>JARQOC010000001.1:241513852-241538852 GCA_033576535.1 Allobates femoralis | reverse complement strand
CAACCTTTCATGCTACACCACTGAGTTCAAATGAGTGATGTCCCTGGATTACTGTACCTAGAATATTGGTATTAGTTGAAGGTTGTGATTCCAGGGTTTATGCTGAGAGCAATGACCACACAATTTAGAAATCATATAACATGTAGTGTACTGCTACCTATATACGACACTGCAGCCAACAATGTTTTCCTATATAGTCAGAAGATCTATACATACTATCCCAGCTTAGGCTGGCTTCACACTTGCAGATGCATCTGCAGCGTTTTGCAGATGCATCTGCAAGTATCAGCATGCAGACCGCGGCCGCTATGTTTATAATGGGGCGCACCGCGGTCTGAAAGCACTCATTCATTCCTATATGTGAACCGTCCGCAGGCGGATGCCTACTTACAGATCACACACTCCCGCCCGCACCATGGACGCGAGATGTCGCTTCCATGGTGTGGGCGGGAGTGTGTGATCTGTAAGCAGGCATCCGCCTGCGGACGATTCACATATAGGAATGAATGAGTGCTTTCAGACCGCGGTGCGCCCCATTATAAACATAGCGGCCGCGGTCTGCATGCTGATACTTGCAGATGCATCTGCAAAACGCTGCAGATGCATCTGCAAGTGTGAAGGCAGCCTTAAAGTCAAAGGGACATTCTTTTGTTTTCTATATGTTGACTATATATAAGGCAAACATGTTGTGGAAACATGATGATTACATCTTAACCAAAATGACCAAAATTAGGGTACCTTCACATTTGCAGATGTTAACGCCGCGTACGATGCGCATGCGCATCAGCATGTGGAAACGCATATAAAAGCATGTAAACGTTGCAGATTTCATCAGCATGCGTATGCGCATACTGATGATACGCACTGCGTATGCATGCGTTTTTATCATGCGCATGCTGTTTCTATCCGCATGCGTTTCTGAAATTACCCCTAATTTTCATCACTCCACCTACTGGCACGCCCCTGGGCGGTGGCCATACGCATGCGCACCGTCAGCAACATCCGCAAAACGTCGCGCACGCTTGCGCACTCATAGGGACTAATGAACGCACCATGCGCTATTGTGCGCATGCGCATGCTGCCTCTTTGCAGACGCGCCGAAAATTCCTACATGCTGCGTCCCACGGCGGACATTTGGGCCCTCCATCATGCGCATGCGTACAGATACGCGGACATACGCGACATAATTTATTTCTTGCGGATGAATGCGCACACCATGTAAAATATAGGTGCGCAGTCCGCATGTGTATTTTAACATGAACGTAAGCACCGTGCGCAGCGCGAACGTCTGCAAATGTGAAGGTAGCCTAAGATAAACTTTATTTTTCGTTTTGTGTAGTAACTTTATTACTAGAATACACACACATGGCTGGAAATATAATTGGTTCATTAATGCAATATGAGTAACATCTAAAATATTTCAATGTTTTTAATACAGGTGTTAATGAAAAGATAGACACTAAAAAAAGAAAACCAGAAAAGAAAGGGTCATCATCTGGCATTCCTGTTACCTCTCCATCTACACCAAAACCATCTGTTGAGCAAATAAGACAAAGTGTTCGCCACTCTCTAAAAGATATACTGGTAAAAAGGTACGCTAATGCTGATGTGTAACATTTTGTGCACAGTTATGTTGTGTGATTGGCACCAGTTAGGAACTGTGCCCAATCCAACTACAGTCTTAAAACTTTACTCCTTCCAATGCCGCTGTTAATAGGGACAGCTGCATCTATGGGGTTTAACAACGATGTAATTGTTTGTGGTAATGAAAAGGTAGAGATGAAAAACAGTAAAGCATGCCAGCATTCAAAAAGATAAACTGTCTTGGTTGTCCATAGCAAGTAATCATAGCTTAGCTCTACTTTCGAAACTGTAGTAGTAAAATTAAAGCTGTGCTGTGATTGGTTTTTATGGCAAACAGAAAGTTTTTTATTTTGACAATTTTGATAAACCTGCCTTTTAATGGTAAAAAGGTATTCTAATGTTGGTGTATAACATTTTTTGCACTGAATATGGTGCACCCAGGCCGTTATGTTGTGTGATTTGCACAAGGCTAGGAGCTGTGCTTGCTCCAACTTTAGTCTAGTGACGAGACACATCTCCCTGCTCCCATCTGCATTCAGTAAGCTAGTGTTGGCAGAGTGCATTACAATGGAGAATTCTGTGACCATCTGTTCACAAGCAACTCCACTTGTGGCCATAATATGTGGCCTTAATATGAACAGGAACATCAGAGTTAAAAGATACAGTTGTCATTAGGGGGGTGTGTGGCTTCTGAAGGAGCAAAAATGGCACAGAACTTTTGATCAAGACATGTTGGCAAGTTGTAGGTTAGTTTATAAAAATACTTTTTTACAATGAATAAAGTTATTATTCCAAATATGCACGGTGACAAGTTGCCTTTAACCCCTTCACAACCAAGGGTGTAATAGTACGCCCTTGGTCGTGTCCCTCCCTCTGATGCAAAGTCATGTTCTGTGCTTGCATCATTCCTTTCATACTTCACAAGATCATACTTGTCAGCTGATCTGTTCAGCTGACGTGTGAAGCTAACACCAATAATCGGATCAGCGATCTGATCGTTGCGGCATCCAACCTGTGTACAGTCATGCAGGAACTCATCTGTGCACAAGAGAAGCGATTGGATTATGCAGCACTAAGACCCCTAGGGACCAGTGTAAAGGAAAGAAAAAATAAGAAAGATGAGAAAATATGAAAAAAAAAAAAAAAAAAATAAGTTCAAATATCCCCCCTCCCCCTTGCCCTATTGAGAATACAACTATTAAAAAAAAATAAATAAATACACATTTGGTATTGTTGCGTTCAGAAATGTCTGATCTATCAAAAATATAAAATCAATTAATAAGATCGGTAAACTCCATAATGGAAAAAAAAATTGAAATTACAAAATTGTGTTTTATTTGGTTGCCACAACATTGCGATCAAAGCATCGTATCCGCCTAAAAATTGTATCATTAGAAACGTCAGCTCAAGCTGCAAAAAATAAGCCATCACACAGCCCCAGATTCCGAAAAATGAGAACACTATGGGTCATGGAAAATGGCACAAAAGTGCAATCCTTTTTTTTTTTTTTATTTATTTATTTATTTTAAATTCTGAATTTTTTTTCTCCACTTAGACAAAAGTAAAAGTAGAGATGTTTGATATCTATGAACTTGTACCGACACAAGGCATCATACCAACACATCAATTTTATTATATATTGAGGAGCATGGTGAACAAAAAAACACAACAAACGTGTAATTGCACTTTCTTTTTGCAATTTCACAGCTTTTTGAAATGATTTCATTATAAATTACATCCTGTCCTGCAAAAAACAAACCCTCATATGTTTATATTGATGAAAAAATAAACTCATGGCTATTAGAAGAAGAGGTGGGAAAAACAATAACTAAAAAAATGGAAAATCGCCTAGGGATGAAGGGATTAACCCATTCCTCAGATATTGGTTGTATAACCCTCTAATTCTTGGTTGTTGAGGGAAGACGTGGGCACCTTCTCTCATCTTCCAATCTGCTTAAACGAAATCATTGAGTGCTGAAGGTTGCCATGGCAATGGATTCTGAAGTCTTTCAGATACAGTGGCCCACTAGGCCCTGCCACATAAAGTGTCTAACAGGCAAATGTCTCAGTCTGGGTGACCCCAAACTTTTGAACAGTAGTGTATCTCTCTCTGTCAGCTGTCCCGGGTCTTGAGGGGAAAATTTCCGACCACTGCAAGGACCTCAATCATCTGATTGGCCGGTAGCAATCAGCTGATTTGTCACGTCACGATCAGCTGATAATGTCACGTGACACATCAGCTGATCGCTACCGGCCAATCAGATGATTAAGGTTCTTGCAGCGATCGGACATCTTTCCCCTGGGATCTGGGACAGCCGGCGGAGAGGTAAGTATTTTATTTTTTTATTTTAAATACCTTATTGTTAACTTTTATTTCCCTTTCGCAGTGTATGTAGATACACTGCGAAAGCAAAACTACAGCCCCGACATGTCACACGAGGGGCGGAACACAGGATTCTTCTCTTCTCCCCCCCCCTTTCCCCGTGTGACTTCACATCCAGCTATTCCTCCTGCGCCTGCTGGAATTGTCTGAACGGCGATGCGTAATTCCAGCAATTTATAATAGGGCCTATGGAAGAAAGGTCGCTGAAAAAAGCGCCAACATTTAACATGTTGATTCTTTTTACGGACGTGCTTTCGGCCCCAGAATTGCACTAAATTTAGCTTCATCAATCTTCCTATCAGCTCTGTTGATGTTCCCTGTCCTTTTTATGGTGTTTGCTCTCTAATGTTCTGAAACAAACCTGTGAGGCCTTCACAGAATAGCTGTACTTATCCTGAGAATACATTACACACAGGTAGATTAGTTTACAATTTAGGTGACTTCTGGAGGCAATTGGTCACACAGATTTCTATTTTTATAATACTTAGAAAACCATGAATCATTTTCTTTACACTTCACAAATATTTGCTACTTTGTGTTGGTATATCACATAAAATCCCAATAAAATAGGTAAGATCAGGGATGTAATGTGAAAACATGGGGAAACGTTCACAGGATATCAATGTTTTCAAGATACTCTACATATTAAATGTGGATTTCTCCAGATTGAGACATCTGATCACAGATATCAAGGTATCGGTTTATTACATTTCCTATGACCTTTGTGCCCATATAGGCTGCTCTGGAGGATCAATCCTACCGACAAATTCCCTTTTGGACTAAACAATAGCAGCAATTACGGGAATTACTGTGATCATCGTATAAAAATGATGAAACACAATCTGTATAGCAATATAAAGTTCAAGGAACAAAAGGACATTTTTAAAAGATTTTTTATTTTTTTTAAAGGTTGTCAGAGTCGAGTTCTAAGATTCCTGAAGAAAGAGCTACAAAAGTATCGATCAAGATTGAAAAGGAGCTGTTTTCTTTTTATCGAGATACGGATGCTAAGTACAAAAATAAATACCGAAGTTTAATGTTTAATTTGAAAGATCCTAAAAACAATGTAAGTTGTTGTATAACCTGAGCAATTAAAGCGTCTGTTATCTGTTGACATACATGTGTACAGTGAAATGTGCATTTCATTTTGCTTTGCTAGGTACTGTACAAGAGAGTACTAAAAGGAGACATCACCCCTGAACATCTGATCAAGATGACTCCAGAGGAATTGGCCTCAAGAGAGTTGGCAGCATGGAGACAAAGAGAAAATAGACATGTAAGATCAATGAATATTTACATCATATATTGCTACTGCTGGTGTGTACGTGTCTGAGCACGGCATTTATACACTGCAGATACATCAACTAAGGCTATAAAAGATGACCGTATGCATACAACCTTAGCTTCTATGCTTGTGGTTGCCCAAGCTGTGAGCTTTGCCTTTCGCAGGTCTGCCAAGTTCACTGCTGTAGGTGTAGTTTGGTGCTGTTTAATTGTAGTTTAGCACTGTAATGAGTTACAATTTCCCTCACCAGTACTTGCGGTGTTCAGCGATGACAAGATGTAGTGGCCATAAGAACACGCCATTCATTCTGGTATTGTACTATTAATTCCAGATTACTGACCATCTTACAGCTGGAAGAATTTGGCAGTGCTGCAACATTAACGTCATGCAGCAGTAAGAACAGGTTGGTAGCCTTATATTAGTAGAACAATATCAGACTGCTACTGTTCTGTTGTACCGGACCCACAGTCATCGCTGTCACTGTCGTATTGTTCGGTGCACTGTAGTAGTGAAATCATCATGCTGCTGTGCTCTGTACACTGACTGAACTATGCTATCGAAGTGCAACTGTACATTTATGTTTGTTATGCAGGAATGTCTGATTGAAGCTTTACTGCTGCATCTGAAAAGCTTTGTCACTCATTCAGTGCTCTGTTCATCCAACGTCAGTGTACGGAGCAAAGTA
Source organism: Allobates femoralis (assembly GCA_033576535.1). NCBI lineage: Eukaryota > Metazoa > Chordata > Amphibia > Anura > Aromobatidae > Allobates > Allobates femoralis. Next base: position 241,532,915 of record JARQOC010000001.1, on the reverse strand, counting down.
ACTAGTAACTGTCAGCTCTTCATTTACACTTTGCAGACAATAGTAGCACTCTGCAGAAAACCCTCATTCAGATATCTTCATCATGGACATCTGAATGAGTCTTTACACTGACCTAGCAGAGCTTGACATGAATAATATATAAAAAAATATATTTTGTATTTGGGGGAGAAATGGGGGTGCATCTTACAATTCGTTTATAACAGAAAAGGGTGTTGGTCGTGCAGCAGCGGTGGAGTGGAGTTACGAGGCAGAGTTACCGATGCTATGAGCCCTGGGCTGGAAGGAGGGGGTATCGTGGTGGCACGAGATAAGCGCCATTGAAACACCAGCGGTGGTTAGGATGGACTTCTCTAAAAATGGCTGCGAAGGTGACGCATGCACCAATTTGAAATCTCTGAGATCCGAGATCTCCATCTGCGCACGGAGCCTCCGACTCGATGAATTTCAGTAAAATGGCAGTGTGTGCCCAAATTGAGATCTCAATGGTTATTCTGGAGTCTGAGTCAACCGCCGGCTGATAAATGGCACGCAACACTCCTTCCTCTGAGCCCCTGGCTCGCATCCTAGCCCCACTGGTTGCCTCTGCAACATCCCCACCTCCCAGCCCTGGAACCGCAGCATCACCCCACTGATACCACTGCTGCCGACTTTCTACAGCAGTGATCCTGCCTCCTGTGACCCTTCTCCACCATCACTGCGCCCTCCTCCCCGGTAAGCTGCTTGCTTACACGGCAAATAAACAGAGTCCAGGATTATTAAACAGACCCTCTTTTTACGATAAAAAACATCTTTTTTCTCCTATTTTCCTTCTCAAAATTAGAGGAATTTATAATCCAGTGCATTTTTAAATACGCAAAACATGGTATATCATAAAATTGAAATAACCTCCATCTTTTCACAAATAAGAAAAATTTATTAAAACAATAAAAATTTTCAGGGCTGGCCTCTTGTAACACATAAAATGATTCATATGTTTCGTCCTGGTCCCGTATATACTTCATCCATGGCCACATATGTTTTCCTGGTTCTCATATGTACATCATCCTGGTCCACATATGTCTACCTGGTTCTCATACATGCATATCATCCTGGTCCACATATGTCTACCTGGTTCTCATATATGCATATCATCCTGGTCCCCATATGTCTGCCTGGTTCTCATATATGCATATCGTCCTAGTCCCCATATGTCTACCTTGTTCTCATATATGCATATCATCCTAGTCCCCATATGTCTACCTGGTCCTCATATATCAAACCAAGAAAATATGCGACAATCCATATAATGCAAAGTAGATTTTATTGAAGGTTAAAACCAGAGGAACCAGGGAGGGGGACAGGGGGACCTGGGTCAACAAACCTCAGATGGAGGTTAACCTCACTGCTGAACTAGTTGCCAGCTGAGCCATACAAACAGGTGTAAATTTACAGAAGTTAAGCAACAAGACACTATAAATGAGCACAGCTACAAGGTACAGGGCACAAAAAAAAAAAAAAAAAAAAATTGTAGTTGATCAGATGTATAGTACCAATATATACCATGATATAGATGAAGATGAAGGTCGCCCGAAACGGCTGCTGGGGTCGGTACCCTCCTCCTGGATACTACTGCCACTAGGTATGAGACACTGGAGCAATTGCTCCACTGCTTAAGTTGCCAGAGACTGCTCGTTTTTCACTATGTGCACTTAGGATCTCTGCTACATGTACAGATATAGGTACAATGATCACTGTCTACATAGACCTTGTTAAAATTACCATATTATAACCCTCACTTTATCATGGTATATATTGGTACTATACATCTGATCAACTACAATTCTTTTTTTTTTTTTTTTTGTGCCCTGTACCTTGTAGCTGTGCTCATTTATAGTGTCTTGTTGCTTAACTTCTGTAAATTTACACCTGTTTGTATGGCTCAGCTGGCAACTAGTTCAGCAGTGAGGTTACCCTCCACCTGAGGTTTGTTGACCCAGGTCCCCTGTCCCCCTCCCTGGTTCCTCTGGTTTTAACCTTCAATAAAATCTACTTTGCATTATATGGATTGTCGCATATTTTCTTGGTTTGCTATACGTTACCTTAAGGTGCGATGTTTTCTTCCTAGTGAGAGCTCCCCATTATAGGGGTAATAGACATGCTTTTTGATGAAGTTTGCTAACTGGTCCTCATATATGCATATCTTCTTCGTCCCCATATGTCTACCTGGTTCTTATATATGCATATCATCCTAGTCCCCATATGTCTACCTGTCCTCATTATGCTATTCATCCTAGTCCCCCTATACATGTCTGCTTGATGTCTCTCCCCTCTCTCCCCTGTCTCCCATCTTTCTCTCCCTTCTCCTCCTCTTCCCTCTCTCTCTCCCTCTCTCTCTCCCTTCTTCTCTCTCTCTCTCTCTCTCTCTCTCTCTCTCTCTCTCTCTCCCCTCTCTCTCTCTCTCCCTCTCTCTCTCTCTCCTCCCTCTTCTCCCCTTCTCTCTCCCCCTCTCTCTCTCCCCTCTCTCTCCCTCTCTCTCTCTCCCCCTCTCTCTCTCCCCCTCTCTCTCCCCCTCTCTCTCTCTCCCCTCTCTCTCTCCCCTCTCTCTCTCTCTCTCTCTCTCTCTCTCCCCTCTCTCTCTCCCCTCTCTCTCTCCCCTCCCTCTCTCTCCCCTCTCTCTCTCCCTCTCTCTCCCCTCTCTCTCCCCTCTCTTCTCTCTCCCCCTCTTTCTCTCCTCCTCTTCTCTCCCTTCTCTCCCCCTCTCTCTCTCCCTTCTCTCCCCCCTCTCTCTCTCTCCTCTATCCCCTCTCTCTCTCTCCCCCCCTCTCTCTCTACTCTCTCTCTCCACTTTCTCTCCCTCTCTCTCCCCCTCTCTCTCTCTCCCTCTCTCTTTCTCCCCTCTCTCTTTCTCTCTCCCCTCTTTCTCTCCCTTCTCTCCCTCCTCTTTCTCTCCCTCTCCCCCCCTCTCTCTCTCCTCTCTCTCTCTCCCTCTCTTTCTCTCTCTCCCCTCTCTCTCTCTCCCCTCTCTCTCTCTCTCCCCTCTCTCTCTCTCCCTCTCCTTTCTCTCTCCCCCTCATTCTCTCCTCCCTCTTTCTCTCCCCCCTCTTTCTCCCCTCCTCTCTCTCCCCTCTCTCTACTTTCTCACCTCTCTCTCCCCTCACCTCTCTCTCCCCTCACCTCTCTCTCCCCTCACCTCTCTCTCCCTCATTCCTGTGGGGCGGTTATTTGTCCTTCTTCATGCTCAGGTCTCGGACTTTTCTGGACAGAGAGTTCTAATGTTGCTCCTGGAATCTGTTGAATCCATTGTTCCAGCTTAGTGGTCACTGCTTCAAATGCTCCTATCGCCACTGCAATCATTGTTACCTTCACCCTCCTCATCCTCTCTAGTTGTTCTTTGAGGGTCTGGTATTTCTCCAGCTTCTCATTTTCTTTCTTTCTGATATTACTGTCATTTGGCACTGCCACATCTATTATCATTGCTGTCTTCTGCTCCTTGTCTACTATCGTTATAACTGGTTGGTTAGCCAACACTTGCTTATCCGTCTGGATCTTGGAAGTCCCACAGGATTTTAGCCCTTTCATTCTCCACTACTTTTTCTGCGGTCTTCCACCTGGACTAAGGGGAACTTAGCCCATATGCAGGACTGATGTTCCTGTATACAATTTCTGCTACTTGGTTGTGGCATTCGGTGTATGCTGTTCCTGCTTGCATTTTACATCTTGCCACTGTGTGTTGGACTGTTTCCGAGGTTTCTTTGCATAGTCTGCACCTTGGGTCCTGTCTTGTGTGGTGGATCCCTGCTTTTATCAATCTGGTACTTAGCGCCTGCTCTTGGACTGCTATGATTAGTGCTTCTATGCTGTCCTGCAGTCCATCTTTCTCCTGCCATTTCTCCATGTCAGTCACCTCCATTATCTGTCAATGGTGCATCCAAATTAAGTGGCTTGTCTTGCCATGGCACCTCATGTTCCTGATCTTCCTTCCAGAGCTGCTGTTATTGTTGCTGTCTTAGGCTCTCTCTCAACAACTCATCTTTTGGTGCCATTTTTCTAATGTATTCCTGGATACTTCTTCTTTCAACCATGATGGTGGCTTGGACGCCTATCAAGCCTAGACCACCCTCCTTTCAGTTGGTATACAATCTTTGAGTGTTAGACTTGGGGTGGACACCTCCATGCATTGTAAGGAGCTTCCGGGTCTTCACATCTGCAGCTTTCATTTCTCGTTTGGCCAGTACACTATGCCATCAGGGTATCTGATAACTGGCAGTGTGTATGTATTGACGGAACAAATCCAAATCTTATTCTTCCCAGTGAGCTGACTCTTCAAGATTTGTCTTCCCCTTTGATGGTATTTGGATGTTGCTGCTTTCTTTGTCTTTTCATCATGGTTACCGTATCCCTGTGGGAAGCCTAGGTACCTGTAGCAGGTCTGTACATCTGCTATGTGCTTTGCCGGTAGTTCTCAAGCAGTCCTGACTACCTAGCTTTGCTTAACTACCAACCAACCGGTTAGACTATTCCAGTCTGAAGGACATCCCAATATCTTAACTGTAGATCCTTGACAGGTGGATCAGTGAACTGATGTCGCGCTCATTTTCGCATACAGCTTGATGTCATCCATGTAGAGCAGGTGGCTGATTGTGCTTCCACTCTCGAACCTGTATCCATATTCAGACTCTGTAAATTGGTATATATATATATATATATATCTATATCTATATCTATATATCTATATTCCCGGCTCTTTCTCTGTGTGCTTTTCAATCTGGGAACTATTGATAATATTTTGTTAGTAAGAATATAAATTTGATAAAGTAGATCAAATAATATGTAACGCTTGATAGTCCAAACGTGGGGGCAACAATAACAAACCACTTTGCTTTCAATGCAAAAGGGTTGCTGCTTCTAATAGAACAAATATGGTAACTTTCCAGTCTATGTCAGTTATTAGGGTATGGATTGGAGTAAGTGATACCCACATAATAGAATAACTATGGGAATTTGCCCATTCATGTCAGTTAATATGGTATGGATTGGAGCCAATGATAGTCATACAATAGTCTGGGCTTATATAGTGCATGAAGTACAAAATGTTACTGTAAAATTATTTGTAAAAACAACTCAGCTGAATATTGCATTTCGTTTTTAGATATATTTATGTTTAATGGATTTACACATGTATGTCTTTTTGTCAATAAGCGGTAGTGACGTCAGGGGCCGGTTTAATAAAGCCCATTGATGTGACTTCAGACGCTATTGAGGACCCGTTGAAGCGGTAATTAACCGCGAAACGGCAGGCCGTTGTCCTCCATCCCTGCACCCCCCTCCCCTGCTACGCTGTCCAGAATTGGACATTTGAACATGGATTAAAAGTTTGAAGATCGCAACAGTGGTGAGTGTGGCTATTTTTTCTTATTGTGGATGGACATTTATGCTTTGGAACTGCCTGCACCACATTCTATATACCTGCAATTGAAGTCAGGAGAGTGACAGGGCTGAATCTGTGAGACAAATGCCGGTGCCCAGTGGTTGTCTTAATTTTTGCAAATATCTATGCTGATTCACTACTGAGAGCACAGTACCGAGTCTTTAAAGGAAATATACCCATATGGATTCGGAGTCAGAAAACATGGCTACGACCAGTGCAGGAGATCTGTCTATATCTATTGCAGCGGGGGGGAGGATGCTGAGCCGTCTTTTTACAGAGTGTAATTCAGCTGAAGTGTCCACATTGCTCAGCACAAAAAGCTTGGAATTAAAAATACAAAATATGGCTGAACGAGAGATAAAAATATTTTATATATATCTATATGTGTGTGTGTGTATATATATACATATATGTATATGTATATGGTTGTGAAGCCCACTGGGACGGGGTATCACGGCGGTCTTGGTCCGGACCGTGTCCCGAGCTCACAAGTAAAGGCTGTGGGTTATTTACAGGGGATAGAGTTGTGACGCCACAGACTCACGGTTTTGTAGTTTTATAGGTCTTTACTGAAGCAGATGGTAATTCAGCTGAGTACTGTCTACGGAGTCTGTACAGGGGCCGTGTTGCTCCCAACCTGGCCGGGTCCTTTGGCTCCATGTTCCTGTGCTGTGTGTGGCCCTGCTGCCGCTTTAGCTAAGCTGCTGGCCCTGTGTCCCCTCACGGGTACCAACTTGCTAGGCAACTTGAGTCCTGTTCCGTGTTCCTGACCCCGCCGTGTTGCTTCGCTGTGGTACAGTGAAGATGTGGAACCTTCACTAATCCGGTGTTCACTATACTGTATGTTTCAGGCACAGTTTCGGATCCGGTATCCGTTCATTGCGCTTCTCTGGGGTGGGTTTCAGGGAATTCGGTCTCCCAGGTGTGTTCCTCTCTGCTCTGTCTCCTGTCCTCAGACCCTGGCTCGGCCTGGAACTGGACAGTGGACCATGGGTTGAGCCTAATGCAGCTCTTTTACACCCGCGTCCTGCTTCCTCAGCGCTGCTCCGCACTGAACTGCCCACTTCCTCTCCAGGTCCCTATATATATATATATTATATATATATATATATATCTATATCATTCTGGTTCCCGTATGTCTGCCTGGTCTGTCTGTCTATCTATCTATCTCACCCTGGTCCTCATTTGTCTTCCTGGTCCCATATACAGTTGTAACCAGATGTTTACATACGCAATATAAAGAGACACATATGCATGTTTTTCTCACTATCTGACATGAAATCAATATAACCTCTTCCTGTTTTACGTCATGTATGATTACTATAACTACCGTATTTTTCGGACTATAAGACGCACTTTTGTTCCCCCAAACTGTGGGGGAAAGTGGGGGGTGCGTCTTATAGCCCGAATGTAAGGAGGGTGGGGGCAGGGGAGGTGGTTCAGCTCTGGAGCGGTGCCGGGGGCTGGAGCGGGCTGCAGAGAGAGCGGGAGATCTCCTGCCCCCGCTCATTTAATATGCACTGCCGCTGTCCATCACTGTGGTGCTGAAACTGCACCACGATGATGGACTGGGGGAGCAGCACATATTAAACTGTCTGCGCCCCCCCTGTGAAGGGACATGCCCCCCCCATGTTAAATATGACCCCCCATGCTGCTGCTAATAATAAAATAACAACCACATTACTCACCTTTTCCAGCGATGTCCTGTCTCCCTCCTTGCAGCTGCACTCCTCCACTTCCTGGTTCTTCTCTCTGTGAAGCCGGTCATGTGATCGGCTCAGCAGTCTCATCATCTCTGTGCACCCGATCATATTACTGGCATTACAGAGAAGTAGAGGAGTGCAGCTGCATGGAGGGAGCCAGGACTTCGCTGGAAAAGGTGAGTAATGTGATTGTTATTTTATTATTGGCAGCAGCATGGGGGCCCATATTTAACATGGGGGGGGGGGGGGAGGGCATGTGCCAGCCCTGGGGGACGTGTGCCAGCCCTGGGGGACGTGTGCCAGCCCTGGGGGGCATGTGTCAGCCCTGGGGGACTTGTGCCAGTCCTGGGGGGCGTGTGCCAGCCCTTGGGGACATGTAATGGCTCTGGGGGACGTGTGATGGCCCTGGGGAACGTGTGCCAGCCCTGGGGAACGTGTGCCAGCCCTGGGGGATTTGTGCCAGCCCTGGGTGGCATGTGCCAGCCCTGGGGGACGTGTGCCAGCGCTGGGGGGCATGTGCCAGCCCTGGGGGACGTGTGCTAGCCCTGGAGGGCATGTGCCAGCCCTGGGGGACGGGTCCCCGCCCTGGGGGACGTGTACCAGACCTGGGGGACGTGTACCAGCATTGGTAGGCATGTACCAGACCTGGGGGACATGTGCCAGCCCTGGGGGGGGTGTGCCAGCCCTGGGGGGCGTGTGCCAGCCCTGGGGGACTTGTGCCAGCCCTGGGAGCGTGTGCCAGCCCTTGGGGACGTGTGCCAGCCCTTGGGGACGTGTGATGGCCCTGGACACGTGTGATGGCCCTGGGGAATGTGTGCCAGCCCTGGGAGGCATGTGGCAGCCCTGAGGGACGTGTGCCAGCCTTGAGGGACATGTGCCAGCCCTGGGGAATGTGTGCCAGCCCTGGGAGGCATGTGGCAGCCCTGAGGGACGTGTGCCAGCCTTGAGGGACGTGTGCCAGCACTGGGGCATGTGTGCCAGCCCTGGGGGACGTGTGCCAGCCCTGGGGGACGTGTGCCAGCCCTGGGGGACGTGTGCCAGCCCTGGGGGACGTGTGCCAGCCCTGGGGGGCATGTGCCAGCCCTGGGGGATGTGTGCCAGCCCTGGGGGGCGTGTGCCAACCCTGGGGAGGGTGTACTATCACTTGGGGACGTGTGCCAGCTGTAACCAGAATAAGGGGGCCATATCTAGGATGTGGGGCTATATCCAAGGATGAGGGACCATGTACCAGGATGAGGGGGCTATGAGGGACATATACCCTATATGATTTGTAAGACGAACATTGACATTATAAGACGGACCCCATTTAACATTAAAAATTATGTTTTCCTCTTTTCCTTCACCAAATTTGGGGGTGCGTCTTATAATCAGGTGCGTCTTATAAAGCGAAAAATACGGTATATTTGCCAAATACCAGAATATTGAGAGACAGAAAATGTTTTAAGGCATTTTTATTACTTTCTGCAAAGTCAAAAGTTTACATCAACTAAAATTAAATTGCTATGCCTTTAAACAATTTGGGGAAGGCCATATGATGATGTCATGTGTTTTAAGGAAGGAGGAATAAGCACACATCTTATCCTTATCCTTCACAAGTAACACACTTGGCTATGTCCCCACTCACCTTAATAGGTTGTGTGAAACACAATTGCTTTAAATGGGGTTATGAAGAAGAGCGAAGCTGCAGCAGTCAGCCAGGAGATGCGTCCGGAGCAATTGGAAATGCTGTTTTCCGTGTTGATCCTTCCATTGAAAAACAGCGAGCAGTTCTATCCCAAGGCCGGATCCTACATTTCCAATTGCTCCGGAAGTCGTGTTTAAAAGCTTCAGAGGTTTATTGGCAACATCTGAGTTAATTAGGGACACACCTACACACCTGTAGATGTATTTTAATGCACGCCTGATACACATTGCATCTTTGTCTAGCATCATGGGAATATCTAAAGAAATCAGCCCCATGTTTCAGGAAGAGAATTCTGGTTCATCTCTGGGTGCTATTTCTAAACACCCGAAGGTGCCTCGTTCATCTGTGCAAACAATTATGTGCAAGTACAAACAAGATGGGAATGTCCAGCCATCATACCACTCAGGAAGAGGATGGGTTCTGTATCCCAGAGATGAATGTGTTTTGTTCTGACATGCATATCAACCCAAGAACAAATGCAAAGACCTTGTGAAGATGATGGCAGAAGCTGGTAAGATTGTTTCATTATCCACAGTGAAATGAGTACTTTATAGACATGGGCTGAAAGGCAACTCTTCCAGAAAGAAACAATTACTCCATAAAAAACATAAAAAATTCAGTTAAGTATTGCAGATTGCACACGGGAACAAAAACCTACATTTTAGGAGACATGTCCTATGGTCTGATGAACTAAAATTGAACATGGAAAAAGGGAGTTGCTTGGAAGCCTAAGAACACCATCTCAACTGTGAAACACAGGAGAGGCAGTATCATGTTGTGGGTTTGTTTTCCTGCAGGAGGGACTGGTGGACTTCACAAAATAGTTGGCATCATGAGAATAGAAGATTATGTGGCAATACGGAGGCAACATCTCAAGACATCAGCTAGGAAATCCAAATGAACAATTACCTGAATCGTACTGCCAAACTGCTTACAAAGTGGCTTAAGCTTAACAAAGTCAATGTTTTGAAGTGACCATCACAAAGCTCTGATCTCAGTCCTATTGAAAATTTATGGGCAAAGCTAAAAAGGCCCAGGTGTGAGCAAGATGACCTACAAACATGGCTCGCATACACCAGTTCTTTCAGGATAAGTGGGCGCAAATTCCTATCAACTATTGGGAGAAGCTTGTGGAAGGATATCCAAAACATTAGACCCATGTCATACAGTTTAAGGGCAGTGGTACCAAATACTAATGAAATGTATGTAAATTTGTGACTTTGGGAAAGTAATAAAAATGCCTTAAAACATTCTCTTTCGTTCTCATTATTCTGGAATTTAGCTCACCCGTAAGCTATGTCAGCTCACCCTTAAGAAAGAGTCCAGGGGCGTGGCCTGACTGGAGATGTGAGCGGTCGCTGCACAGAGCGCTCCCGCCCTGCATACAGCTCCAAAAGCCGTGGCCGCCACATCACACAGCTCGGAGGATGCTGCTATCTGTGTGAGGAGGTCCCCATGATCCCGTGGGTAACTTTTTCAGCAGCTGCAGCCCCGCCATGATCCACAGGAGATAGCGGGATTTCGGAGGAGGAGAGCCGAACCCAAAAGGGCGCCGTGGAGGAGGCGGCCAAAAAAAACGCAGTTTGCAAGAGGAGGATGCTGGCTGCAGCTAGAAAGGTTTGCCAGAGTGGAGGAGGAGAAGGGTCTGGGGGCAGAAGAGGAGGTACAGGAGCAGGATGTGGATTTGGAAGGGCTGGAGGCTGCAGGCTCTCGGGACAGTGCTAAGGCTGAGATCCCTGCTGACACTGGGGATCACAGCAAAGGAGAGCCACGAAGGGGAGCCCACTATTAAGGATGTCTTTACTATAGTGTCCTTCTGCAAAGAGGCCTTAACAACCCTGACCCAGCAAGTAAATGGGATTAAAGTACAGGTAGCTAGCATCAGAGCTGCTATGCAAAAGGCTGATATCAGGACTGGTGAGGTGGAACAAAGAGTGGGTACTGTGGAAGATTAAATTATTAAATTGCAGAAAGCCCAAAAGCAATATGTGAAACAATTCTCAGACCTAACAGCTAAGACTGATGATCTAAAAACCGTTCTAGACTAAATAATCTCAGGATAGTTAGGGTCCCGGAAAAAACGGAGGGCTCAGACCCTGCTGAGTTCATAGAGTCCGTGGCTCAGATCTAAGATGGGGGAGGAAAACGTTATCCAGAGTATTTGTAGCGGAGAGAGCACACAGAGTCCCTACAAGACCCCAGCCTCCTGGCTCGACTCCGCGTACCATTCTTGCTAGAATTCTAAACTACCATGACCGCGACAAAATTCTGAGGAAGGCCAGAACCATTAAAGATTTGACGATTAATGACAGAATATATCCATTTATTCGAATTATTCGGCAGCAGTGCAAAAACTAAGGATGAGATTTATTGAGGTGAAACGGCGCCTGAGAGGAATAGGCCTGGAATATTTGATGAAGTACCCGGCCAGACTAAGACTGGTTGCACTAGGTCAAGTGCACTTCTTTCAATCCCCCGAAGAGGCCAAAGAGTGGATTAATAGAAATGGCAGGAAACTACGGGAGAAAGGAGACTGAGACGACAGTCAGTTGTCTCTGGACTTAAGTTTGGAGGACTTCTTGCGGAAAATTATTTGGTGGAAGGGAGGTGGTTGGGCTGCAGCGATGTGGCTGGTCTAACAATTACACAAAATGTTAAGTTTTACAATTATGATGTTGACATAAGGCGGGAGGGATAAGATGTGCATTGGTATATCAGTTGAGTATATAATTTTTCAAAATTTGTTGCTCTAATAATAAGGGTAGAGAGCGGTTGATAGGCAGGAAGGCGTGGTGAAGGTTAGGTGATGGTTTACCCCACTCTCAGTAGAGAGAAGCTAATTAGGGAGGGTAGATAGGGGAGAGTAGAGTAGTTGGAAGGTTAGAAGTTGGGGAGGGAGAAAATGGGGAGTAGTTGGAATTGTTAGGGGGAAGGTAGTTTAAAGTTAGTTGTTGGGAATGTTTGGGGGGGGGGGGTGGAGGGGAGGCAGGGCGGTAACTGGGAAGAAGGGGGGGAGCGGAGTTGAAGATGGCAGGTAAAGAGGAGTTTGGAACAAAGGATACAGTCTGCTAGATTATGGCTGGAGTTTTTAGTGTTAAAGATGTAATGTTAGGGGACTGGCAGATAGAGGTAAAAGAGCGGTGGTGTTACAGCATGCCCTTTATTAGAAGCCGTCCATAATATGATTGTTGGAGACCCACTTGGTTAAAGATTGGGTTGGAGTTCTAGCTAGGAAATGGATTAGGCATGCGTATCATGCTACATATTCTAACTATGCAAGGGGGGTCTCGGTCTAGTCCATGTTTCACTGCCGTATGAAGAAGTGGAAGTGCTTATGGATAAGGATGGACAGTATGTGTTATGTGTATGGGCAATTGATGTGTTTGGTTGTGGTGTGTTTTCCACCACCATACTCAGGGGCAAAATTACAAGAGATCCTAGAGTTAACTTGGCACAAGGTGGGGATACCATTATTAGTGATTAGAGATATGAATAATGTCCTTAACCTTGAATTGGACAGAAGGAGGGGGGTCATGCGAGGCATGGAGGGAGTTGTAGAGACACCGTTTGCAAAACATATTGGAGACATTGGCTTGGTAGATTGGTGGAGGGTGAGAAATTTGGATGTGAAGTGTTACTCTTGTTTCTCTGCATCTCATAATTCTGTGTCACGTATTGACATGGTGCTTGGGGATTGACATATGGATTTATGGATTGAGAATGTAGAATATTTACCAAGGGTGGTTTCAGACCATAAACCATTGGAAGTGGTGTGGCATATTGGTACAGCATTCTGGGGTCAGAAAGGGGAGTGAAAGGTGCACCCAGCCTGGTTGAAATTTCTATGTGAGGATAAAATTATGGGTTAGGTAGAAGAGTTTTTCACTGAAAATGTTGGGAGTGCATCTGAGGGTGTAGTCTGGGATGCTATGAAAGCTTTTGTTCAAGGCCTGTTTATTAGAGACATTTCGAGGTGCAAGACTAAGTCACGGAGGGAGGAGCTTCAGGGGCTGGAGGACCTCAGGGTGGCTGAGAGGGACTCAATCAGTTTACCCACCCCGGAGACGCAGGGGAGTCGTAAAGAAACTCAGGAAGTAGTGGATGAGATTCTTCTTAGCATTGCAAAGATGTGGCAGGAATTTCAGAAGGTCTCGTTTTATGAGGATGGGGAGAAAGTTGGACATCTCTTATCGGTAGTCGCTGCTGCCCAAAGGCAATCATCGTATGTCTATAGTCTATATGATGCGGGAGGCAATCTGGTGGCAGGTACTGATGGTATTCTTAAAATCTTTAGAATACTCTATGGAGACCTATACACGTTTAGGCTGTCGGTCTCGAGCGGAGAGATACAGAATTTTCTGGGAGAAGCGAGGTTGTCGCGGCTTAGTGACAAAGATAGAGAGAGCTTAGAACCGCAGCTATCGGTCGAGGAATTGGAGGACGCCTTGGCTTCCATGGCAAATGATAAGAAAATACAATAAAGACAAAAAACAATACAATACAAAGCATAATACAATACAATAATTACAGAAAAATGACAGCCCTGCTCATAAGAGCTTACAATCTAACACTAAGGTGTGGGTGACACAAAGTACAGGTGCTTATTTATAATGATGGTATAGTCAACTTGAGAAGATGAAGTACAGATAGGAGAAGCATAAGTGGCCACCAACCATTATTTGTGATCCACTTGAGACTGGTGGAGCGGGTAGGCTATGTCTAGATGACTTTGACTAGGGGTCATGATAGGCCGCCCTAAAAAGATGTGTTTTTAGGGATCACCTGAAGCTATGTAAGTTGTGGATACACCTATTTTCTTGGGGTAGAGGCGCATTCCAGAGAATTGGTGCAGATCGGGAGAAGTCTTGGAACCAGGGGTGGGAGGTTCGGATTACTGCAGAAGTGAGTCTTAAGTCACTTCCAGAGCGAAAAGAACTGGTGAGGTGATAGAGATGAGGGAGGAGATGTAGGGAGATGCTACACTGTGAAGAGCTTTGTGGGTGAGAACAAGAAGTTTGAATTGGATCCTATACTGTATAGGCAGCCAGTGCAATGACTGGCATAGAGCAAAAGTGTCCGAGTAATGGTTAGCTAGATAGGTGATCCTGGCTGCTGCATTAAGGATGGACTGGAGTGGGGAGAATTAAAGAGAATTACAATAGTCAAGGCGTGAGTGAATCAGGGCCACAGTGAGGGTTTTTGTAGTTTCCAAGGTGAGAAAGGGGCCAATTCTAGAGATGTTCTTCAGGTGCAAGCGGCAAGAGCAGGCGAGAGATTGTAAATATGGGGTGAAGGAAAGATCAGAGTCAAAATAACACCCAAACAGCGAGCCTGCTGACTAGGCATTATCTTGGTGCCAAGAGTGTGCAAAGCAGTAATCAAAGCAAAAGGTGTCTACTTTGAAGAAACTAGAATATAAGACATATTTTCAGTTGTTTCGCACTTTTTTGTTAAGTATATAATTCCACATGTGTTAATTCATAGTTTTGATGCTTTCAGTATGAATCTATAATTTTCATAGTCATGAAAATAAGGAAAACACTTTGAATCAGAAGGTGTGTCCAAACTTTTGGTCTGTACTGTATGTCATGGACTTTGATGTATTTACCCCTCTGTTTGTATAGGGGCTTGTGATTCTGTTCCTTCCTCCTCTAGACCTCTTCCTGGTTTTTGTGACTATCCCAGTTTTTTAGACTGTCTCACTGTATTTATATAATAAATTGTGCACTTGCAACTCAGTGGGTCTTTTACCTTTATTTACTGGGCCTATACCACGCAAAAAAACTGCGTTCTCAGGTTTCAACAAGGATGGTACTTATGCCTAAACTTTTATGTGCGCTACATAACTCACCGGTGTGGCTCCCTTGGGGTTTATTCCAGCGACTTGGTTCTTTATTTCGAGATTTGGTATGAAGTGGACGACAGCTGAGGATAAAATTAGAAATTCTGCAGAGACCCAAGGTGGAAGGAGGGATTGCTGTGCCTAATCCTTGGATTTATTTCCTGGCATCGCAAACTCAGCATTTTAGAGGCTGGGCACCAACAGAGGGGCAAGGTTCAGTGCAGGTAATGTTGAGCTATTTTGTAAGGAAAGCTCCTTTGGTACAAGGTCTAGAGGCAGGTATTTTTGGTAGGTTGGGTCAGAGGTTCCCCACCCTGTGCCCTTATACATAGGATCTGGAATAGAATTAAAAAACTTAGGTAAGTTAATGGACTGACAGTCTATTCTCCTATATGGATGAATGATAATTTGGGTGAGTTTTAGAAGTTAGGGGAGCAAAGAGATTGGTCTCATAAAGGGATCTGCTATTTTTCACAATTGTTAGTAAACCACAATTTAAAAACATTTGAAACTCTACAAGTTGAATTTCAGCTGCTGATCACGGATCGGTTCCGTTACATCAGGGTTCTACATGCTTACAGGCGACAAATACGTTTAGGCGAATTGAAGGTGCAGAGGGACATTGTTTTGGATTACATTTGCATGGTAGGATTATTTCCACTGTTTATAAAAATCTTTTACATACTTTTCTGTTGCGCATCCGATTCTGGCACGAGATAAATGGGAGGAAGAAGTAGGTGTGTTTGATGATGCAGTGTGAGAGTCTGTCTTGGAATTTATTCCCAAACTGTCATTAATGAATTGGCAAGGATGTTGCAAAAATACACTATCCACAGAGCTTATAGATCCCCCGACTTCTTGCATAAGGTTGATGTGAGAAATACCTCTGAATGTCCGAGATGTATGAATGAGAGAGACAATATTTTACATACAGTGTTGGCCAGAAGTATTGACACCCCTGCAATTCTGTCAGATAATACTCAGTTTCTTCCTGAAAATGATTGCAATCACAAATTCTTTGGTATTATTATCTTCATTAATTTGTCTTCAATGAAAAAAACACAAAATGAATTGTCCTAAAGACAAATTGGATATAATTCCACACCAAACATAAAAAAGGGGGTGGACAAAAGTATTGGCACTGTTAGAAAAATCATGTGATGCTTCTCTAATTTGTGTAATTAACAGCACCTATAACTTACCTATGGCACCTAACAGGTGTTGGCAACTAAATCACACTTGCAGCCAGTTGACCTGGATTAAAGTTGACTCAACCTTTGTCCTGTGTCCTTGTGTGTACCACATTGAGCATGGAAAAATAAAGAAGACCATAGAACTGTCTGAGGGCTTGAGAAACCAAATTGTGAGGAAGCATGAGCAATCTCAAGGCTACAAGTCCATCTCCAAAGACCTGAATGTTCCTGTGTCTACCGTGTGCAGTGTCATCAAGAAGTTTAAAGCCCATAGTGTGGAGCCGACTGGGACGGGGGTACTCTGTGCCGGACCGGGGTACTGCTGGGGGATGTCACGGCGGTCCTGGTCTGGACCGTGTCCCGGGCCCGCACAATAAAATGGGGGTTATTTACAGGGGATTTGTCACTCGTGACGCCACCCACTATATGCGGCCAGTAATGGGGCCGCCGCTGCTGCAGAACCTCCGGGGATGATGGGATAGCAGCTTGGATAGAATAGTTCCTGTGGGCAGAACTGGATTCCCCGGGGCAGTGGTAGTAATAGTTAAAGTCTGTGAGGATAGTTATTGATGCTGCAGGAGAGTAGGGGTAGCAGTAGAGATGATGAGAGTAGAGGTAATCGCAGTATATGAGGGCAAGTGGGGCTTCAGTATAAGGATCACACACACTCACGGTTTCTGTTGTTTTCCAAGTCTTTACTTGCAGATGGTATTTCACAATATTGTCCACGGAGTCTGTACCAGGTTGCTCCCACCCTGACCGGGTCCTTGACTTCCTACTTAAGCGCTGTGTGTGGCCCTGCTGCTGCTTGTAGCTATACTGCTGGCCCTGTCTCTGCTCACGGGTACCAATATGCTGGTCAACTTGAGTCCTCTGTGTCACTGACCCCTCCGTGTTGCTTTGCTATGGTGCTGTGAAGATGGTGGACCTTCACTATGCCGGTGTTTACTGTCCTGTCTGTCTCAGGCACAGCCTCGGATCAGGTATCCGTCTTAAGCGCCTCCCCGGGGTCAAGTTTTTGGGGTAACTCTTTATCCCGGGTATGTTCCTTGTCCTCTGTCTCCTCTCCTCAGACCTCTCAGGACCTCCACTTCTACTTGACTCTGCTCCTGCTCCAGACTAAACTGAAATAACTGTCACTCTTGCTCTGTGGTAAACAACTTTAGCTCCTCCCACTAGTGCAGGTGCCACCTAAGCTCCTCCCACTTTCTAGTCTAGTGTTGTGTGGGGATTAAACCTGTGTTGATGTTTCTGTGGCACATTAACCCTTGGGGTGCCACAATAGCACTGTGGCTAACTTCCCTAGATGTGGACGGAAAAGCAAAATTGACGAGAGATTTCAACGCAAAATTGTGTGGATGGTGGACAAAGAACCTCGACTAACATCCAAACAAGTTCAAGCTGCCCTGCAGTCCAGGGTACAACAGTGTCAACCCGTACTATCCGTCGGCGTCTGAATTAAAAGGGACTGTATGGTAGGAGACCCAGGAAGACCCCACTTCTTACCCGAGGCATAAAAAAGCCAGGCTGGAGTTTGCCAAAACTTACCTGAGAAAGCCTAAAATGTTTTGGAAGAATGTTCTCTCTTTTTGGGCAAAGGCATCAGCATAGAGTTTACAGGAGAAAAAAAAGAGGCATTCAAAGAAAAGAACACTGTCCCTACAGTCAAACATGGCGGAGGTTCCCTGATGTTTTGAGGTTGCTTTGCTGCCTCTGGCACTGGACTGCTTGACCGTGTGCATGGCATTATGAAGTCTGAAGACTACCAACAAATTTTGCAGCATAATGTAGGGCCCAGTGTGAGAAAGCTGGGTCTCCCTCAGAGGTCATGGGTCTTCCAGCAGGACAATGACCCAAAACACACTTCAAAAAGCACTAGAAAATGGTTTGAGAGAAAGTACTGGAGACTTCTAAGGTGGCCAGCAATGAGTCCAGACCTGAATCCCATAGAACACCTGTGGAGAGATCTAAAAATGGAAGTTTGGAGAAGGCACCCTTCTAATATCAGGGACCTGGCGCAGTTTGCCAAAGAAGAATGGTCTAAAATTCCAGCAGAGCATTGTAAGAAACTCATTGATGGTTACCGGAAGCGGTTGATCGCAGTTATTTTGGCTAAAGGTTGTGCAACCAAGTATTAGGCTGAGGGTGCCAATACTTTTGTCTGGCCCATTTTTGGAGTTTTGTGTGAAATGATCAATGTTTTGCTTCTTGCTTCATTCTCTTTTTTGTTTTTTCATTGAAGACAAATTAAATGAAGATAATAATACCAAAGAATTTGTGATTGCAATCATTTTCAGGAAGAAACTGAGTATTATCTGACAGAATTGCAGGGGTGTCAATACTTTTGCCAACACTGTATGTTGTGGGAGTGTCCACGATTACAGGTGTTTTGGGTAGTAGTACTCAGTCTGATTGAAGGAAGATATGGATGTGTGGTGCTGTGGTGTGTATATTGGGCTATGTTGAAGGAATTGAAATTAATAATGCACAGAAAGTGGCAGTTGCCAGATTATTATTCATGGTGAGGACGTTGATTGCCAAGAACTGGATTAGGTCTGAAACCCACACTAGGACAGAATATATATTAAGCAAGTGGATTATTCAATATGGCTTGAAGAAAGTATTTATTATAAGAGGAACTCATGACAATGTTTGATAACCTATGGAATACATGGAGGAGGTGAAGGACTGGAAGGGGAGTTTAATACCTGTGTGATGGTTTAAAGGACAGACTCCTATTCCAGCTATACGATTTGCTGTACTGGACTGTATAATGTATGGACTTATTACTGTCTGCTCCTAATATAAGAAGATGATGTACTTGCTGTCTACAGGGGGAGTGGGCAGGATGGGAGAGGTGATTAACATTTGAAATATGTAAATATGAGGAAAATTCATACTACTGTTTTTGAGTGAATGTATTATGATTTTATTCTGGTTAATAAAAACATCTGATTTAAAAGAATGAAGTCCTACATAAATCTGTAGCCGGGCGGTATGCATAGAACCAAACTAGGCTGTAAGATGGACAAAAACAAGTGCTATATCCTCTTAGGTTGGATACCCCAAGAGGCACTTGAGTCTGTTCCTGGCCATGTATGAGAGCGGTCTTCAGTCAGGTCACTATTAGAAAAAAAGTGGCACTCTGCTATGACAATTTGGATTTAGGAATATGTCATAAGCAAAAATTGCAGCACTTGGCTTTATAAATATGGCTATATCGATAAACCACCC
>JARQOC010000001.1:241127834-241513752 GCA_033576535.1 Allobates femoralis | reverse complement strand
GGCTGCATTTATGGTGGAGCAGAGGACCCAGCACTCTGGGTCCTCTGCAGGGGCCCGCACTAACCCACCGCTGCCTGCCCCGGGGGTCCGGTGGGGTCCAGACCAGTTCCGGACCCCCTCTCCGGACTTCCGCGCCGCTCTGGAGCCTCTTCCCGGCCGCACAGAGCTAATTTAGGCCGCGGCTTCGGCCTACGCCGAGGCCGCCGCCTTCGGCACGCCCCCCGGCCCTCCCCCCGGATGACGAGGATGACGCGGCCAGCGTCATAGCATTGGGCGGACCGCGTCTCCAGAGCGCGCCCTCTGTGCAGAATCGCGCGGTTTTGCAGCGCTCCGCCCCCCTTCTTCCTCCTCTCTCCACATCCCGGACGCCATTACATGCCTCGTGGTGGAGGCAGAGCGGCACCAGCAGCGGCACAGCAGCTGCACAGTCTCCGGGGGGCACAGACAGACAAACGCTGGACACTGGTGGCACACAGGTGGTGGTAAGTTGCCAGCAGAGGTCTTCTATCTCCTCTGCTGGAACTCTTCTCTCCAGGGCACCCCTGCACAGCACTATTCTCTCCAGGGCACCCCTGCACAGCACTATTCTCTCCAGGGCACCCCTGCACAGCACTATTCTCTCCAGGGCACCCCTGCGCAGCACTATTCTCTCCAGGGCACCCCTGCACAGGCTCCTGTATATACCACTATGCCGGGCTCAAGGAACAAGAAGACTAGGGCCCACACAGCCTACTATTCCTTATGCACAGCATGCCAGAAGCCTCTACCCAGTAGACATACGTCCCAGCACTGTCGGGACTGCGCCCAGACTACGGGGCCGGTGTCCCCAGCCGTTACGGATGCGTCATCTGCCATGCCGGAATGGGCCACTTTTTTGTCCCAATCCATCTCACAATCCATGGCACAATCCATGGACAGGCTGTCCTCTACATTGCTTTCAGCTATGCAGAGTCACACTTCATCCCAGACCGCTGCTCAACAAAGCGGACACTCGGAACGCGGCCGCACTGAACTAAGATCCACCTCTAGGGCAGGACGGAAACGACCACATAGGTCAGGCTCTCCGGGACCTGCACGGTCTCCAGGGCCTACTCATACTTCACGGTCATCTCCAAGGGAGAGTCGCCGTGCCTCCAGGTCGCCAGAACCGTCCCCTGATAGGGAGGGTCGCAGAAGGTCCAGGTCACCCCCTCCTAGAGAAGACCGCAGCGATGCGCAGGAGTCCGAGGGACTCTGCGACTCCAGCTCAGATCTGGATCCAGATGGGTCACTGGACCTAACCCAGCCAGACACTGATGTATTGGTTGAGGACGTAATCACCTCCATCAACCAGGTGCTGAAGATATCTGAACCTCCGCCAGATGCCCCAGAGCACGAGATCGCTTTCCAGAGGACTAAGAGGCCCCCTAAATATTTCTCCGATCACCCCGAGTTCAGGGCGATTCTCAAAAACCATTGCTCTCACCCAGAGAAGAGATTCGGCAACCGTAAGGCACTGGAGAGGCGTTACCCCTTCTTGCAAGAGGTAACACAGACCTGGGCAGATACGCCTGAAGTGGACCCTCCGGTGTCCAGACTCGCAACACAGACGCTTCTTTCCCTGCCTGATAGCTCCTCCATAAAGGATGCGACGGACCGTCAGGTGGAACACATGGCCCGATCAATTTTCGAGGCCTCAGGGTCCTCCCTGGCCCCGACATTTGCTATTGTGTGGGCAGCAAAGGCTATCATGACCTGGACAACCAACTTACATGCTGGTCTCCGTTCAGTTAACTCCGAACTCGCTGACCAGGCGGTTCAAGCGTCAGTCGTGGCTGACTATATTTTACACGCAGCTATCGATTCCGCAAATTGTGCGGCAGTGGCTGCGTCAAACGCCATCATCATCAGGCGTGCTCTCTGGTTGCGGGAATGGAAGGCGGATGCAGTCTCAAAGAAGTCGCTTACCCACCTTCCATTTTTCAGCAGACGTCTCTTTGGTGAAGAGCTTGATAAATTAATATCCAATGCCACAGGAGGGAAGAGTACTTCACTACCTCAACAAAAACCGAAACGCACCTATACCCGCCGTAACCAGACACGGTTCCGTTCCTTTCGGAACTCGTCCGGCTGGTCCGTTTCCCGCCCAGCGCAGACCCGTAGTCGTTCGCCGCGCAGGGAAGGTCCGAGGACTTTGCAAAGGACGAACAAGCCCTGGCAGTCTAGATCTGGCCAAGGCAAGTCCAAAGGACCCAAATCCCACAAATTCTCATCTTCATGACTCCTTATTTCCGGACGACGCCCCGCCAGTGGGCGGACGACTTTCCCACTTTCGTCAAGTTTGGCTACCTATTATAAAAGACAGGTGGATCAGGGAACTGGTGTCGTCGGGTTACAAGATAGAGTTCATTTCCATCCCACCAAATCGATTCTTTCTTTCCGTACCTCCGAGGCTACCGTCCAAGGCTCGCGCCTTCTCCAAGGCGGTCAGGTCACTTATCCAAGCCGGAGTGATTGTTCCGGTCCCACGGACCGAACGTTTTCAGGGGTTCTATTCCAATCTGTTCGTGGTCCCCAAAAAAGGAGGCAGTGTAAGACCTATCCTAGATCTCAAACAGCTAAACAAGTACGTGAGGGTACGACAATTTCGCATGGAGTCTCTCCGATCCATCATATCATCCATGGAAGAAGGAGAATTTCTCGCCTCCATAGATATTCAGGATGCTTACCTGCATATTCCTATCGCCCCTGCCCACCAAAGGTTCCTCAGATTCGCAATCGGTCAGGCTCATTATCAGTTTGTGGCTCTCCCATTTGGACTCGCCACGGCTCCCAGAGTCTTTACCAAAGTCATGGCGGCTGCCATGACTATATTACACTCCAGAGGCATAGTCGTCATCCCATACTTGGACGATCTCCTCATCAAAGCTCCCACCTTCAAGGACTGCGAACTCAGTGTCACCATCACGGTAGACACACTAAGTCGCCTGGGCTGGTTGGTCAACCTAAAAAAGTCGTCCCCAATCCCAAGTCAGTCCCTCATTTTTCTGGGCATGGAATTTCACACTTCCAGGGGGCTGGTGCTCCTCCCCAAGGAGAAGGCACATGCTATCCAGATGGGAGTTCGCGCCCTTCTTCACCCAGCACCTCGATCCCTTTGTTTTGCCATGCGAGTTCTGGGCAGGATGGTTGCCTCGATAGAAGCAGTCCCCTTTGCCCAGCTTCACCTCCGGCCTCTCCAATTGGCCATACTCAAGTCCTGGGACAAGAGTCCTTTTTCCCTGGACAGGATGTTCCGCATATCCTCGACAGTCATGCAATCCCTGCACTGGTGGCTCCGTCCAGTATCTCTCTCCAAGGGGAGATCGTTCATCCCAGGTCACTGGAAGATTCTGACAACCGATGCCAGTCTCACAGGATGGGGCGCGGTGTACCGACACCACAGAGCGCAGGGGAAGTGGTCTCCATTGGAAGCCACCATGCCCATCAACGTCCTGGAGATCCGAGCCATCTTCCTGGCACTACGGGCTTTCCAACGTCTCCTAGTGAACTCTCACGTCCGGATACAATCCGACAATGCCACGGCCGTGGCTTATGTAAATCACCAGGGCGGAACCCGCAGTGTCCAAGCGATGCGGGAGGTATCGCACATTCTGCAATGGGCGGAATCCACGGGATCGACCCTGTCCGCCGTACACATCCCAGGAGTAGACAACTGGGAAGCAGACTTTCTCAGCCGCCAAGGCATAGACTCAGGAGAGTGGTCCCTACATCCCGAGGTCTTTCAGCAAATTTGTCATCGCTGGGGGACTCCGGACGTGGATCTGATGGCATCACATCTCAATGCCAAGGTTCCCAACTTCATGGCCAGATCACACGACCCCCGGTCTCTCGGAGCGGATGCCCTAGTTCAGGACTGGACTCAATTTCAACTCCTGTACATCTTCCCGCCTCTGCCTCTAATCCCCAGAGTAGTGCGCAAAATCAAACGGGAAGGGATTCCGGTCATCCTTATCGCCCCAGACTGGCCCAGACGCGCGTGGTATGCCGACGTCGTCCAACTCACGGCAGACGCCCCCTGGCGCCTCCCAGATCGGCCAGACCTCCTATCTCAGGGTCCGTTCTGCCACCAGAATTCACAGGCCTTGAATTTGACGGCGTGGCCCTTGAAACCTGGATTCTAACTCAAGCAGGGCTCTCACAGGATGTAATTCGCACTATGATCAGTGCGAGGAAACCTGCCTCTGCCAGAATTTACTACCGCACCTGGAAAGCCTTTTTTGCCTGGTGTGCATCTCGTGATCAGAATCCGTTTCCCTACTCGCTGCCTAGAATTCTTGGCTTCCTACAATCAGGTCTGGAGGCCAAACTGTCCCTGGGCTCTCTTAAGAGCCAGGTCTCGGCCCTCTCCGTTCTTTTCCAGCGGAGACTGGCCCTAAAACCTCAAATCAAAACTTTTTTTCAAGGGGTTTCCCGTTTGGTTCCCCCCTACAGACGACCGCTGGATGCATGGGATCTAAACTTGGTGCTGACGGCATTGCAAGAACCGCCTTTTGAGCCTCTCAAAGAGATTCCTCTCCGCCTTCTATCCCAGAAGGTGGTGTTTCTAGTAGCTATCACCTCCCTTCGGAGGGTGTCCGAGCTCACGGCGCTCTCATGCAGGCCTCCATTCCTAGCTTTTCACCAGGATAAGGTAGTTCTCCGTACGGTTCCTTCTTTTCTTCCGAAGGTGGTTTCCTCTTTCCACATAAATGAGGAACTATCTTTACCGTCCCTTTGTCCTGCTCCGGTTCATAGATTTGAGAAGGCTCTGCATAAGCTGGACCTTGTAAGGGCTTTGCGTATTTATGTCTCTAGAACAGCCCCCTTTAGGAAGTCGGACTCTCTTTTCCTTCTTCCTGACGGCAGCCGCAAGGGCTTCTCAGCCTCAAAGGCCACGCTTGCCAGATGGATCAGAGCCACAATTCAGGATGCCTACAGACTAAAAAACTCGCCTCTTCCGGCCGGTATCAGAGCGCATTCTACCCATGCGGTGGGGGCATCCTGGGCTATTCGGCATCAGGCTTCTGCCCAACAAGTGTGTAAAGCAGCCACCTGGACTAGCTTGCACACATTCACCAAACATTACATGGTCCATACCCAGTCTTCTGCGGATGCGAGCCTGGGTAGACGCGTCCTGCAGGCGGCAGTTGCCCACCTGTAGGATACTGTCTTTATATAACACTCGTTCCATTGCTTTTCCCACCCAGGGACTGCTTTGGGACGTCCCACGGTCTGTGTCCCCCAATGAGGCGAAGGAGAAAAGGAGATTTTTGTGTACTCACCGTAAAATCCTTTTCTCTTAGCCTCTAATTGGGGGACACAGCTCCCTCCCTGTTGGCCGTTGCGGCCCGTTGTTTTGAGTTTTCTTGTTGTTTGAACTCGTGCATAGTTGCCTTATTGCAGGCATGGTTTTTTGGATGTTATCACTGGTACGTAAATCCTCCTACTGCTTTAGCACAAACTGGTCAGGACAGTGCCTGTCCAGGGGTGTATGCTGCAGAGGAGGAGCCACGGTTAATCTTTTTCAGATTCTGCCTAGTGTCGCCTCCTAGTGGACAGCAGCATAACACCCACGGTCTGTGTCCCCCAATTAGAGGCTAAGAGAAAAGGATTTTACGGTGAGTACACAAAAATCTCCTTTTTTTTTTAAACGTTAGAAGGGTTCAAAGTTCATCATTAATTTTTAATTTTTTCTACAAAATGTGCAAAGCCATTTTTTAGGGACCACATAACATTTGAAGTGTCTTTGAGGGGCCTCTATAACAAACACCAAAAGTGACTCCATTTCAAAAGCTGCACCCTTCGAACTAGGTAAAATTACATTCAATAAGTTTATTACTCTCAAATGTTTTTATTGAAAATTTGTTTGGGAAAAGGGAAGGGGGATAATATACAAGGTGGTATATAAGGGATAGATACATAATACAGACATACAGAAACATTGGGAGAGTCATACAATGGGTGACATAATGTATAGGTATGCAAAATACAAAGCAAATACAAATAGTAATTATACAATACAAGCTATTTTTAGCTAACAACAGATAAGAAATTTTAGCTGAGGCTTGAATAAATTTATTCGGGTGTGTACTCAGAATTAAGTTGTTATGCTGAATCTGTTTTTGTTGAATACAGGAGTAAACCAGATGCATTTTCCGAGAGACAATTATAGGTTGTTAAAGTGGAGATGTTAGGTTATGGGGATAACATCAATGGATCTAGTAAGATGAGTTAGAGATTGTGAAGAGATCCAGGGCTCCCAATTTGAGAAGTATTTGTTATAGGAGTTGTTTCTAACAGCGTAACTGAACTCAAATGTGCAGTGGGAAGATATTCTATCGATTAGTTCTAGAATTGTAGGGGCAGTTGTGGTATTCCATCTGGCGGCCAGGAGGACCTTAGCGGTTAATAGAATTTGATTAATAATAAATCTAATGTTATGAGGTAGGTTTGATATTCCTAGTGAGAGGAGGGCCATTTGAGGGGTAAGGGTAACCTTCATACTGGTGGTTTTAAGTATTAGATCTTGGACCCCAACCCAGAACCCCAAAATTTTCGGACATTTCCAAAAGATGTGGGAGAGGGTCCCAGTATGTGAACATTCTCTCCAACAGGTCGGGGTTATTTTATAATCAATGCGATTTAATTTTGATGGAGTCCAATACCATCTGGCCAAAAGCTTGAAGTATGATTCTTGTATCGAAGCACACAGAGTGTTAGAGTATGAG
The DNA here is from genome assembly GCA_033576535.1 of Allobates femoralis. Lineage (NCBI taxonomy): Eukaryota > Metazoa > Chordata > Amphibia > Anura > Aromobatidae > Allobates > Allobates femoralis. The sequence continues at coordinate 241,507,003 of JARQOC010000001.1, read as the reverse complement.
AAGTCAATTGCTGAAGCCAATTCATCCAGATCTATATTCAATAAGTTTATTAACCCTTCAGGTGCTTCACAGGAACTAAAGCAACGTGGAAGGAAAAAATTAACAGTTTGCTTTTTCCAACAAAAATTTTACTTTAGCCTTAAGTATTGAATTTTCACAAGGGCAACAGGAGAAAATGTATACCACATATGTGATCAAAACCACTGTTTGTACGCATGGTACAGCTCTGAAGAGAAGGAGCGACATTTGATTTTTGATAGCTAATGATTCCAGCTAATTTTCTAACACCATGTCGTGTTTGCAGAGCCCCTGAAGTGCCTAACCAGTGGAAAACATCACAAGTGATCCCATTTTGGAAACTAAATTCCACCAAGGAATTTATGTAGATGGGTGTTGAGCACTTTGAACCCCCAGTTGCCTCACAGAATCCTATAACGTTGAGCCGTGAAAATAAAAAAATGCTTTTCTCCCACAAAAATGTTGAATTTAACCTCAATTTTTTAAATTTCCACAGGGGCAAAGGATTAAAATGGTTCCCAAAATTTGTTAGGAAATTTTTCCTGAATACACCAATACCTCATATGTGGTCGAAACCGCTGTTTAGGCACATGGCAGGGCTCAGAAGGGAGTGATCGTTCATTTGATGATTCAGGCAGAAAATTAGCTGGAATTGTTAGTGGACTCAATGTCGCGTTTGGAGAGCCCCTGATGTGCCTAAACAGTGGAGCTACCCCACAGGTGACCCCATTTTGGAAACTAGACTCCCCAAGATGTGTGGTGAGCACTTTGAACACCCAGGCACCTCACACACAGAGCTGTGAAAATGGAAAAGTACTTTTTTTTTTATCCACAAAAATTTTCTTTTACCATCAATTTTTCATTTTCACAAGTGCAGCGGGATAAAATTGATGCCAAGATTTCTTGGACAATGTGTCCCGAGTATGCTGATACCCTATATGTGATAGAAAACCACTGTTTGTGCGCACGTCAGGGCTTGCAAGGGAAAGAGTGATGTTTTGGAGTTTAGATTTGTATGGAGTGGTCTGCAGTATAATGTTGTGTTTGTTTAGTTTTTGATGTACCTAAATAAAAGAATTCCCCCACAAGTGACCTCATTCTAGAAATTAGACCCCCCCCCCAAGGAATTTATCTAGATGTTTAATGAGCTCCTTGAATCCACAGTTCATCACAGAATTTTACAAGCGGTGACGCTTTGAGCTTAGCGCCGAAGGGTGAGGAAGGAGGGTTTTTTTATTCTATCTGCTGCCGGCCAGCGTGGGGGCACATTAATGATGGGGGGGAGTGCAGGGCAAGGGACTATCTTTCTAATGGAGGGGGGGGGAAACCGCATATTACGTGGGGGCAGCATATTGAGGGGGTGGGTGTATTAAGTGGGGGGGGGGGCCATCAATAGGGGACGTGTGCCATCAAGGGGGACGTGTGCCTGCAGTAGGGGACATGTGCCATCAAGGGGGACATGTGCCTGCAGTAGGGAACATGTGCCATCAAGGGGGACGTGTGCCTGCAGTAGGGGACATGTGCCATCAAGGGGGGACGTGTGCCTGCAGTAGGGGACGTGTGCCATCAAGGGGGGATGTGGGCTTGCAGTGGGGGACGTGTGCCTGCAATGGGGGACGTGTGCCTGCAATGGGGGACGTGTGCCTGCAATGGGGGACGTGTGTGCCAGCACAAGGGGACGTGTGCCATCAATGGGGGACGTGTGCCAGCTGTGGGGGACGTGTGCCAGCTGTGGGGGACGTGTGCCAGCTGTGGGGGACGTGTGCCAGCTGTGGGGGACGTGTGCCAGCTGTGAGGGACGTGTGCCAGCTGTGGGGGACGTGTGCCAGCAATGGGGGACGTGCGCCAGCTATGGGGGACCGCGTGTGCCAGCTATGGGGGATGTGTGCCAGCACAAGGGGGCTATATCCAATATAAGGGTGCCATATCCAGATTAAGGGGGCTAATTCTAGGATGAGGGACCATGTACCAGGATGAGGGGGCTATGTGGGACATATACGCTATATGATTTGTTAGACGGACACTGGCATTATAAGACGGACCCCATTTAACATTAAAAATATTTTTTTTCTCTTTTCCTTCACCAAAATTGGGGGTGCGTCTTATAATCAGGTGCGTCTTATAAAGCAAAAAATACGGTAAATGGATAGCCCTAAATAAAATGGGAATGGTTGGTGATATCAACTTCCTGTTTGTGGTACATTAGTATATGGGAGGGGAGAACTTTTCCAGATAGGTGGTGCCCATGTTGGCCATTTTGAATCTAACTTTATTTTTTTCAATGGGAAGAGGGTCATGTGACACATCAAGCCTATTGATAATTTCATAAGAAAAACAATGGCGTGCTTGGTTTTAACGTAACTTCATTCTTTCGTGAGTTATTTACAAGTTTTCAGGGTCTGTGCGTTTTCTCCCGTCCTTCCTGCTTGTAATCATGTCACCGCGGCGCCGGTCACATGACTTTAGAAGCAGGAAGTCAGAGGGAGGGCGCACAGACCCTGAAGAGAATCACGGGAGGCTGAGATCAGTTTATTATTATTTCATAGTGAGCGGCAGCATGGAGGACAAATACAATGTATAATAATGGGGCACTGTATATCAGGAGGGGGGGGGCGCTATATACTAGTAATGGTGGGAATGTCTGCAATGATGGGGGTACTGCATACCAGGGACGGGGGGACTATATACATGACCTCCCGCTCCTACTGCAGCGTCCCCCGCCTCCTCCTGCACCTCCAGCTCCCGATCAGCACCTCCACACTGACACTGACTCGAGTATAAGTCGAGGGGGCACTTTTCAGCACAATTTTTGTGCTGAAAAACTCGGCTTATACTAGAGTATATACGGTAATTTGATTCCTGCACTCTGCTTATTTATATATAAAAAAAATGTAAAATTATTTTCCATTTTTGAGTTTTATTGTTTTACTCCTCTTACAAGAGCCATAACTGTTAAATTCCCCTAACTTTTATTGTATCCTGTGTTTATAACATTGTGTATGTGATAAAAATGACATTATAATGGCATTATAACTTCAGTATGAGTATGACAATACAAAACGTACAGGGTTTTTTATATAAAAAAAAAGTTTACATACCCCGGTAGACTTTTTGCTTTCTTGGCCTTTTTTCCGAGAATATGAATGATAACACAATGCCTTTTTTCCCCACTCATGGCTAGCGGTTGGGTGAAGCCATTTATTGTCAAACTACTGTGTTTTCTCTTTTTAAATTATAATGACAACCAAAAACATCCAAATGACCCTGATCAAAAGTTCACATAACCTGATGATTTTGGCCTGATAACATGCACAGAAGTTTACATAATTAGGTGAAGATGTCACCTTTATTAGGTCATTTAAACCCGTGACCTGTTTGCTTGTATTCCGTGTGTGCATAAAAGCTGAATGAGTTTCTGGGATCCAGACAGATTCTTGCATCTTTCATAAAGCCACTGACGTTTCTGGATTGTGAGTCATGGGGAAAGCAAAGAATTGTCTGCGGATCTATTAGAAAAGATAGTTGAACTGTATAAAGCAGGAAAGGGCTTGGACACACTCTCATAGTTACATCCGAGTTTGACGGACAAGACTCGGAAGAGGCTGGAGCAGTGACCCTGAACGGTGTCTTCCTGTCTGGACGGGGAGTCTGGAGCTGCACAAAAACACAATCAGCTGACAGCACAGAGACATGCCTCCAGAGTTCTAGAACAAGGTAATTTGGAGTGATGAGACCAAAATTTAATATTTTGGCCACAACCATAAACGTTTCATTGGAGAGGTGTCAACGAGGCCTATGATGAAAGGAACACCATTCCTACTGTAAAACATGGAGGTGGATCGCTGATGATGTCTGGATGAGTGAGCTACAAAGACACAGGAAACTTGGTCAAAGTTGAAGGAAAGATGAATGCCGCACATTATCAGCAAATACTGGATGTAGATTTGCACTCATCAGCCCGGAGCTGCGCATGGGACGTACCTGGACGTTCCAGCATGACAACGATCCAAAACCCAAGGTCAAGTTGACCTTTCATTGGCTACACTAGAACAAAGTGAAGGTTCTGGAATGGTCATCTCAGTCTCCTGACTTCAATATCATTGAACCACTCTGGGGAGAACTCAAGTATTATTATTATTATTAAGTATTTATATAGCGCTATTAGAATACATGGCGCTTTACATTTTCGAGGGTAGACAGAGACAAGTGGTCAGGGACGGCCACACACGAAGACAAACGACGACAAATCTACAGTTAATCATACGGGTACAATAGGGCCGGGGATCCTGTCCACGAGGGCTCACAGTATAGCACAGTTCATGCAAGAAAGCCCAGGAATTTACAGGAACTGGAGGCTTTTTGCCAAGACGAAGCTTTACCATCAGAGAAAATAAAGAGCCTCATCCACAACTACCACAAAAGACTTCAAGCTTTTATTGATATTAGAGGCGGCAATACATGGTATTAAAATAATCCTGTCACCTCCAGAACGCCTCCTAAGCTAGCAAATCATGTCCCTGTAGCTATCACTAATCTCACACTCCTTTTGTCTCCTAAAAGCATCCTGTGAAAGTGCATAAAAACGTTTTAATACTTACTCATTAGTGATTATAATTAGCAGGGGCTATATTCTTTAGTCACCAGGGCGGGCTGTTTTGCAGGCTCCAGGATCCTCCCTCTCTCTGTCTGTTTGCTCTGCTTGTGCTCTGCTTGTGCAGGCATTGCCTTCCCCTCTCTCTATCACTCACAGAATGCAAATCATTAGTCCTGCCTTTAGCTCCACATCACAGCAGCACAGACAGAGAGAGGGTGGATCCTCGAGGCTGCAAAACAACACCCCCTGGTTACTAAAGACTATAGCCCCTGCTAATTATAATCACTAATGAGTGAGTATTAAAACGTTTTTATGCACTTTCACAGGATGCTTTTAGGAGACAAAAGGAGTGTGAGATTAGTGATAGGATGCTGCAGGGACATGTTTTGGTAGCTTAGGAGGCTTTTGGAGGTGACAGGATCCCTTTAAGAACTGAGGTATATGAACTTTTGATCAGGGTCGTTTGGATGTTTTTGGTTGTGACTATTTATGATTTAAAAAGAAAAAATACAGTAAATTGATAATAAATAGCTTCACCCAACCACTAACCATGAGTGGAAAAATGTTTTTGTGTTATCATTCATATTCTCTGAAAAAAGGCCACGAAAACAAAAACTCTGCTGGGGTATGTAAAATTTTGAGCACAACTGTATATACATATTATAGTGGTAATAAAAATTTCAATAGTTTGAAAGAAAATAAAAATAATTTTTTTTTTCACCTCCGTTCGCCTGATACCCAGAATCATCTCTGCGTTGGCGACACTGTCGATATGCAAGTCTATACAGTCACCAACAATGTAGCCATAACAATGTTATGTGATCCTAAACCTTAAATTTCCCATTCCTGCAAACACACAAAAGGAGATGAGAGTGGACCTCGGACACAAAGAGCAGATCCAGCACACAATTACTGCAGTCGTAATGTCAGCGAGCAGTACACTAGGTTTTCATGACCAATGTAGCAGCTTCTCCTAGTGTTTAAACTTTTCAAATAATCTTTCATATTTCAGATAAAAAAAAAGGGTATATAACAATTTTTTTAAATATTTTAAAGGGAACTTATGTTTTTTTTTGTTTTTTTAACCACCCCCAATATTATTTAGATCATATATCGTGCATCACTAAGCTTGTTTAAAAAAAGAATTAATGTATTTATCATAAAAAAGCACTTTAGATGCTTATATGTTTGTATTAAGTACCTGCACAGTCATTAGGATTGATACTTCAGCTGGTATCAGTCACACTAATCCACGTTCAGTCATGAAGTTTTTGTAGGCCACGCGCACACGCTGAGTATTTGATGAATTTTTTACCTCAGGATTTGTAGCCAAAACCAGGAGTGAAACAATCAGAGGAAAAATATAACAGAAGCACGTCACCACTTCTGTAATTAATTATCCACTGCTGGGTTTAGCTACAAATCCTGAGGTGAAAGACTCATCAAATACTCAACGTGTGCACGTGGCCTTAAACATAGTTGACCCCCCTCACCCGCCCTGAATTGTAATATATTAACATCCTTGTCTGCAGAAATAAAGTTAGGCTGTAAAAGGACACGTTGTGATGTCATGACCATGTCACCATAATGGGCAGAGCTAAGGCCACATTTCCTTCATGTCAGGCCTGTTTAGCTCTGCTCATTACATGATCGTGACATGACCATAGGTCCTTCTACAGCGTATGTGAATGACATGGACTGACGTGGCTGATTGCCAGCTGAAGTATCCAACTTGATGACGGTTCATGCAGGTACATAATGGAAACACCCAAGCATCTAAAGTGCTTTTTTATGATAATACATGGATTTTTTTAAAACTAGGTTAGTGATGCACAGTGCATGATCGAAATAATATTGGGGGTGGTTCAAAAGAAAAAATGACATGACAGGTTCTCTTTAATTTTTTTTTTTATGTAATACTTTCCATCTAAACTTCTTTGGTGTTTGTTTAGAAGTCAAAAACTACGGCGATACCAGTGTTCTCATACTGGCATCAATTTAGCTTAGAGTATGTTCCATATAGAGATAATAGGTGATGGTCCCTTTTTGGGTCTCCATGTATTATGGTGGGTTTACACGTCGCGATATCGGCCCAATATCGTAGCCAACGACGCGGGAGCGCGCTTTTCCCTGCATCGCATAGCCGGTTTAGACAGCCTGATATCGGATACAACGTCCCGACAATGTGTACGCCCCCCAACCCAGGAACGACCATTTAACATGGGAGTGAATGGGTGACGTGGCAGTACACATCGGAGTTGGGCTGTCAGACGGGACGATGCGGCATCCGATATCGGGCGGTTGAATAGCACGCTCATTCGGCCCCCGATATCGGTTTGCCATCGTTCCTGCATCGTATCGGATGTTCACACCGTACAACGCAGGAACGATACCTGGTCCAACTCCCGAACCACGTGACTTTTGGTCGTAGTTGGGTCGTAGTTGGACGCCGATATCGCGACATGTAAACCCACCATTAGCCATAGTAGTATTTGGGCCAGGGGTGAGGAACTCCAGTCCTCAAGGACTGCAAACTGCATGTTTTCAGGATTTCCTTAGTATTGCACAGGTGATAATTGAATCACCTGCACTGGGGATGATTCCAGCCCATGTGCAGTTCTAAAGAATTCCTTAAAACATGACCTGTTAGCAGCCCTTGAAGCCTGGAGTTCCTCACCCCTGGTCTAGACAGAGGAGATTCATGAAACAAATTAATTCCTTAATCCCTGAGCATATCTGCTAATGACTGGATAGAGTACATGAACAAAGGTTGAAGCTGAATGTATAATGTGATGTGCGGACTTGATAATGTATTAATGTTATATCTTATTGATTCTTTGTACAGAATAACTTAACATCCAGTTATTCTATTTTAATGTGTTCTGTGTGCTGCAGGATCCTGTTGTAAAACCAATAGAGAAGGAAGAAGAAATTCAGAAAGAAAAGGAAGATCCTGAAGAATCTACATCAGACACAACAGCACAGCACAAAAATCATCTCTTTGATTTAAATTGCAAAATCTGCACAGGTTTGTTACTTTGATTGCAGGCTGCTCAGAAGGAACAGGGCAACATAGGTTTTGCCTCGTCACATTTACAATGCTCTTGATATGAACTCTTCACAATTATAAGGTTGGATTCACATTGCTGTAGTGCTGTCCGTTACAATGGAAACGTTAATGGTTTCTGTTGTGACAGCAAAATTGACATAGTGAGTCACTTTTGACTACATACGTTTTTGATACCTCAAAAACATATGCGCTCCATGATTGATAGATGGGTAGATACATACAAGAATAGCATTACCAGCCTTCCTGCTCTGTATGCCTGCTCTTTCTGCTGCTTTCAGGTAGCTGGGTGAATATTCATGAGCTTAATGAGAGGCATCAGCAGCAGAGAGAGCGTGGGAAGACAGAGGAGGGAGGCTGGTAATGCTATTGCATCTATCTATCTTTCTGCCTATCCTATCTAACTTTCTATCCTATCATCTATCTTTCTATCCTATCATCTATTGCAAACGCAATATAACGCAGTGGCATTGCCTTATATTGTGTTTGTTATCTAACGGACTCAAGACCGCTGCAGTCCCCATTTGCCTGTGTGTTTCAACAAACACGTACTTGCAAACGCATGCCTATTTTGGTATGCGCTGGTTGAATGGAAGCCTATGGATGCGTTTTAGGTGTCCGTTACATTGCAATTGTGCTGCTGTCCAACGAATCTGTTGGACGGACAGCACAAACATAATGTGAACCTATGTTACTAACATAAGGTCCATTATCTCAAAGTCCACCAACTGTCAATGCCTCACCTTGCACAAAACTACTTCAAAATCACCCAGAATTCCCTATCAAGGGCTCTCAGATGAATAATGAGTACAATTTCTATTTTTAAGTGATCACTTTATTAGTCATTAATTTATAATTATTCCATAAAAAACATTAAAAAATAATTTTTACATAGGAGTATCCTGATAACATAAATGATTTATATCTGGGTCCAGGACTGAGACCGCTAACATCAATATTTCTACAATATAAATTACACAGTAACCAGTGATACCAGGTGTATAGGGGAATACTACTTATTTATTCATTTTATCACTTCAGGCAGCAATACACTCAAGTGTGTGTCTTGACACTGTTTCTTACAAATCCAGAGCACCTGTGCACTGGCCCCTATCCTCAATACAAGCCACAATTGTGTATGCACGCCTGTGCACTAATAGTGCCCCTTCTAATCAGTGTTGCACTGTGTACTACTGCCCTCGTGCCTTCCTAGTTTCCCCTTTAGTGTCTCATACCTGGTTATGTAGTTTGTGACCACGGTCCTGGCACCACCACCGCCTACGGCCGTTTCGTCTCCTTCCTCGCCCTGAGGAAGGAGGCGAGGAAGGAGACGAAACGGCCGTAGGCGGTGGTGGTGCCAGGACCGTGGTCACAAACTACATAACCAGGTATGAGACACTAAAGGGAAACTAGGAAGGCACGAGGGCAGTAGTACACAGTGCAACACTGATTAGAAGGGGCACTATTAGTGCACAGGCGTGCATACACAATTGTGGCTTGTATTGAGGATAGGGGCCAGTGCACAGGTGCTCTGGATTTGTAAGAAACAGTGTCAAGACACACACTTGAGTGTATTGCTGCCTGAAGTGATAAAATGAATAAATAAGTAGTATTCCCCTATACACCTGGTATCACTGGTTACTGTGTAATTTATATTGTAGAAATATTGATGTTAGCGGTCTCAGTCCTGGACCCAGATATAAATCATTTATGTTATCAGGATACTCCTATGTAAAAATTATTTTTTAATGTTTTTTATGGAATAATTATAAATTAATGACTAATAAAGTGATCACTTAAAAATAGAAATTGTACTCATTATTCATCTGAGAGCCCTTGATAGGGAATTCTGGGTGATTTTGAAGTAGTAACATAAGGTCCAGGCAAACCATGATATTTCTATTAACCAGCTAATGAGCCATATATAGCACCTCCAATAAGGAACATATAAAAAACTAGAGAAAGGCTTGGAGTTTTGTGCAAAAGTATCCAAAAAACTTTATTTATCAAATATCCAGTTATTAAATCTTTAAAACAGAAAATAAATAGAAAGCACAATATTGGGAAAAGGTACCCCCCAAAATCAGACCCTCTAGGTCTAGGATTACACATAAGCTAATATCAGAGACAAGTGTACGTTATCTGTAAGGCTTCATACAGCGCTCTGGGTCATACAAGTCAAAACATTATGCTACAAAAAATTTACATGTAATTTAAGTACATTGTGCTTTTTACCTATTCATATACCAGAGATTTTACCATTGGTGCTACAAACTCCATCAGGCTCTTTTTTCTTTGTTTGGGTAATGTTTTGTAATCCCTGTTGTCTCTTGATATGTGTTTTTATGTTTTTTGTTGTGTGTTCCTTTAAGGCCCCCTTCTTACTGTGTTTTTTGCACATCCGTGTGCATCCTTAAATCAAGGATCACACGGACAGGCACTGATCTGTGCCAGCGGATGCCAACTGATGTCCACGGACCGTTTTTTTCACGGATCCGTCATCAGTACCAGAGATAGGGCTGGGAGAAGCTGTACCTTGCTTCTGAGCATGCTGAGCACAGCAAAACGGATCCGTCTCCATAAACCCCTATGCTATTTGACGCAGACCGCGATGCATCCATTTGTGTCCGCTTTTTAAGGCAGCCAAAAATCAGAACAGTCTCTGATTCTGGGTACACGAAAAAAAGTGTACACAAATAGATCAGTGACAAAAATGACACAAACGGATGACAATGTAGGACCAATCCTTGCATATTAGGGATAGATGGGAGGGCAAAACGGATCTATGGCCATCGTTTCAAAACGGATAAACACAAATTCCCCCAAAAGCGCAGTTACAGATTTAATCAATGGATATTTGGTAAAAAAAGTTTTTTGGATACTTTTAAACAAAACTCCAAGCAACGTGAACCTAGCCTAAGGCAGGTTGTTGTCTACTTTGACCAGATCATCATTTTTATGCAGATTTCCAGCTCCAAGCCTTTTAAACATAAATGCTTATTGGATGAAGCAGATGAGGTGATGTGCATTTGTGTAATGGGGTGGTGAGGCTTTAGGATATCAGCATCATCTATCAAGGTGTGAAGAATTATTAGACAGCTTGTTTTCCTCAGACAAAATGAGCTAAAGTTACGGACACGCATCCGAATGAAAACACGCTCCGATTCACGGATCCGAGAGTCAGACGACTTTTGTCAGAGTTTTGGTCAGTTTTGCATCCAACAGTGATGCTACTGTCTGTGACAATACCTGAGTTCACATCCGAGAGCTGTCCAACAGTAATCCGAGTGTGGTCCCAGTCCAATCCGAGAGTTGCATGCGATTTTTGAATGAAATCAGCTTGGCAATTGTTTCAGCTCTGAAAACTCTGATCAGAGTTGGATGGTCTGACAGTGGTACAACTGTGGTCCATGATTTATGTAGGACCCATAGACTTGCATTGGCGAGTCTCGGACGTGATTCGCATACTGTTGCAGCATGTTGCGACTGCTTTGACGTCCGTGAATTGGATGAGAAAAAACATCTGACACTCGGAAATGTGCTCTCATACATTGAATAACATTGGTCCAACTGCAATGCGATTATAACTCGCACTACAGTCGTCCGAGTTTCACGGATGAGTGTCCGTACCCAAAAAGAGAGATTTATCTGACTCTAAAAATAAAAAAAAAAAAATTACAAATTTTAACCCCTTCACCACCTGGCGATTTTTCGTTTTTAATTTTCCTTTTTTGCTCCCCTGCTTCCAAGAGCCATAACTTTTCTGATCATCATAATGGGAGACCCAGACAATGGGGTTTAGGGCTCTGCCCTCCGGAGGCCACACTAGGTACTACAAGTTTGTAGACACCGCCCCCTCCGCTTATAAACCCCTACCGCAGGGAACATCCTCAGTTTTAAACTTAGTGTGCTCGGAGGATCACGCTTTGCTTGCACTTCACAGCATTCTCACAGCTTACGTGATGGCGTATGAAGACAAGGTAAAATGGTCCGGGTCGGGACCTTCGGCAGTCTCCCTGCTCACCCTTGTGGAACACGCAGGTGGAGGTACCGGAGGGCCTAGGGCCTGGACACTGCGTGTCCCCCCGGTACGCTGTCGCGCTCCTTTCCATCCCTCCCTGGGGGGCTCTGGAAGGTGGGAGATAGGAGCCTCGCACAGCTCCGCTCCGTCCGAGGCCTCCCTAAATGGTGCTTACAGACCGGACTGGAGCCAGCCCAGTCCGAGGCCTCCCTAAATGGTGCTTACAGACCGGACTGGTGCTGAAACCCCCGTCCGAGGCCTCCCTAAATGGTGCTTACAGACCGGACCGGCACTGAGGCACGGTGTGTCTCCGGTGTGCCTGGGGGTAGTGTCTGACACTTTATGTGTTCTGGCACTCAGACCGCGCGTTACCCTCGGGTCCGCGGTTCTGGCGGTGTACCCGGTGCTGGGGTCACCCTGGCTGACCGCCCTGTGTTTTCACAGGGGCTGAGGCTGTAGATTGCAGGTGTTTTGTTTTACATGCAGTCTAAGTATTGTACTATCACAATACTTCCCGCGCTGCGGGCTCCGGCGCCTACATTACTGAGGCTGCCTGAGGAGATGTGAAGCAGCCCTGGTGGTGATGTCATCGAGGGCGTGCGTGTGTGCTTCCCGCGTATTTTCGGCGCCGCCCACAGCTTGTCTGTCGGCGGCCATCTTTTCCCCTCACTTCCCGGCTGGGATCTGACTGCAGCACAGGTCTGCACTCCAAAGGGGGAGACCGGAAACTTCGTGGAGGCCACACACGCACACCGCTTCCTCCCACCGCTTTACAGCGGTCGGTAAGCCACCGGGCTCCCCGGTTTTTGTCTGTATAGATTGGCTTATTTGCCCCTGCTGTGGGAATGTCCTCAGCTGGAAAACGTGCTGCTAAGGCGGCCAGCACCACCACTGCCTGTGCTACATGCAACGGGACGCTGGTTGAGGGGTCCTGCAATAACTGCGGACGCCCAGAGGCCCGGACTGATACTGCTGAGACAGCAGCTCCGGTGCTTTACCCTGAGGTTCAGGTGATCCCAGGGCCATGGGAAACGCAGAATAAGATTAATGAATCTCTGTTGTCCCAGTTGTCCTCCATGTCGCAATCCCTGGAGGCACTTAATAGGAGACTGGAAAGCCCAGCTACTCCTTCCAGTTACCCCCGGGTGTCTCCTTCTTCTGTTGTGAGACCCCTTAAGCGGACTCGTCGTGAGGATTCACCCGAGCTCCAGGCTCTCTCTGAGGAGGAGCGTCCCTCTGATGGTGATGAGGATGATGGGGGTTCCATACTCGGGTCTGTGTCAGAACCACCAGACGGGGTAGAGGATCTGGTGTCCTCCATCAACGAGACTTTACGTCTCGTGACACCCCCTGAGGAGGTGGACGTGCACCCGAAGGAGGTTTATCAATGGCTACGGCCAGAGGCTAGACCAAGTGGCTCCTTTATGGACCACAGTAACTTTGGAAGGGTGGTCAGAGCACCCAGGTTACATCCTGGGCGGCGTTATGTCCGCAAAGTTAAGGACAATCGCTTCCCCTTTCCCCAGGAGGTGCTTCAGGAGTGGTCGCAGTCCCCGAAGGTGGACGCTTCCATGACCAGGATTGCTGCACGCTCCCTTTTCTCTGCCTCTGATAGCTCCTCGTTGAAGGATGCGACGGATAGACAGGTCGAGCAACTCGCCAAGTCTTCTTATGAGGCTGTGGGGTCTTCATTTGCCCCTAATTTTGCCACGGTCTGGACTCTGCATGCGATCACCACCTGCTTGGATGGTATCACTGATCTGGCAGGGTCCAGTCCTGAGGTCCTGGCGCTTACCGATAGGGCAAAGGCCTATGCGGACTACGCCAGGACGGCAACATTGGAAACTGCCACCCGCTCTGCCGTGGCTTCGGCCAACGCTATAGCGGTCCGCAGGTTGTTGTGGCTGCGTCTTTGGGACTCAGATGCCACGTCTAAGAAGATTTTGCAAAATCTTCCGTTCTCTGGTGACAGGCTTTTTGGCACCGAGCTGGACAAGCTGATAAAGGATTCTGCTGAGTCTAAGATCCCGCAGAATAAACCTAAGCCACGGTATACCGTTAAAAGGAACCCAAAACAGTGGTCCTTTCGTTCCAGCTCACAGTCATCGGCAGCGTCTGCTCGCGCGGACCGAGGGGGCAAGCCCACTACTCAGTGGCGCCCCAAGGGTCGCCAAAAGAAGCCAACGGGGGCAGCAGCTGCCACCCCCAAACCCACTTCCGCATGACTCGCTCTCTCGTCCTGCCTCCCCACAGGTGGGGGGTCGTCTGTTCCTTTTTCAGGACAGTTGGCTCCTCCACGTCCAAGACAAGTGGGTCTGAGACGTAGTCTCGCGAGGCTACAGGATAGAGCTGACGTCGCAGCCGGCACACCGATTCCATCGGTCTGTTCCTTCTCCGGAAAAGGCTCAGGCTTTTCACCTGGTGTTGGAGGGGCTCCGCAGAGACGGAGTAGTGGTCCCAGTGCCCTCTGGGGAGAGGTTCCGGGGTTTTTACTCCAACCTCTTTATCGTCCCAAAGAAGGACGGCTCTTTTCGCCCGGTTTTGGACCTCAAGCTGTTCAACCGTCATGTGTTGGTTCGGAAGTTCCGCATGGAATCCCTGCGCTCCGTGATCGCGGCTGTGTCACAGGGAGACTTCCTGGCGTCCATAGATATCCGAGACGCTTACCTTCACGTGCCCATTGCACGGGCTCATCAGCGCTGGTTACGATTCGCAGTGGGGGACGAACACTTCCAGTTCGTGGCACTACCCTTCGGGTTGGCCTCAGCTCCGCGGGTGTTCACGAAGGTGATGGCCTCTATGATGGCTCTCCTGCATGTGCAGGGACACGCCGTCATACCTTATTTAGACGACCTGCTGGTCAGGGCGCCATCGGAACACCTTTGTCGGGAGAGTTTGGAGGTAACCATGAAGTCTCTGGAACAGTTTGGGTGGCTTCTCAATGTCCAGAAATCAACCCTGGTTCCGACCCAGTCACTGACGTATCTGGGCATGGACTTCCACACAGACTCGGCTCTAGTGTCTCTGCCACGAACCAAGCAGCTGGCTATTCAATCAGGAGTGCAAGATGTCCTCCTGTCACCACAATCATCCCTACGGGTCTTGATGAAGCTGGTGGGCCGCATGGTAGCTGCGATAGAGGCGGTGCCTTTCGCACAATTTCGCCTCCGTCCTCTCCAGCTGGAGATTCTCCGCAGATGGGACAAGAGGACGTCCTCTCTGAATCAGCTGGTGGCCCTTTCCCAACCGACCAGGGATTCCCTGCAGTGGTGGCTCCAGCCACGTCACTTGTCACGGGGCCGGTCTTTCCTCAAACCGTCATGGTTAGTGGTGACCACCGACGCCAGTCTGAAGGGCTGGGGTGCGGTGTTCTTACACCACAGGGCTCAAGGACTCTGGACTCAGTCGGAGTCGACGTTGCAGATCAACGTGCTGGAGATCAAGGCGGTCTATCTGGCGCTCCTGGCGTTTCAGAAGTTCCTGTCAGGACAGCCCATCCGGGTTCAGACCGACAATGCGACGGCCGTCGCGTATATAAACCATCAGGGAGGGACCAGAAGTGCTCAGGCCCTCACCGAAGTCCACCGCATTCTCTCTTGGGTAGAGGACAACGACTGCCTGATCTCCGCAGTTCACATCCCAGGGTCGAGAACTGGGAGGCCGACTACCTGAGCCGGCAGGGGATGGACGCCGGAGAGTGGTCTCTTCATCCAGACGTCTTCCGGGACATCTGCAGCAATGGGGCACTCCGGACGTGGATCTGATGGCCTCGCGGCTGAATCATCAGGTGCCGCAATACATGGCAAGATCGTGGGATCCTCAGTCTCTGGGGGCGGATGCCCTGATCCTGAGTTGGTCCAGCTTCCATCTACCATATGTGTTCCCGCCTCTGCCTCTGATTCCCAGGGTCCTGTGGAAAATCAGGACGGAATGCAGAGTAGCCATTCTAGTGGCACCAGATTGGCCCAGGAGGTCCTGGTATCCGGACCTGTGGCAACTGTCAGGCGGACACAGGTGGGCTCTGCCAGAACGCGCAGATCTTCTCACGCAAGGCCCATTCTTCTATCTCAATTCCAGGGCCCTCAGATTGACTGCATGGCTCTTGAGGCCTGGCTACTAACGTCCAGAGGCTTCTCTCCCACGGTGGTTGCCACTATGAATCGGGCCAGGAAGCCCGTATCTAGGAAGATATACCACAGAACGTGGAAAATCTTTTTCACCTGGTGTGCCTCGGGTGGAAGGTCCCCGTGGCCCTTGTCCATTCCGACGTTGTTGGCTTTCCTACAGTCGGGTTTGGAGTTGGGCTTATCCCTCAGTTCCCTGAAGGGTCAAGTGTCAGCTCTTTCAGTGCTGTTTGACAGGCGCTTGGCGCTCCTCCCGAAGGTCCGTCAATTTCTGCAGGGAGTGTCTCGGGTGGTCCCGCCCTACAGGCGACCTCTGGACCCTTGGGATCTTAACATGGTCCTGGCGGCACTGCAGAAACCGCCGTTTGAGCCACTGAGAGACGTTTCCCTCTCTCGTTTGTCCCAGAAGGTAGTCTTTCTGGTGGCGATTACGTCTCTGAGAAGGGTCTCAGAATTGGCTGCACTTTCGTGCAAGTCTCCTTTTCTGGTGGTTCACCAAGACAAGGTAGTGTTGCGCCCGCGGCCAGAATTCTTGCCAAAGGTGGTTTCCTCTTTCCACCTGAACCAGGAGATTGTTCTCCCTTCATTTTGTTCCGCTCCCGTTCATCAGGTTGAGCGCGACCTCCATACTCTGGATCTCGTGAGGGCTGTACGCATTTATGTGTCCAGGACTGCCTCCTTCCGGAGTTCGGATTCATTGTTTATCCTTACGGCGGGTCGCTGTAAGGGGTCCGCGGCGTCAAAGTCAACCTTGGCCAGATGGATCAAGGCTCCCATTCAAGAGGCTTACCAGTCTTCTGGTTTGTCTCTCCCGGTGGGATTGAAGGCGCATTCGACCAGAGCGGTCGGTGCCTCCTGGGCTTTGCGACATCGCGCTTCTGCTCTACAGGTGTGTCAGGCGGCCACTTGGTCCAGCCTGCACACTTTCTCTAAGCACTATATGGTGCATGCCCATGCCTCTGCGGATGCAAGTTTGGGCAGGCGGGTCCTTCAGGCGGCGGTTGCCCACCTTTGAGGGGGACCATGTGTTATCCGTCTTTTGAGGAACTATTCCCGCCCTGGGGTATTGCTTTAGGACATCCCCATTGTCTGGGTCTCCCATTATGATGATCAGAAAAAAGAGAATTTTGTTTACGTACCGTAAATTCTTTTTTCTTGAATCATCAATGGAAGACCCAGCACCCACCCAGTTGTTCTGTTGCATGTTTTGCATTTGATCTGTTCCCTGTTGGGACAGTTTTTTTCCGGGTTGTTGGACCGTCTGTGCACGGTTTCTTTCCCGATGTTTCGGGTGTGGTTTATTTGTCTCCTCGCAGCTTATGGACCAAACTGAGGATGTTCCCTGCGGTAGGGGTTTATAAGCGGAGGGGGCGGTGTCTACAAACTTGTAGTACCTAGTGTGGCCTCCGGAGGGCAGAGCCCTAAACCCCATTGTCTGGGTCTCCCATTGATGATTCAAGAAAAAAGAATTTACGGTACGTAAACAAAATTCTCTTTTTTTTATTTGTCTGGCAATATAGACATATGATGGCTTGTTTTTTGAGAGGGGCGAGTTGTACTTTCAGATGCAATCATTTATTTTACCATATTGTGTATAGGAAAATGGTAAAAAAAAATTCTAAGTGAGGTAAAATTGCAAAAAAAAGTGCAATTACACGTTTGTTTTTTATTCACCATGTTCACTATGGGGTAAAACTGACATGTCTGTGTGATTCTTCAGGTTGGTACGAGATCATAGATACCAAACATGTAAACTTTTACTGTTACCTAAGTGGTGAAAAAAAATTCATAAGTTTGGAAAAAAAAAAAAAGAATCACACTTTTTGCGCCATGTTCTGCGACCTGTAGCGTTCTCATTTTTCGGGATCTGGGGCTGTGTGATGATTTATTTTTTGCGGCTTGAGTTGACGTTTCTAATGATACCATTTGTGGATGCGCTGTATTGGTACCCCGTTATTGCATTTTATAGCAATATTGCGGCGACCAAAAAGACGTAATTTTGGCGTTTGGACCTTTTTTCCATTACGCAGTTTACGGCTCTCGTTAATAGATTTCATATCTTGATTGATCGGGCATTTCTAAACGTGGCGATACCAAATATGTGTGTTTTTTTTTCTTGTTTATTTTTTAATACTTTTATTTTGAATGGGGGAAGAGAGGGCTGATTTGAAATTTTATGTTTTGTTTTTTTTCACGTTTGTACAAACTTTATTAATTCATTCTTTATTTTACATAGCCCCCTAGGGAGGCACATTGCTGCGCAGTTTGATCGCTTGTGACAGGTCCTGATGAGCGGCTGCACAACGGGACCTGTCACAAATGCGCACTGTGAACCGATCAGTGATGGCTTCAAGTGTCTCCGGGCTATCATGTGAGCACCGGAGATCTCACGATATTATAGCGGGATCCCCGCTGCAGACTATAACAGGGATAACAGCACCGATAAGATTCCAGATGCGATTGGTGCTGGAAGCCCGACATATCAGCTGAAGGGATCAGCTGAAATGTCAGGTGTTGGATGTGAGTGCCGCACCGGAGCTCACATCCAACACCGGGACCTGACCCGTGACACTGTATCACGTCAAGGGTCTGGGTTAAAGGGGATGCAGCACTCTTGAAATAGCTGAGATGTTGGGATGTCATCACAGAATCCTAAGATTTCTTGCATATTGTCAACAAGGCCAGAAAAAGTGTGTTGAGAAAGAAAAGATGCGTTAACCATGATTTTCATACTGAACAATACTCTAATGCATTCTTCAAAGTACTTCTCTGTTTGGCTAGAAGGTAATGGCGTTAAAGGGAACTTGTCAGTTAAGAAAAAAACACTATTGATCTTGATCTGCAGATATTGTGTTAATCGGCGTTTTGATGCTGTGCGACCACTGCTCTAAGGGTGCTTTCACACAGCGTTTTTCTGTGATCCGATGCTGTCCATTGTAAAACGGATAGCCACGGATCCGATTTTGGCCCCATGTTATCTATGGGCACGGATCGGATTTGCCCTTAGTGGCATCCGATTTTTTTTGGATACGATTCTGTCCGATTTTTAGCTGTGCCCAAAATCGCAGACTGCTGCGATTTTGGGAACAGCGGAGTAAATCGGACCGAATTGGATCCGACCTGATCCGCGCCAAATAACATGGGGCCTTTGGAGCGCGAGTTCGAGGAAACAGCTGATCGTTCCTCGGACCTGATTTTAGTTTACTGAGCATGCTCAATACACTAAAATCGCTCTGTGCCATCTAATATCACTTCTGCAATGTATACTTTGCAGAAGTGACATCCAGGGAAAAGAAAGGGTTAAAAAAAAACAAAAACTTTATTCTCACCTGTCACGCGATCCAGCGATGCCTCCTGCGCTCGATGCTTCTACCTGGCCTGGCGTCACAGTCACATGACCGGTTACCGTGGTAACCGGTCATGTGACTGTGACATCACGCCAGGTCCTGTGGATCAGAAGAAGACAGCTGGAAGCACCGCGGGAGTCGTGGATAGGTGAGAATAAAGATTTTTTTATTTTTAAAGGTCTGGTAAGGGGGGACACAGAGGGGACAAAAGAGGGGACAGAGGGGGCGAAAAAGGGGGACAAAGGAGGGGTCTAAAGAGGGGACAAAAAGGGGACAAAGGAGGGGACAAAAGAGGGATTAGAGAGAGGAGGGGAGAAAGGTGACAGGAGGAGCAGGGAGAGGAGGAGAGAGGATCCAAACTGATCCTGCAAAATATCGGAATCGGATGCCTATTTGGCATCCGATTGCAGGCATCAGTTTGGATCCGTTGCTGTCCGAGGGGTGCTGCAAAAAGTCGGATTCCCCTCGGACAGCACAAAAACGCTGTGTGAAAGCAGCCTAAGAGCTTTTTCACTTCTGGCAGCTTTGGGCTTTTACTCATGGGGGCATGGATACCACGGTTTCAGTCAATGCTCTGTGCATAGTGAGCGGCAGCTGTAACCATGCCTTTAGCACTTTAGCACTGACTTGACAGCACTTGCAAAAGTAAAGAGATGGCTTTCAGTCATTGCTAATGGCAGTGGGAGATTTCCCTTAAAGGAAAATAGTACACCTCACTGAACAGTGTCTGGGAGACTGAGATTGGTGCGGTGCAAAAGGTTAATCATCAACGGATTAAGAAACTGATACACTCCATGGATAGAAGGCTTATGGCAGTTATAGAACAGAAGGTCACTGATATTTTTTTATGTACTTTTTGAATTAATTATTATTTTCACTTTAACAGATGAAAATAAACTATTAAGATTGGAAAATGTATGTTTTTCATCACTTGCATGATAATTCTGCACAGTAATAGTTGTGAATAAGTAGAAAATCCGCTCACCATGAAATTCTGTCAATCCGCAATTGGCTTCAAATTTTTAGCCACCTATCAGCTGGGCGATTAGTAGAAATCCAGGAAAAAGAAAAAAATATGTCTGAAGTTGAAATTCGAGTTTCTATATTTAAAATATTAAAAAAGCATCATCAGGGAATAGAATAGCACGCTGTCTGTTTTCAAGTCTTAAAGAGGAACTCTGGGGAGAAAAAAAAATTTGTACTGTCCCTGCCCTCGTACATGATGAAGCAGAGCTGGGCACTACAGTTCTAGGCTCTACAGATTGCTTATTATTCAATAAAATCATATTTGCTCCTTAGCTCTCACCCCTCCCTTTGGGGACAGAGAAATTCAGTCATGCAAAGTGCTAAAGTTTCAAGGCACAGGATTGTGAAGCACTGCGGAATATGTTTGCGCTATATAAGTAAAGATTATTATTATTATTGTTAGTAGCTACCAATTTGATATGGGGGAGGGGAGACCATGGCAGTGCTGAATCAATCAATGTAGTGCTTTGCCTCTGCACCTAGCTTCACAATGACAGCACACATTATGGACTATGATAGCACTGTACAGCGTTGATTTATATCTGTTCTTGACATGATTGCTATTTGAAGGGATAATACCCTTGTTCTTACATTACATAGGATGTTATACCAGGGGCAGGATAGTAGTGTGACCATGGAGCTGATGACCACACCCCCTGCCCATACAGAAGTGTGAGGGGGCAGGAATCTAAGATGATCCCAGAGCCCTCAGGGTCCATGCCCCCAACAAGCCACCTGTCACTGCGGCAGCATGAGGGTGAATTTCTCTGTCCTCGAAGGGAGGGGTGATAGCTGAGGAGCAGATATGATTTTATTGATTTATAAGCAATCTATAGATCCTAGAACTGTAGTGCCCAGCTCTGCTTCATCATGTAGGAGGGCAGGGAAAGTACAAAAAATTTTTATCTTCCCTTTTAAAACCAAAACTCTTAAGCTACCGTCACACGCGGCAATTTTGCTAGCAATTTCATTGGCAATTTGCTGGTTGCAGTGAAATCATGGACACATTGTTGCACTGCAGCAAAATAGAACAATGTGTCCATGATTTCACTGCAACCAGCAAATTACTAGTGAAATTGCTAGCAAAATTGCCACGTGTGACGGTACCTATAGAGTCAAAACGGGTTAACAAGTTATTCCATTCCATAATGATGCTTTTTTAAGATTTGAAATAAAGAAACTCGAATTTAATCTTCACACTGCAGCTATTTTTTTTTTCTGGATTTCTACAGCAACAGTTGCAATAATTCTGCACATGTAGATATTCTCCTAAGAAATACAAAAACCTCACTTTTACTTTTTAAATATTGAGGCTTCAGGTTTATTTATTAACTTTTTGGATTGACCAATGGTCCTGTAGTTATCCAATGATAAAAATACTTGTCAGAAAAAAGATTGCATAGTCATTGTGCAGCACAAGAGTGGCATTATTTTAAGAACTGCACACTTTTATGGAATTCGTGCAGTTGTATAGTAAGCATTTTGATAAAGGTGTCTAGTGCAAGCGCAGAGTATGCAGCAGAGTGTAATTTGCAATTTTTAGGCCCACATAAATCTTTAGTGCCCAGTATGTTGTGCCATTGTGGAGAACATAGCTTCCTAATAATTTTTCTGTTTTTCCTGATGTAAAAGCACTCTAAAGGTACCGTCACACGCAGCGATATGGCTTCCATATAGCTCACGATTTGACGTGAGCGCGCACGTTGCGTGGATCTGTCGCACGTAGCAATTTTGCGTGCCATCTCCGGCGATCCTGCGTTCCAGAAATCGCCTGGCGCAGACCGGAAGCAAGTTCCCTTTCCCACATCGCAGCGTCACACGCCACCACCTCAGCAGCGATGTGGCTGGAGAGTGTGAGTACGCCGAGGAGACAGGCGTGCCAGAGTGTTTCTCACAGCGCCCCTACCACTCCGATTGCCCACCACAACTGCGCTACCATTGGTCAGCCAATGGGAACGCAGGAGCTGCCACGGGTCGTGCCAAACAGAGCACCCAGGCACACCTCTGGAATTGCTTCCAGATGGTCTGAGCTCACTTTTTTTTTTTTAAACCAATATTTTTTAATGAGGTTAATCATAACATCCATACATGTAGCAGTAGAAACAATTAACAAGTAACAGTTCAAAGTACGGTGCACAGAGAACCAAGAACGGGGGACAAAGGACAAAGAGAACTCCAATAACCAGGTAGGGGGTGATACAGCAAGGAGGGTGCGGGAGGGGGAAAGGGAGGCAAAGAAAAGCAGCACACATCATGCACATCAATTGCAAAGTTAGACATATCAAGGTAAAGCACACTTCACTAGTACATTAGGTCAGAGGTACTCAGCTATCCAAGCTATGTGGACTGTTTTCGGGAGGGGGCGTCAGTTCGGGACGGCAACCGAGTTGTGGATTGAGGCAATCCAGGGATCCCACCAATTAAGAACTTTAGTCCTGTGGGGTAGGTCATGCGCAAGGGTAATTTCATGAGTCAGATGGGATTTAATTCGTGTTATCACGTCAGCTATCGTCGGGGGGGAAGTAGACTTCCAACGAGCTGCCAGAGTCAACCGTGCTGCGATCAGGGTATTAGTGACTATAGGCTTCAGAGGGTTGGGTAGGGTGTTCAAGCTAATGCCAAATAAGGCCAGTTGAGGAGACAGAGGAACTGGAAGGCCAGTTAAGGATAGTAATAGAGCCTCCACAGACCGCCAGAAAGGTTGAATCACCGGGCAGGTCCACCAAATATGGGCATCAAAACCGTCCATTCCGCAGGACCTCCAACACAGAGGAGACGCGGAGGGATCAGTGCGTTTAAACCTTGCAATACGCGCGGGGGTAAGATACCAGTGTAGCGCGAGTTTCTTGAATTGCTCCAGGTGGTTTATGCATCGGGTGAAGCGTATGGCATGCCCCGCGGCCTCCTGCCAGTCCTCTAGGGGTGCAGTGAACCCCAGGTTAGCTTCCCATTTGAGCATATACGGGAGTTTAGATTTAGCACGGGCCGTAGTTAAGGCTTTATAGGCAATAGATACTCCACGTTGAGAATGACCTGTTTGTTTAAAAAAGGACTGGAGGGTCAAGTCAACCTCGAAGGGGTCCCACGTTGGTATCGAGCAGGTGGTAAGAAAATGGCAGACCCGTAGATAAGTAAAGAGGGTCGAGCTAGGAATAGGGAATTGTTGGGCTAGGTCTGTAAATGGTTTCATAGATCCCCCTGATAGTATGCTTGAGAGTAACGAGATCCCCGCCTCCCTCCACCGTGTAAGAGAAATTTCAGTCATACTCGCCTCCAAAGCTCGGATAGAGATGTATTTACTGAGAAAGGGTAAATGCTGTTTTGCTAATTTGTGCCACACCGCAAGCAAGGCTTGCATAGACTTCAATGGCGCGGGAGGGGGTGAAGGGTTCAGGTAGGACATCCCCAGAAGGAGCCTAGTGGAATTATTGGGGGAATGCGCTAGCTCCATTTGAAGCCATCACGAGGTCGGAGTTTCGGCCCACCACATCCTTGCTATGTCCAGGTTAACCGCACGATAATAAGCTAGAATGTCTGGCGCCCCCAGTCCCCCCAGTGAGATCGGAAGGGTCAGCGTTGCGAGGGCTACTGTGTGGCTTCCCACCCCAAATGAAGCTCCCCAGAAGGGACTGAAAGAGATTCAAGTAGCGTCTAGTAAACAGGAGGGGTATGCAACGGAAGGCATACAAGAGCTTGGGCAGCAGCATCATTTTTACTAGGTTGACCCTGGCAATCCAAGAGAGTTGGAGTTTGGCGTAGTCAGCACACAAGGTTTTCAGAGAGGCCAGGAGGGCCTCACAATTTACGCTGAGTAGGGTTTGGGTAGGGGCGATGTGGATACCCAAGTACTGGAAACCCTGCGGGGCCCAGAGAAAAGAGAACTCCGAACACAGAGAGGACTGAGCAGAGGGGGAGAGGTTTACCGGGAGTAGAGAGGATTTAGAGAGATTCAGTTTATAGTAGGAAACGTGTGAAAATTCAGTGAGGATAGAGATAATAGCCGGGACGGAGGTGGTTGGGTTCACACAGGAGAGGAGAACGTCGTCGGCATACAGGGTAATTTTATGTTCCAACTGTCCCGACAGCACCCCGGAAACATCTGGGTGGGTGCGAATTGTGGCTGCTAGCGGTTCCATCGCAAGAGCGAATATCAGAGGAGAGAGGGGGCAGCCCTGTCGCGTCCCATTAGATATACCAAAAGTGGAGGAGGCAAAGCCCCCAGCTTTCACATAGGCACATGGGGAGGAGTAAAGGGCTAAGATTCCCGTTCGAATATCGCCCCGGAAACCAAATTTGTCCAGAACGGCTGCCAAATACCCCCAGTGCACTCGGTCAAAAGCTTTTTCAGCATCAAGTGACAAGAGAACACCGAGGGTCCCTCTCTGCTCAAGAACCTCCAGTAGGTTGACCACCCTCCGAGTCGCATCTCTCGCCTGCCTGTCAGGAATAAAACCCACCTGATCCAAGGCGATCAGGGAGGTGACAACGGTCTTGAGATGGTCCGCCAACAACTTAGCATATAGTTTGATATCGCAGTTCAGGAGTGCTATCGGGCGATAGTTGCCTGGAAGAGAGGGAGACTTTCCCGGTTTGGGGATGGTGGAGATTGCTGCCGTTAGGGCCTCTGATCTCATACGTCCTTCTCACTGCCAGAACCCGAACAGCTCCAAGTGATGAGGGGCCAAGAGAGGGCAAAGGTTGAGTAATATAGGTAGGAGAAGCCGTCCGGACCTGGCGCCGATCGCTTTTTGGATGAACGGATCACTCCAAGAATTTCTTCAATGGAAACCGGTCTATTCAAGAATGCCAGTTGGTCGACGGACAGGGACGGAAGGCTCAATTTAGAGAGAAATGCAGAAATAGCAGCAGGAGAAGGTTGAGGTGTAGAAGTGGAGTCAGAGAGATTATAGAGCGAATGATAGTATTCCCTAAACTGCTCGGCTATCTGGATAGGGTTCCGAATCTGGGCACCGGTGGAGGTAGTTAGGGAAGAGATTCCAGAGCGCATCTCAAACCTTTTAACCCTGCGCGCCAATAAGGCTCCCGCCCTGTCGCCCATACCATAGTACTTCGAGCTGACTTTCTTCAATTGGTGTTCGACCTTGGATAAGAGGAGGGCCCGGAGTCGTGTACGCGCCTGGGAAAGGGCAGACAATGTGTCGGGATCAGCTTTAACCAAGTAGGCCTTCTCGAGAGATTTCACTTCTGTCAAGAGGAGATTCAAAGCTTCAACTCGCGCTCTTTTAGACTGGGCTGCCAATTTCAAACAATGCCCTCGTAGAACCGCTTTGTGGGCCAGCCATAAACCCTCTGGAGCAATATCAGGCGTAGAGTTGAGAAGAAAAAATTCAAAAAAATTCAGTCAGTTGGGAGGATAGGAAGTCGCAGTTCTTTGGGGAGGCAAGCAGGTAGTCGTTAAGTCTCCATGGGGTCCTGGGGGAGCGTGGAGTGGAGTCAGAGAGGAGGAGGGATAAAGGGGCATGATCTGACCAGGTTATGGTGTCTATGTCCGCCTTCAGACAGAAAGGCAGGAGGGAGTCGTTAACTAGGATGTAGTCAATTCGACTAAACGAACCATGTCTAGAGAAAAAAAGGTGAAGTCACGCTCGTTTCCGTGCAGATAGCGCCACACATCGTGCAGGCCGGTCTTAGCAATCAGCAGGGCCAGATCCGTTCTGAAAGAAGCAGGGGTCGAACAGTCGAGTCTCTTACACATCGGAGCGTTCAGGTCACCTGCAACCAGCCCATGACCTACCATATTAGCGGTCAGGTCCTCTAGTACAGTGTTTCCCAACTCCAGTCTTCAAGGCACACCAACAGGTCATGTTTTCAGGATTTCCTTAGGATTGCATAGGTGATAATTTAATCACTTGCACAGGGGATAATTCCATCATCTGTCTAATGATAAGGAAATCCTG
Organism: Allobates femoralis; assembly: GCA_033576535.1. Classification (NCBI taxonomy): domain Eukaryota; kingdom Metazoa; phylum Chordata; class Amphibia; order Anura; family Aromobatidae; genus Allobates; species Allobates femoralis. The sequence continues at coordinate 241,480,888 of JARQOC010000001.1, read as the reverse complement.
AAAACATGACCTGTTGGTGTGCCTTGAGGACTGGAGTTGGGAAACACTGCTCTAGTATTTTCCTAAGGAATCTATACTGTGCTTTATTAGGAGCATAGACGGCCAGCAGGGAGAAAAGGACTCCATCAATTTTAGCGGAAAGCAGGAGGTACCTGCCCTCAGGGTCCGAAGTGGAGGACACAAATTCAAATGCTAAGGAGGCGCCTATAAATATTGCCACACCCGCTTTCTTCTCAGAGTTATTGGAGAAGAACTGGTGTGGGAAGCGGGGTGTGGCCAATCGTTTGTTGTCCCCAGCTCGGAGATGCGTCTCCTGAAGAAATACCACGTCCGCCCGTGCTTTCGATAGTTGGGTGCGTAGTAATGACCTTTTCTGGGGCGAGTTAAGCCCATTCACATTAAGTGCTAACACATTAATAGGCATTAATCAGGAGTCCAGAAGTTCAAACAAGGGTGCAATGACATAAGCACGCCACCAATTGCCTCGAAAAAGTTAGGGAAGGGAGAGGATGGTAGGGAAAGTGGGAGAAAACCATCAGTCCATGAACCGTCAATCCCTCCTGGTGCCCAATGTGGCCAGGACAGGGAGTTGACAGGACCAATTTGTAAATGGAAAAACAGGAAGAAAAAACTAAAAAACATCAGGAGAAACCACAAGGGGAGAAAAAGGAAAAGAAATTTCGGACCACCGTAAAAAAAAAAAGGTGGAACCAGCGTCACACAAAAGACGCAGAAAATAAAAAGAAAAAAATCGTAAGCAGAGCGTAAAAATTCGCTCACCGGGGAGACACCGTTTCATCGGTCGGGAGACATCAAAGAGCAGGGAAGGTCGGAGCAGAGAAGGAGATGCAGTAGGATAGGCGATCAAGGAAGATCGGGAGAATGAAAGGAGCGATCAGAAGAGATCACCGGAGGAGAGGAGAAGGAGCAGGCAAGGAGAAGGGCAAGGAAGCCGAAGGGAAAAGAGAGGGGAGATAAGAGAGCGAGGAAGAGGGAAAGAAAGAAAAGGAGAGAGAGGAGGAAGAAGTCAAGCGACCCGAAGGTGTCTTACAGGACCCAGGAAGGCGAACTCCAGGAGGGGAGAAAAAAAAAAACTTCAGCCCGGCCGGGCGGAAAAGTTCTCAGACCGTGGCCCACTCTGGATCGATCCTCTTGCGGCGGGTGTGCGACTTCGGCCGGGGGTCCCGTCGGGGTGGTTCCACAAAGTCCGGCGGGAGTAAGTCCCACTTTTTCAAAAGGTCGGCCGCCTGCGACCGGAGGAGGCATACATGGGAGACGTCATTCCGTCTCACGATCAGACGAGTCGGTCGTCCCTAGCGATATTGTATTTCTTTGTCGTGGAGGATAGAGGTGTATGATTTGACCGCCCGTCGGAGCGCCAATGTGCCGGGAGACAAGTCCGGGAAGACCTCGAGGGCTGAGAAACGATCAGGAAGCGTCGGTACACATCTCAGAACTCGCAGGAAGTTCTCCTTCGTTTCAAAGAAGTGGATCCGCGCTATCGCGTCTCGCGGGAGCTCAGGGCGAATGCCGGAGGGCTTAGGGAGCCTGTGGATTTCGGTCGATCTTCAAGTCACAGCGTCCAAATCAGGTAGCACTTCGGCAAGGAAATCTCGCAGAAATCCTCGGAGGTCATCGTCATGAACTGCTTCGGGGACGCCCCTCAGGCGAACATTATTCTGACGACTGCGATCCTCGATGTCATAGGTCTTTGTTGGATCGCAAGTACTGTATCTTGAAGGCGGTCATGTTCGTCAATTAGGTCGTTGTGAGAGTGCACGAGTTCGGTCATTTTGCCCTCCAAGTGATCCGTTCTGGCGCCAAGCTCCGACACCTCGCCTCGCAGATCCACCACCATCTCCCGCATGTCGTCCTGGAGGGAGGAACGAAGGCCCGACAGGAGGTCCGTCATCAGCTCCCGCATCGAAAGTCGGTGACCGGGGAGTCAGGGGAGAGATCCGCTGGTGCTGTTCTTTGCGCCTGGTGTTCACGGCGGGAAGCCCGGGCTGCTCTGGGTGAGGGAGGCGCCATTTTGGATAACGGAGCAGATTCAGAACGGCCTGGCGGGAAGTAGTCAGAGACCCGCTTTGGGAGGGCTGATGGCTGAGATTTAACTTTACCCATTGAGGCAGAAGTGGTTCAGGTGTTACCGGGGAGAATTGCAGACAGATCGCGCCGGTCCGGAGGCTGGGAAGCCACTTAGTTCTCCTGGGGTCAGGAGCTCCTAGATTAGGTGGCCATCTTCATGCAGTGCTAGGCCACGCCCCCTGAGCTCACTTTATACATCGCTATTGCCCTGTCACACGCCAAGATGCACAGAAATCGCCTGGTGGATATCGCCTGATTTCACTGCAGTGCAGGGCGATCAGGCGACGCTCCACCGGCGATTTCTCGCCATAAAATCTCCCTGTCTCACGCCACTGCGCACAGGCGATGTGGTTTCCACATCGCCGAATTCTGCAATTGCCAACGAAATGGCCAGCGATATCGCCGTGTGTGACGGTACCTTAAGGATGTATGCACACACAGAGTTTTTGCTTACTTTTTTTTTCTTTTCCATTTTTGCAGTGAACAGATCACTCAAATGGGATCCCAGCAAAGTCAAGGGATTTTCATTTTTTGCCGTTCAGACTAGGAATTTATGATCTGATCCGTTCTTACCATGGAAAAGTTATCCGTCTAAAGATATTGCATATTTGTTTCTGTGGTGTTTTTCTGATCCACTTTTCCCATTGAAACCATTGTAAATGGAGAAAAAAAAAACATAATCAAAAACAGATCAGTAACAGATGATCCGTTTTCTTGTGTGTTTTTTTGAAAAGCTGATCCAGTTTTCCAGCTAAAATAGTGCGAAAAATGCACCAGAAAAAATAGCAAAAACCTTGTCTGTGACTATAGTGTAAATATGGCCCTAATCTTTTGCCTGAATATACAACAGGACTTATTTAAAGGAGTTGGCCACTATTTTATAAGCACTTTCCATGTGAAATAACTGCTTTAGATAAGCCCTTGTGTAAATACCTGGCTCTCACAAATCCTTCTGTACCCTGAGCTGCTCTTGTGGTCACATGATCTCTGGCTGGGAATCCTCTGACTTCATGTGATGTCCGATTCTCCCTCAGTTCCTAGTTCTGGAATCTGACCTGATATGACAGTCATGTGACTTTCATGCTATTGGGTTGTGTGGGGCTCTATTCAGATGAGCTCACTCACTGCTTTTGCGCACATGACTGCAGAAACAGCTGTTTTCAGAATATCCATAATGAACGGATCAAGTCCATTGATACAGTGAATACTAGTAATGCAGTATACCAGAGCAGCAACCCTGCACTAAAGATTATCCTACTCTGACACACCGCCATGGTTCATCCAATCAATGCTGGGTATGCTTACAGCTTCCGCTCTCAGTACAGTGTGCGGTAACTGCAATTCCTCCGGCATGCCTACATGACTGAAAAATGGCAACTCCTGGGAGAAATAAATTACATTTCCTCCTACGTGCTTCACTTTCTTTTTTTTTTTAAACCAGTTATTTTTATTGGTTTCAAAAACATAACACCCGTACACAGCATTAAATCATTAACATATTCAGTTACAGTATGCACATAAATCAAACTGCCCATACCCCCCCTCCCGCCCCACCCCCCCCATCCCGGTACACTTCTCTCAACTCCCATTAGTGGTGATCAAGGAGCATGTTAACCTATACCTCCTCACATCTTAAGCAGCCAGGTAGCCATATCTTATCGAACATTTGTTCCTTGTTCCGTCTCTTATATATCATTTCTTCAAGCCTGATAACGTGCTGTGCTTTGCGCATAAATTCCCTTCTAGTTGGAGGTTCAGGGTCAATCCACTTGCTGGCTATCAATTTACGTGCTACATACAGCAGCCTGGCTATGGCTAACCCGTCTGCCTCCGACGTTCGGATGGACGACACATCACCCAGCACACACACAATTGGATCTCTTCCAATTTTACAATCGTACACCCCTTCCAGTCTAGAAATAATCGCCATCCAGAATGCCGTCAATTTAGAGCACGCCCACAGCATATGTAGCATTCCAGCCTCCTCTGCGCCGCACCTGGGACAACGAGAATCCTGCCTCAGGCCCGCCTTAAACAACACCTTTGGCGTTTTGTATGCCCTATGGATGATATACAACTGGGAGAGTCTGGCCTGTTCGCTCAGGGACAGTCGGGGCACAGCCTCCAGTATTGTTTCCCATTGCTCCTCCGCCAAGTCACCGACGTCTTCTTCCCACTTACTTTTAGCCCTGAGACCAGATCCTCCCAAAAATGCATACAGCAAGTCTTTGTAGATCCCAGTGATAACCCCTTTAGTGTCGCCCGTCATGCAGACATAGTCCAACGTCACATCCTTCTGCACAGTCATATTTGTTAGTTTCTGCTGCGCTTGCCATGCGTGCCTGATTCCTGCGTATTGGAACTCCAGGAACTTGGGACATTGCACTCATCTCTCAATTCCGCAAATGAACTCATCCTCCCCTCCTTCACCAGCTGCCCCACATACCTAACTCCTTTAGTCTGCCAATGAGCCATGGGCCCCATTTTCTGAAATTCCTTCAAGTGCACGTTTTCCCATACCGGCGAATAAATTGTCAGCCCAGTCACCCCTCGAACCCTCTTTATCGCATTCCAGCTCTTTTGTATTAGACGAACTGTTGGATACTGTGTTCCCAATTTTTCAAATGTACCATCCTCCAATCCCTGCACTAGTGGATCCCGTCCTGAAATGTTAGATAGAAGTCTGCAGCTGGATCCCTCAATGTTGTTGTCTCTCCACCCCTCATATGCTTGCCCTGCCCTGCCAAAAAGTATATCCATGCATGAGGTACAGCCAACCCCCCCTCCTCTTTTCCCCTTTGAAGAGTTTCCAGTTTGATCCTGGCCGATCTCTTCCCCCATATCAGAGATCTAAAGATGGCACTAATTCCGTGAAACTTCCTTTTAGCAATCCATACAGGGGAATTATGTATCACATACATTAACTGAGGCATCAGCACCATCTTAATCAAATTGGCCCTCCCAGTTACCGACAGAGGCAGTTTACACCAGGCGGTCAATTTCCTTTTGAACACCTCTAATAGAGGAACGATATTTAAATCCCAATATTTTGTCAGAGGGAGAGCCACCCATACCCCCAGATATTTAAATTTAGTCACCATCTGAAGCTGTCTCCCCTGTGCGGCTATCTCCTCCTCTTCAATTGCTCGATCCACCGCCATGATACAAGATTTGTGCCAATTTATCCGTAAGCCCGAGATATCTCCAAACCGCTGAATGATATCCATGACATTTCCCAATGCCTCGCCTGCGTTTTCCAGAAATAGCAAAATATCATCCGCGTAAAGTGCAATTTTTTCCGTGATTCTACCAAACCTGAAATCAGCCACCTCTCCAGACGTTCTGATCTTCTCTGCCAGGGGCTCCATCGCCACCGCAAAGAGTAGCGGGGACAATGGACACCCCTGTCTGGTTCCCCTATGCAACCGGAAGGACTCCGACCGCTCCCCATTCACCTTAACAGTCGCTCACGGAGAGGAATACCCAGGACAAAAATCCGTCTCCAAATCCTATTGCTTTCAGGATTTTCCACAAATCCCTCCATTCCACACTATCGAATGCTTTTCTCGCATCAAGCGATACCACTACCCTCCCGCCACTGTTGTCTGCTGGCAATTGAAGATTGAGAAACAAGCGTCTCAAATTGACTGCCGTTGAGCGGCCGGAACAAATCCAGACTGATCTGTATGGATCAGGCTCTGTATCACACCAGAGAGGCGAGTGGCAAGGATTTTAGCTAGTATCTTGACGTCTGACGTTAACAGGGATATTGGCCTATAGGATTCTGCATATTCAGGATCTTTACTGTCCTTGGGCAATACCACTATACCCGCCTCCTCCATAGACCGCGCGAGTGCCCCCCTCTCCCTTGCGCTATCAAATACCTGCTTCAACCGGGGTGCCAACACATCAGAGAATTCTTTATATACCTCACTCGGAATGCCATCGGTCCCAGACGCCTTATTCGCTGGCATAGAAAATATGGCTGCCTCCACCTCCTCCATCTCAATTGGCCCATCCAACCTCATCTGTTCCTCCTCCGTCAGTGCAGTAAGTGTCACGCCCTCCAAGAATCCCTCCACCTCCCCATTCCCGGCCTCCGAAGCTGATGTATATAGATCCTTGTAGAATTCCTGGAAGACTGCCAAAATTTCCGGAGTCTCAGTAACCACCCTGCCCCTGTCATCCCTTATTTTGTATACACGGTTGCTCTCCCTCTGCCAGTCGAGATAACTGCTAACAAGTGCCCCACTCTTTCTCCTTCTTCAAAGAAAACAGATTGCTGAAAGGCCCTCTTCCTTTCACTTCGTCCACATGCACCCTGTTCACCGCTTCCTGCGCGTCTTTAAGTTTGTCATGCATTTCCCTCGTAGGATTCAGTATCATATTTGCTTCCGCCTCGTTCAAAGCCTCCTTCACTTCCTGATCTGCCAGTCTATGTCGGGTATTGCACTGTGCTATGTCTCTGATTAGGATACCCCTCAAAAAGGCTTTCATTGCATCCCACACAACCGTCACCTCCGCACTCCCCTCATTCTCACGAAAGTACTGTTCCAATTCCTCCCCTATACCATTCAGATCCAATGACTTCAGCCATGTCGGGTGCAAAGACCAGACATTCCTTCTTCCCCTCCTATCACCCAATTGTATCGTAACCTGAAGTGGGCTGTGGTCAGACAACACTCTTTGCAAATATTTGCAGAAAGTAGCGGCACACGGATTGGATCCAAAAATTTCCGGCGTTTATTTGTGCATCAAGTTACAGGTGGTGCAGGGAGGGGGGGTGCTGAAGGTGCAACGGACCGTTTCGAGGTACTCCTCTTCCGTGGAAGAGGAGTACCTCGAAACGGTCCGTTGCACCTTCAGCACCCCCCCTCCCTGCACCACCTGTAACTTGATGCACAAATAAACGCCGGAAATTTTTGGAAGGGAGTACTCGAAACGGTCCGTTGCACCTTCAGCACCCCTCCCTGCACCACCGTACTTGATGCACAAATAAACGCCGAAATTTGATCAATCGTGTGCGCTACTTTCTGCAAATCAAGAGTTTTCTCCAGCAGAGCACCGGATCCCAGACACCGCCGTTATCTGCAAAGAATCTGCAGAAGGTTAGTGCCCGGTTCACTTCTCCCAATAATTACTCTTTGCAAATATTCCACTTCCTTAACCATGGCGTCCATGGCCACATCCCCAAGTGCAAGGTCAATTCGGGAAAGCGTACTATGTGTGGCCGAATGACAGGAAAATTTCTTCCTCCTCTCATTCCTCACTCTCCAAACATCAATCAAGCCCATTTCCGTGACATAACATCCAAACGCCGTCAGCCTGTCCATCTTGCCATTCATCCCCCCAGTCCTGAGTCTGTCCCAATATTCATTCATCATATTATTCACATCTCCCAAAATAAGCACTGGCGTGCCCCCTCTCCCTCTGGTTAGATCCACAACCTCTTGTAATTTCTTTTTAGAATATGGCGGCGGAATATACAACGCCACCAGAATCATTTCCCTTCCATACATCTTGCAAGCTACCCACACAAATTGGCCATCTTTATCCGCTCGGACCTCCAGTTCCTCATAAGGAACCAGGTGAGTCTCCTGCAAGCACACAACCATGGCACCACTCTTTTTGACATATTGCAGGACCGCAGCCCTCTTATCTTTATCGGAAATCCCCCTTACATTCCAGCTTAGAAGACGTAAAGTGCTACCACTCATTATTAGAATACATATCCAAGAACTGCAGACTTCTATGCAACCCACCCGGATCCCAGGTCACACCACCATGAGCATCCTTTCCATATGATAAATCTCGTGTACCATTCCCCAGGCCCTCCCCCTCCTCCTCCCTCCACCCTCCCCTCCCCCAACTATATAACTCTCCCCGTGACCAATAAAAGTAAGGGTTCAACCGACCCCAGCGCCGTACGAGCACAGTCCACATGCAAGTAGTCCCGTTTAGCAGGTAGACCTGGCATCGCCTCCGCGCCACGTTACAAGATTATACTAAGAGTACTTTTCCCTTTTCAGAGTCCCATAACCGATCAATCCCATGTTAACTAGGATAACCAACAGAAAATAACATTCTAGTGAAAATCCAGAATGAAAAAAGCAAAGATCAGGCCCAAAAATGGTGGGCATAACATAACTCGAGGGGATATTTGAGCATCCAGTCTCGCACCTTCCCCCTCCATCTTTCCGCACTAGCAGGACCAGTAACCATGTCCCTTTCAGGTTGCTTGTTCCCGGTCTCCTTCCTCCTGCAGCCTGGTACTGTTTCTATCCAAGCAGTTGCGGCCTCCGGGGTGGGGAAGAAGTGCACCCTTCCCAAAGCCTCCACACGCAGCTTAGCCGGGAATATGGTGGAGTATTTCACTTTCCAAGCGCGTAGCTGACGTTTCACTGAACTGTATTGCATACGCAATTTTTGCACTTCTGCAGAATAGTCAGGGTATAGCTCTATGCGTTTGCCCTCAAAGGTGATATCAGGCATCCTGCTGGCTTTACGAAGGATAGTGTCTCTGTCCCTGCAGTTAAGAATCCTGGCCAGCAAGGTGCGTGGGTCATCTCCAGGCACTGGTGGTCTCATTGGGACCCGGTGTGCTCTCTCCACAGCAAAAACACGAGACAGCTGTGCTGCCCCAAACTTCTCCAGTAGCCACTTTTCAGCGAATTCTGTGGGATCAGACCCCTCCACTCTTTCTGGGAACCCCACCATGCGGATGTTATTTCGCCGTGACCTATTCTCTAGGTCGTCAGTCTTATTAGCCACTGTTATGATCCTGTTGCCATGCTGCAGCTGTGTCTTTTGTACTGTCACAATATGATCTTCTGAGTCTCCCACTCTCTTCTCCACCTCAGTAAGTCTCACAGTGGTTTTCTGCACTGTAGCCTTAAGCCCCCCCATCTCCTCTCTCATAGTATGGACTTGCTGGTCAGGGCAGCCAGTGCATTTTTACAGTATGAAACAATGAGATACATGTCCTTAATGGTTGGTTCCTCCACCTCTGCCTGCTCAATCTGCTGACCCTCAGCCTCTTCCTCCCTCAGCCGAGGGGTTAATTCTTCCTCCACATCTCCCCTGCACTCGTTCTCCACAGCTTCCTGCTGCCCAGCCTCCTCCTCCTCCTCCTCTGCCTGTCCACCATCCATCAGCTGTACCTGTGCACTGGGGTCAGATGGGTCTCTGGCAAATCTCTGCAGCCGCTCAGCCACTTCCGGGCTCCGGGCAAATGCTGCATTCCTTTTTCCCGCCTCCTCCTCTCTGTCGGCGCCATCTTGCCCGGCCGCACTGCCTCCTGCTCCAGCATCTTTCTGTCGTTTACGGACCATCTCTGCCTCCCGGAGTCTGCCAGATGCTCTCCCCCTGCTCCAGTGACCTTCTGACATCCACTCACAGCTGTCTGGTCACCAGCTCTGGGCTCTAAACAGGATAAATGAGCACTATGGCTGCGGAGGTTCTCTGCCTTGCTTCTGCTCACATCAAGCGCTTAGCCACGCCCCCACGTGCTTCACTTTCAGTATGGCAGCAGGGCACCTTCACAAGGCTATTAACCTGCAAATTAACCCTTTATCTGCAGGTTAATAGTGTTATCGAACATATTATTATTATTATTATTTATTTATAGAGCACCATTCATTCGTGACCAGTACCTTTTAAAAGAACATAGTAGAGTTCTCTTTTTTTTGGACAACACCTTTCCAGGCAGGACCACACTGTGGAGGGCTTTCATAGTTCAACTAAATGTGGCAGTGTTGTAGATGCTCCAAAGAACATCGAAAAGCTGCAGTGTTTCAACCTCTTCAATCGTAGAATCAGTGGGGATTCTAGCAGTCTTCACTTTCCACAGTGGGAAAATACAATTGTGTGCAAAGTTCTGAATATCAATATTTTAACCAGTAGTCACGTTTCTTATATACCCAAGCAGATCCTCTTTTAACTCTTTAAAGATACAGTATCGTTAACTATAAGTAACCTACAGTTACCATTCACGGGTATTGAAAATTCTTCATGCCCTCTACTCTTTTCTAGAGTATTGAAAAGATCAATGTTTTGTTTTGCTTTTATTAGTTTTAGATTTGATTATATTCACAATATTGTATGGATTGTTCATTAAATATACATTTTACTTTCTATGAAATATATATATATTTCTCTTATTTTATAGGCCGCATGGCTCCACCTGCTGAAGATCTATCACCAAAGAAAGCAAAGTTGGCCACCAGTGTCTCACGTAAACCGTCAGATACTGAAGCTGATATTGTAGCTGAAGCGGCTTCAACTGTACCAGCTTCTTTAGATATAGATACCTTAGAAATAGAAAAACCAGACTCTCCGAAAGACATCTTTTTCTCATCAGCCAGGTAAGTGGTGTCTTGTATTATAAACATTGCTTTTTTGAGTGCTAACATTTTTTTTTAATTTAGAGTTAGGTTTCTTTTTTACATTCTAGCCTACTTATAGATGTTATGCAGAATACTACGTAACCAGTTTTGTCAAATAACTGAGTGCTGACTTTTTCTTTCTTGTTCTAAATGAGCATTGAAGTTGGAATAGAGTGTCAGGGGAATCTTTGGTGGAAAATTGAGGTCACATGACAGCAGAAGATTGTAGAGGATCTGCTTAATTATGTGTTCTATTATGCAGATGAATGTTCATGAGCTACCATTTTCATTATACAGGGAATCAAGAGAAGTGTTATGTGTAGTATGAAGTTAAAGTCATCACACAATACCGAATAATACCAGTACTTCAATTTAAAAAAGTGCTCCTATTAATCAGTACAATTTCCCGAAACCTGTGTCGGTTAGTGTAGGATCCGTGTGTTAATATATTCCATTGATCACTATCTTTATCTAGAATTGTTCAGCTCCTCCACTGAGTCCCGTGATGGATCTTGAGACTCTCTAGATTGATTACACTGCATTCTGTGTGACCAGGAAATGGCTTATATATTGTAAGTCTATGGAGTGACAGAGTGCGACCCTATAGACTTACACATATAGTGATCGGGAGAGTATGAATTGATAATCACATTGACTCAGAATATTACCAAAGTGACGTTTGATGCCAGGGTAGACCGAGATCAGTGAGTATATTAGAACATTGACACCACAATAACATTTAGGCCATGCGCACACAGTGCGTGTGTATCGCATTTTTGTTGCATTTTTAAGTGCAGTTTTATAACAAAACTGCAATCAAACCCTAATGCCAGTAAAGTCAATGAGAATCCTGAAGTGTTGTGCACATGTTGCTTTTTTTACCCTTGCACATTTGGTGCAGAAATAAATCTGCAGCATGTCAAGTCTTGGTGCATTTTTGCAGTGTTTTTCCACCCCAAATGCATGAAAAACGCATTAAAAAAATACGCAAACAAAAAAGGTATCAAAAACACGGCAAAAATGCATTGCGTTTTTTATATGCTTTTGTGTCAGGAAATCCAGATTTAATGCAGAAATTTCTTCAACCAAATAATCAACGTGCGCACATACACAGGCTTAGGGAAAAATTAATTAATGGAAGCACCTCTTTAACATAATCTGTGTAAAAATGTTCTGCTATATAAACTTGAGGCTTTTTGTATAATTTTATATGATTGGAAGAAAAAGAAGATAAGTTCACTTTTTCTTTAAAACATTGTGTCTATACATTTTCTAGAAATGTTCACAAGGGCTGCTATACTGGAGTCACAGACAACCTTAATACATTTAAGACCTGCGTGTTCCAAAGATAATAAGGTGCCATTCAACCCCACCTTCCTTTCCCCAATGGAAAAGAAATCTCTATAATCACTGCAAAAAGGATAAAAAGTAAAATCTGTGAGTGAACCCCTAATTGAATGGTAGAAACGGAGGCGACCAAGGCTCCAATTCTTCAAGACCGGCCATTTTCTTACTGAGGGAGTATGGTTTGGTCAGAGGCTCCTGATTCATTGAGAGGCATAGACTGAAGTATGATTTCTTACTTATCATGAATTAGAGAAGCCATCACACCCCTGCATTGCGTCAGTTCTGCCCATTTTGGCAGAGTGTGGAGAACCTAGCGGGAAATCACCAAAAGCCTTTTCAAATCAATTGACGCCAGAATTTTGGCAAAATTGCTGTGATAAATCAGGAAAAAAGTTTCAGTCTACAGCATTTTCCTAAAGAGTGTTGTAAAACCATGTGGAGAACATATAAGTTAATTTTCTGCATATATGTTATGTTTTCAGTTGGGCAGTGGAAGAAGGGGTTGTGCAGGGGTGGTACAACCCCAATGGTGAGAGTACACCTAGAAGTAGCGGCCTCCCACTAGACCACGGGTACTACTTATGAGTGCTTCTCAAAATTATATTCCATACTGTCCATTGAGCTGTCTACCCCTGTGTGTAATGTATGTAAATAATAAATAATAAATCTTAATATAGCGCCAACATATTCCGTAGTGCTTTACAATACAGTGGTTCGTATACAAATGGTCATAGGTAACAATAAAAATATACAATTCAGTAAGTAATTAAAGTAGAGAATCAATGTAAAAAATCCAATACACTAAGCAGAGAATCAATGTAAAAAGTACAATAATTAAATCAGAGAAACAATGTAAAAATACAGTACAGTAATTAGATACAATACAATAAGCACAGAATCAATGTAAAACGTACAATACAATAATTAAATAGTCCAGGCATTTTGAGGAAGTGGGGGATAGAAATAGTTACATGGATGGTCACCAGACAATCTGTATAAAGTTCTTGGGTTTGGTGGAGTTTGAAGAAGAGTTATGTCCAGAGAGATAGTGAATGGGCTATTTACAGTACAAAGGACTTCTATTAGGGAGCCTGATAGGCCGCCTTAAATACATGTGTTTTTAGGGAGCGTCTGAAGCTTTGCAAGTTGTGGATAGTCATGATTTCTTGAGGTAGAGCATTTCAGAGAATTGGTGCAGCTCGGGAGAAGTCTTGGAGCCGGGCATGGGAGGATCATATTAGTGCAGATGTTAGTCAAAGGTCATTTGTAGAACGTAGAGAATGGGTGGAGAGATAGACAGAGATGAGGGAGGAGATGTAGGGAGGTGCTACTCTCTGAAGAGCTTTGTGGGTGAGAACAAGCAATTTGAATTGAATCCTGTAGTGTACGGGCATCTAATGCAGTGACTGGCACAGAGCGAAGGCATCTGAGTAACGATTGGCCAGATAGGTGATCCTGGCTGCTGCATTAAGGATGGGCTGGAGAGGGGATAGTTTAGAGAAGGGGAGAATAGAGAATTGAAGTAGTCAAGGCGGGAAAGGATTAGAGCCATAGTGAGGGTTTTTGTTGTTTCCTTGGTGAGAAAGTGTCGGACTCTAGAGATGTTTTTCAGGTGCAAGCGACAAGAGCGGACGAGAGATTGTGTATAGGAGGTGAAGGAGAGATCTGTGTCAAACATAACACCCAGACAGTGAGCCTGCTGCCTAGACGTTATTGTGGTGCTGCACACTGAGAGAGAGATGTCAGATTTAAGGAGGGTAGTGGAAGTTCAGTTTTGGAAAGGTTGAGTTTCAAATAGAGAGCAGACATGATAGTGGAAACTGCAGCTAGACAGTCATTGGTGTTCCTTAAAACCGCAGGGGTAAGGTAAGGGGCTGAAGTGTATAGTTGTGTGTCATCAGCATAAACATGGTACTCGAAGCCAAATGTGCTGATGGTGTGTCCAATCGGGGCTGTGTAGAGAGAGAAGAGAGGGGGGCCAAGGACTGAACCCTGAGGGACCCCAATAGTGAGAGGAAGAGGGGAGGAAGTGGAGACAGCGAATGATACACTGAAAGAATGGTCATAAAAATAGGACGAGAACCAGGAGAGAGCGATGTCCTTTATGCCGATAAAGTGCAGCATAGAGAGTAGGAGATGGTGGTCGACTGTGTCAAAAGCTGCAGGGAGGTCAAGAAGAATAAGCAGAGAGTGGTCACTATTACGTTTTGCCGTCAGAAACTCATTGTTAACTTTGATGAGGGCAGTATCTTTAGAGTGTAGGGGGCGGAAAACAGACTGTAATGGATCTAGAAGTGAATGAGTGGAGAGGTAATGGGTGAGGCGGGTGTAGACCAGGTGCTCCAAGAGTTTAGAGATGAAGGGGAGATTGGAGACAGGTCGGTAGTTATTTGTGCAGGATGAGTCAAGAGAAGATTTATTTAATAATGGAGTAATGATAGAATGTTTAAAGGAGAAGGGCAAGATGCCAGAAGAGAGGGAGAAGTTAAAGATTTTGGTTAGGTGAGTGGTGATGACCGGAGAGAGGGACTGGAGTAGGTGTGAGGGAATGAGGTCAGTAGTGCATGTAGTGGGACGAGAGGAAGAGAGGAGCCTGGAGACTACTTCTTCTGTGACTAGGTCAAATAAGGTGAGTGAGCCGGAGGAAATGTGGGGAAGAATGAGAGTAAGGGTGTGTGCCCACAGGAAGGTTTTGCTGCGTTTGAGATCAGGTTTTGCCTTGGTTTTATGTAAATCTATGCTAATCTAATCCTAAATTTTTGGTTTCCAGCAAAACCTATGTTATTAGGGAAAAGCTTTCACACACATTACACTGTATCCAGAGAACAAAAACCAAACACCACAGGATTTGCTGCATTTCTGTTTTCCAGCAAAACCTATGGATTCTAGGATTAGCTGTCCCAACACATTGTTTTTTTGTTTGGTGAAGAAAGTGGAAACACATCAGGTTTTGCTGTGTTTTAGGCCATGTGCACACGCTGAGTATTTGATGAGTTTTTTACCTCAGGATTTGTAGCCAAAACCAGGAGTGGAGCAATCAGAGGAAAAGTCTAATAGAAACACGTCACCACTTCTGTATTTAATTATCCACTCCTGGTTATGGCTACAAATCCTGAGGTAAAAAACTCATCAAATACTCAACGTGTGCACGTGGCCTTAGAAAGAATGAGCATGTCAATTCTTTGCTGAACTTTTGCTAAAGTGGAAACACCTGTGGCATTTCCATTTTCTGTAGAGAAAAAAAAGTGTGTGTGTGAAAGCTTTTCCTTGATCACATAGGTTTTGATGGAAACCAAAAACTCAGGATTAGATTAGCATAGATTTACATAAAACCAAGGCAAAACCTGATCTCAAACGCAGCAAAACCTTCCTGTGGGCACATACCCTAATAGCGCTTAGAGTCTGGGAGCTGATTTCCTGGCGGATGTTGTCTATTTTCTCCATAAAGTAAGAAGCCAGATCATCAGCACAGGGGTCAGTGATGGGGGGCCTGCACTTTAGGACTGAGGAGAGAGTGAAAGGTGTCAGAGATTTTTTGGATTGTTGGATAGTGAGGAGAATCAGGGTAGTGAAGTAGGTTTGTTTGACAAGGTGAAGGGCAGAGTTGAAGGTTTTTAACATGAATTTATGTATAGTGGAATTAAGTTTTATGGTCAGCGAGTTTTCCTCCATAGGCGTTCAGCACTAGAGCATCACTGGAGGAATTGAGTTTGCGATGTGAGCCAAGACTGTTTTATTCTATGTTTGGAGGTTCTGAGGGTGAGTGGCGCTACTGAGAGTGTCATTGTAGTGATTCACTGCGAGATCAAGATATTGATGAGTGTAGAGAGTCTGTGAATGTATGAGGGTTAATGGCCTGTAGATTTCTGGTTGTGTGATAGGTATGGGTGTGCTGTGGTGGGCGAGGGTTTGTGAGCGTAAAGGAGAGAATACTGTGGTCATAGAGGGGAAGAGGTGAATTATCTAAGGAGGAGGTTGAGCAGAGCCGGACAAAGACCAGGTCAAGGATGTGACCGTCTTTGTTTGTTTGAGTTTGAGAGCTGTGAGAGGCCAAGAGAGGTGGTTAGAGAAAGGAGCTGGGATGCAGATGGGAGATGGGGCTGTTTATGGAGATGTTAAAGTCTCCCAGAATAAGGGTTGGTAATTTTGAGGACATGAAGTGCGGCAGCCACGCAGAGAAATGATCGAGGAAGTGGGTGGGTGAACCTGGGGGGCGGTATACAACCGCTACTCTGATGGGGAGGGGATGGAATAGCCTGATGGTGTGAACCTCAAAAGAGGGGAATAAGAGTGATGGAGCTGGAGGGATGACCTGGAAAGTACATTATGGGGACAGGAGTAAGCCGACTCCACCATCATGTCTGTTCCCAGGTCTTGGGGAATGGGAGAAATGTAAGCCGCCATGAGAAATAGCAGCAAGGGAAGCAGTGTCTGAATCCTGGATAGAGGTTTTAGTGAGGGCCAGGAGGTGAAGAAAGTTAGTATGAAAGTAATTGTGAATGAAGGGAACCTTGTTGCGTACAGACCGTGAGTTCCAGAGTGCGCAGTTAAAAGAGGGAGATGAAGCTGTGCACGTAATGGTGATGAGGTTAGTAGGGTTTCTATGTGATGTGGGGAGGTGTTGAAGTTTGCAGAGGGTGGACCAGGGTTGGGTAAGACATCACATGACAGGAGCATCAGCAGAAATAGAAAGAGCAAATACTTTTTGGATTTAGGACATGGTTTATTATGAAAAACTTTGGAATATGATGGGCTGTGATTCTTCATTAATCTGAAGATAACATGGGAGCTGTACATAGGGGTAGGGAAGGAGAGAATGGCTGATGTGAATGAGTAGTGATGGAGGGGGGATAGGGAGGTGAAGGTTGGCGGCGAAAGCACATAAGAAAACAATGAAATAAAATACATGGTAAAGATTGGTAGTGAAAAGAGTTTCACATTGTTTTCAGCGGCCCTCTATCTGATTACCTTCCAGTCTATCCCAGTCTATTTCAAATCTTGACACTTTTATGAGGAACAGAAGCAGACCGTATCAGCTACAGATATGCTCAAAAATGTAATTCAGGTGAGGAGCAAGGGGGAGGGAACTGGATTCAATTAAACCATCACCAAACTAGGCTGAACCAATGGCGGCTCACAGGCAGATTTGAACAAAGGATCGTAAACAGGGGTATGTGGGTGGGCAGGGGAAAGGACAGCTACATTCAAAATAGAATAGGATATTTTCAGCAGGAAAAATACATCAGAACAGCAGAAAAGTTGGGTGCAGCAGCATACAATCAAACGTACCCCAGATATTTTCAGCAGGAAAAATACATCAGAACGGCAGAAAAGTTGGGTGCAGCAGCATACAATCCAACTTACCTGTAGGGAGCCACAGAATCCATAAAATGTATTTTTGCCTAAAATCCTGTTTCTGTGTTACCTGATAGAAAATATGTAGGGCTTCGCTGTATTTTCTGTAGCCAGCGCAGGTAAACTATGCAGCTGCTGGCTGCCAACCCCCGCTGCCTGGTGTTACCTTCACCTGCAATCAAAAATACAGGGGAGGCCTTTTTGTAAAATTATTTAAATATATAATAATAAAAAAAAAAAAAAGTTTGGCTTGGCTCCACCATATTATTTATTGCCAGCCAAGGTAACCCAGGCAGTTGGGTGCTGGAATTCTCAGCGTGATGAGGCCCAAGCATTCTGGGCCCCCCACATTGAAGATTGCAGCCAGCAGCCGCTCCAGAATTGGTGCTTCCATGAGAGACGCCAAAACTGGCTGTTAATCCGCTCTTCGAGCTGCCATGTAGCGGTGGCAGACTGGGTAATAAAGTGGTTGATGTCAGCTTTTTTTTACTGCTGACATCAAGCCCTATTGCTAATGTCAGCCATCAGTATGACAGTCAGCCATTAGCAATACTTTCAGAAAATAGAAAAGCCAAAAACACAACATAGAGCGAAATCCTTTATTACATACAAAATAGACAGAGACACTTCGTTATCCACTTTATTAGTTCCTACCAAACTCCCCTCTTACGTAATCCTGTAATTACTGTAATCTTTCAGAGGGTTGGTGTGATGTCACGGGCCACCATCTTTGTATGCCCGAGTCTCCAAGCATGGCGGCCGCGTTGGTTAGTGTGCATATGTGTGTGTCCAACATTTCATGTGACCCGCTGCGTGTATGTGTATATACATGTGTGTATATGTGTTGATCCGCTGCGTCATGTGACTCTCCATTTGTGAGTATATACGTGTCCCTGCCATGTCACATGACCCACCGCATATGTATATGTGGAGCCGCTGCTCATGTGACCCACCATGTATGTATATGTGTGTATATCACTGCCGCGTCATGAGTCGCTGCATGTGCTTATGCGTGTGTCCCCGGCGTGTCACCTGACCTGTCGTGGTGTGTGTGTGTATATATAGTTTTGTGTATATGTGGGCCCATTGCATCACTGTGTGTGTGTGTGTGTGTGTATATGTATATATATATATACATAATGTGTATATATATATATACATAATGTATATATATATACATAATGTGTGTGTGTGTTTATATGTGTATGTCCCAGGCGCATCATGTGACCTGCCACGTGTGTATATATGTGTGTGTATGTGTGAACCCACTTGCATTACGTTACCCGCCGTGGGTGTGTGTGTGTATATGTGTATGTCCCCACTGCTTCATGTGACCTGTCGGTTGTTTGCATACATGTGTGTGACATGACCCTCAGTGTGTGAATGTGTGTATATGTGGATGATGTGACCCGCAGCATGAGAATGTGTGTGTATATGTGGATGTGTTGACCCTCTGCGTGTATATGTGCATATATGCGTGTACGCGTGTCCCCACACGTGTGTATATGTGGACTTTGATACATCATGAGACCCACCGTGGTGCATGTTAATGTGTGCATTATATATATGTTATGATTATATTATATATATATATATATATTAGTTGTGTGTATATATACACATATATAGGAGCGGGGGCGATGTCGGTAAGTGGCAGTGTGGCGATCACCATATTGGGGACCCATTGCTTTGGTGTTCCACTATGATGTCCGACGTACTTCTGGCCGGGTCGGTGGATTGTGGGATTCTGAGACATTCAGATGGAAGTGGATGACAGACAACATAAGGCAATTATATATAGAGATAGCTTCTATGTGTGCATCTCTAAAGAGATCATATTATTATTATTATTATTTATTATATGATTATATTCTTCTTCCTCTTTTGTTATGTCCAATGCTGCCCCCATTTTTAGGCACAGGATTCAGAGGAAATGAGAGAATTGCATCCCTCTGTTTCTGATGGATGTGGGGAAGACTGACAGTATGCCTGACTAGGAGCATTGCAGACAGGAGCCTCCTGGGAAGTCAGTAGACTGGGTGTACTTCAATGCAGAAGAGGAGGCGCCCACAGCTTATCAAAGGCTGGGATCTGCATTAAGATTGCAAGAAGGTCATGTCATTAAATCACTCTCACTGCTCTCCTTGTATGCCCTTGTTCTACAGTACTGGGACCCACACCTTCATCTGAAAAGGGCATCAGTTTCTTTAATTAAGGCAGTGCATGTGATTCAAACTAATTGTAATGTAGGGAAGTGTGTGTCACAAAGCAATGCTGGCTAGACTGCGACTGCAATTTGGGCTTTTTGTGCAGGATTTATGATATTAAGTGGTAGGAGAATAGGAGTTGTGATCTGCGCAGCTGACGTAATACAAAAAATCAAGGGGACGTTGATTTAATTCCACCAAAAGATTTATTCTCTATCCGTTTCAAATTTAGACTATTCATCAGGAGAACCATGGTTATCTGATTATTGTGGTGGTCCTGATGAATAAGTTGGTTCAACATGGAAAGGTGTGGAGAATAAACTGCTTTGTCAATTTCCATCAACGTCCTCGCCTCTTGATTTTCACATATCTTACATCGATAACGCAGGTAAGCACTCCCATCCTCCTACCACTTGTTCTAGAACGGCAGGATCATCTCCTGACCTGAGAATACTGGAGCAGTTTGATAATCCTTGTTTCTGCTTCGCATCATTGGGGGACGCAGGACCATGGGTGTATGCTTTTCTGCCACTAGGAGGACACTAAGTAAACATAAAGAATTTAAGTCCTCCTCCGCAATATACACCCGCTTGCAGGAAGTAGGATATTCAGTTCCAGTTTTAGCTTAGTGTGCAAGGAGGCACATGTGCTCTGTTTGTCAGACCACATTCATAGACAATTTTAAGCCTTAAAGTGATCCTAAACCCACAAACTGACCCCCCCGCATCTTTACACCTGTCCCTGCACCCCCATTTCTAGCCATCCCTTTTGCAGAAAAAATCGATTTTGTAAAGTAGAGAAAAAGTTTATTTACTTCCTCCTATGTGATTCTCTCTTTCTGAGGAAGCCGCAATAGGCGTGCCTGTCTGCTGCTGCCTTGTAATTATGCACGCCCCTCTCTGCTTCTAAGAGCCTGGCCGCGTCATGAAAGGGACGGGGCTAAATCGCGTCATGCCGGAGCCCCACCCCCTTTTATGATGCGGCCAGGCTCTTAGAAGAGATCGATTTTTTTCTGCAAAAGGGATGGCTAGAAATGATAAGAGGGGGTGCAGGGACAGGTAAAAAAGGGGAGGTCAGTTTGTGGGTTTAGGATCACTTTAATTTTTTATTTTATTTTTAACTTTAATTCATACATTTTTCAGGCGACGGCACCCTTCAGGGCACCGCTCTCCTTTTACAAAGGGATCCTGCAGGGATAACCTACGATACCCAGTGCTCGAGTTTCATTTAAGTGCGACGGATCCCTCAAGGGCTCCGATCTCCACATTCATCACCAGAAGGTATCACAGAGTGTTGCCTCTACTTTTTTCCTTCTGCAGCAGGGCCCATTTTTTCCTGCATTTACAAGTAGGACCACGCCCCTGTCACATCTTCAATGGGTTAACCCTGTGGATGCATGGTACAGACTAAAGTGTCCGTGCAGCTCCCGCCACATCCGCCTGCATAACAGAGGTGATGGAAGGGAAGCAGATGAACCCTCTTCCCCTCTCCAGTTAAGGAGAGAGTGGATCGAGGAAGCATCTCCTCGCAGCACTGCTGTGTTGCGCAGGCAGCATCACCCAAGGTCTGGTGGCACCACATCGGCGGTGGGTAGGATGAGGGCTCGCGCCCGGGTTATGTAACAGGAAGTTACGGGGACTCTGAACACACAGACGGATCGCTGCAGTCGATCATCGGGACCCATCTGGAGTCCAGCATATCTGCAGGACAGGTATGCTGCACAGGCAGGCAGCCAATTCGTCATCCTCTCCATTCCCTCTCACTAAAGAGGGTCTGGATTGAGGTCCGCAGGCATCCATGCCTTGTGCCTTCACTCCAGCATATCTGCAGGACAGGTATGCTGCACAGGCAGGCAGCCAGCCAAACCCTCATTCTCTCCATTCCCTCTCACCAAAGAGGGTCTGGATTGAGGTTTGCAGACATCCATGCCCCCCTTCCCCCCCCGTCATTCCTGGGGTCGCAGCTCTCTAACGATGACCTGGCCTTTCCAGCTTACAGATGTCTCTGTGGCGGCTCCAGCCGGGACACACAACTTACGTTTGTGCGTCCACGGCAGAGGGCTCTCCCGGCTGTACCAGGCTCCATCACGTCATCGGCCAGTAGTCCCCGGATCTTGGCCAAAAAAATTTAGACCCCGGCTTTGACCTGCATGCAAGCTCCACCAGTCCCCGCCCCCTGGATGATGCACTATGATGCGCACTTCTCAAACACGCCCCCTTATTTCTGTGCCTCTCGTCCTTGGAGAGACTTGCCACGCACCTTTCAATGCCTGCACATGCCCCCTACCCCTGCACATGTTCCCCTGCAGGGAACCCACGTGGGGGCACAGTTTCCCAGCGCTTCCACACCGCACAGTTGGTAGGAAGCTGCGCAGGAAGCGTCATTTTCTTTGAGAGACACTGCTGCCTTAGCCCTCCCCCTGATAGAGCCAGTGAAGCAGTGATAGCAGGATAGTCACAGGATAGTCTGCGAAGCCTCTGCTTCAGTGTCCATGCCTGTCTATTGCCTCTTAACTGTCTCTTCTACAGAGCATTAACAAGTAATCTGACCTTCTCAATCAGAGCTCAGATCAATTACTGCAGATGCAAACCCTCTTCATGCAAGGTACAGCCGCAGACCCATCAAGGTCTCTGATGTCCACACATGAAGTAACTGAGCTTAATCAGGTGCCCCCCTCCTGCCAAGCTGGATCTAGGCACTCCGTTGCATATGTCGTACCTCCTTACTCATTCCTCTCACTCATTTTCACAGAAAACAGAGCACTTTGCTCAGCATCTAGCAGGACAGCTCCATACCTATTGACTCCCCAGCCCTCCAAAAAAAACAAACAAACAAAAAAACGTGCTTCATTACCCCCTAATATAACCTAACTTAATATAACCTAGGTAGTAACTTATAACATGACCCAAGTAATTTCTAATGTCGTCAACATCTCAACCTTTGGGTTGTTGGTCAATTACTACCTTCTCTCCCGTAAATCCTCTCTCTCACATCATTAACTACAATCAAGCTAGGTGCAGGTTCACATGCATCAGAACCAGACATCCTTTCGCCATCTGCGAATATAGTTAACCGCTTAGAATGTCCTCCAAGAGGTAGGATCACCTGCCGCTATACGCAGAGTCCCTTCATACAGATTCTCTTGAAGGTTCTAACTAAAGTACAGCGGCAGCGTCGCCAACGTTTCTAATGTCCACAAACACACAAGGTAACCTACCGTCTTCCTCTAGCTCAGCTAGATCCAGGTCTTCACCTTGGGTTAGTCAGACCTAGACCCTAAATCACCACCTACCGCATAGTAGGCGGTTACTCTTCTGTAACCGTGATCGGGCCTTAGTTCTCTGCTGGGCAGTCAACCCCTACCCTTGCCTGATCCCCCCTCACCCCCTCTAATAGCTCTACATGCTAAAACTCGCGCAGTCTACCCCAACCTAGGTTATGACCTTAGGGCATACGTCAGCACGTAGTGCCCCTAATGAGGTTCCGCCTATCACTTGTACACTCAATTTGAACATTGGCCATTTAAATCCATCGTCAACATGCATCTATCACCTTACAAATCTTTTCCCAGTGGTGCAAAGAGCGTGACCAATACCCACTTCGTTTCTCCATTCCAACTATCCTAGAATTCCTACAAACAGGTCTGGACTCTGGCCTGGCTCTCAATTCTCTCAAAGGCTAGATCTCCACCCTATCTGTATTATTCCAACGCAGGATCGCAGCAAGGCCTCTTTCATTCAGGGAGTCACTCACACTCGACCTCCCCCCCCCTATAAGATACCTGTTGACGTCTGGGACCTAAACTTAGTTCTAAGGGTTCTACAAGAGCCCCGTTTGAACCACTACAAGACGTCTCCCCAAGCCACTTTTCTTGGAAAGTTGCTTTCCTGGTCGCTATCACATGAATCAGACGAGTATCCAAGCTAGCCACCCTACCCTGCCGCCCCCCTTATCTATCCTTCAACCAGAATAAGGTAGTCCTCTGGCCATCTCCGCCATTCCTGCCCAAGGTGGTCTCCCACTTCTACTTCATTGAGGACATCATCCTATCCTCACTACACCATGTTCCAAATTATTATGCAAATGTTCTTTTTCTCTGATTTTCCTAAATGGTCAGTGCAAATGACAGTCAGTGTAATAAGTCATCACCCGTTAAGAGTATACAATGAATTTTATTGAAGAAACCTCCCAATGATGATAATATAATCTTCAAAATTAAAAAAAACCTCTAAATGCACTGTTCCAAATTATTAGGCACAGTAGAGTTTCTAAACATTTGATATGTTTATAACACAGATGAGTCCTGCACACAGACAACAGTCTGTAAGAACCTGTTCACACCACCAGCATAATTGGAAACAAAAAGCTATTGCGACAAAAAACAACAGTACACTGCAGTAAAAATATTAAAATGCAAGTGCAGTATAAAAATGGTATAACAAATACAGGGTACTTAGTTAATCCGTTTTTTTTGCGCAGAAAAAGTTATTTTAAGCCACGTCACTATCTTCAAAGTGTACCCATCTCAGACCGGTCCTAACTGTTGTATTAAAAACCTGACTGGTGTGAATACTTACCAGTAAGCAGGAACCAGCATGACCAGTGTCTGAAGTGGAATGAAGGCGACGGGGCTCTATGTGTGCAGGGCCCAGAGAGGGGCGGGAACTCCATATCTTGCATGGCAAGAGGCAATTAATTATAACACAGATGAGTCCTGCACACAGCAACAGGTCTGTAAGAACCTGTTCACACCACCAGCATAATTGGAAACAAAAAGCTATTGCGACAAAAAACAACAGTACACTGCAGTAAAAATATTAAAATGCAAGTGCAGTATAAAAATGGTATAACAAATACAGGGTACTTAGTTAATCCGTTTTTTGCGCAGAAAAAGTTATTTTAAGCCACGTCACTATCTTCAAAGTGTACCCATCTCAGACGCGGTCCTAACTGTTGTATTAAAAACCTGACTGGTGTGAATACTTACCAGTAAGCAGGAACCAGCATGACCAGTGTCTGAAGTGGAATGAAGGCGACGGGCTCTATGTGTGCAGGGCCCAGAGAGGGGGGAACTCCATATCTTGCATGGCAAGAGGCAATTAATTATAACACAGATGAGTCCTGCACACAGACAACAGGTCTGTAAGAACCTGTTCACACCACCATTTGATATGTTTGAAAGAACTGAAAATGCTCATTTGTTGAATTTGCAGCATTAGTAGGTCACATTCACTGAAATAAAAAGCTATTTAAAAACCTAACAGGCAAGTTACATGTTAACATAGGAACCCTTCTTTGATATCGCCTTTACAATTCTTGCATCCATTGAACTTGTGAGTTTCTGGAGAGTTTTTCTGCTTGTAATTCTTTGCATGATGTCAGAATAGCCTGCCAGAGTTGCTGTTTTGACGTGAACTTCCTCCCACCCTCACAGATCTTTTGCTTGAATCCAAAGGTTCTCTATAGGGTTGACGTCAGGGGAGGATGGTGGTCACACCATGAGTTTCTATAGGGTTGACGTCAGGGGAGGATGGTGGCCACACCATGAGTTTATCTCCTTTTATATCCATAGCAGCCAATGACACAGAGGTATTCTTTGCAGCATGAGATGGTGCATTGTCATGCATGAAGATGATTTTGCTCCTGAAGGCACGTTTCTGCTTTTTGTACCATGAAAGAAAGTTGTCAGTCAGAAACTCTATGTACTTTGCAGAGGTCATTTTCACACCTTCAGGAGCCTTAAAGGTGCTGTTTCCCAATTATTCCGGCCCAAAACATGACTCCTCCACCTCCTTTCTGATGTCGCAGCCTTGTTGGGACATGGTGGCCATCCACAAACCATCCATCTGGACCATCCAGGCTTCCTCGGCACTCATCAGTAAACAAGACTGTTTGAAAATTAGTCTTCATGTATATCTGGACCCACTGCAACCATTTCTGCTTGTGAGCACTGTTTACGTGTGGCCGAATACTAGGTTTATGCACCACAGCAAGCCTTTTGAAGGATCCTACACCTTGAGATTTGAGGGACTCCAGAGGCACCAGCAGCTTCAAATATCTGTTTGCTGGTTTGTAAGGCCTTTATAGCAGCTGCTCTCTTAATCCGATGAATTTGCCTGACAGAAACCTTCCTCATTCTGCCTTTATCTGCACAAACACATCTGTGTTCAGAATCAACCATAAATCTCTTCACAGTACGATGATCACACTTAAGTTTTCGTGCAATATCTAATGTTTTCATCCCATGTCCAAGGCATTACACTATTTGTTGCTTTTCGGCAGCAGAGAGATCCTTTTTTTTCCCATGTTACTTGAAAACTGTGGCCTGCTCAATATTGTGGAACATCCAGTTTTCCTTTTATTGGACTCGCCTGCCAAACTAATTATCACAGGTATCTGAGATTGATTTCAGTGATCCAAAGAACCCTGAGACACAATTCCATCAATGGATTTCATTGATAAAAAAGAAAGAAAAAAACCCTATGACACTTAAAACCAATTTGCATAATAATTTGGAACATGGTTTGTGTCCGACGCCAGTGCATCACTTTGAAAAAGCACTCCACACCCTAGACCTCGTACGTGCCCTCAGATGGTACATTTCTCCAATGGCCCCCTTCTGCCAAACCGAAACGCTGTTCATCATTTCGGCAGGACACAGAAAGGGAATGGCAGCATCAAAATCCACAATAGCCAGGTGGATTTGTTCTGCAATCCAAGAGTCTTACCATGTCAGAAACAGACCTATACCAGCAGGAATAAAGGCGCGCTCCACTATATAGGTGGGCGTCTCATGGGCCATTACACATCAGGCTTCGGTGTCACAAGTTTCCAAAGCAGCAACTTCGCCCAGCTTGCACACCTTCACAAAACACTACAACTTCCATAACCAGGTCTCTGCAGATGTAAGCCCAGGTAAGAAAATCCTAAAAGCGGCAGTCGCACAGTTGTAAGCAGCTGGAGCTTAGTACATGCAATATGCTCAAGTTTTTACTCTATTCCCACCCAGGGACTGCTTTTGCATGTCCCATGGTCCTGTGTCCCCCAATGATGCGAAGGAGAAACAGGGATTTATGTGTACTCACCGTAAAATCCTTTTCTCAAGAGTTCATCATTGGGGGACACCACACCCATTGGGGACACAGCATTGGGGACACACGCATAGCTTTAGTTTAAATCCTTTGTACCTTATTACATTAGCATGTCCTCCTACTGTTTTAGTACGAAACTGAAATTGAATATCCCAATTCCTGCAAGTGGGTGTATACTGCGGAGGAGGATTTAAATTCTTCATGTTTACTTAGTGTCCTATAGTGGCAGAAGAGCATACACCCATGGTCCTGTGTCCCCCAATGATGAACTCAGAGAAAAGGATTTTATGGTGAGTACACAAAAATCCCTCTTTCCTCTTGTGGAGTATAAAACCCAAAAAGATGAGCAACTTCCTCCCCTCACCTTTACTGTTTTTTCCATCTGACATCTGATAAGACCCTATTGCACTTGATGTCCTCCTTTCTTTGGGTTTGTGATAATAGCATGTAAGACTAATCATTAGCAATCAAGAGATGTATAAAATAGAAGGAGTGAGTATTATGTATCTATTTTATCCTTCAATGTGTTGTGCCTCCAATCCTGCTATGTGATACAATAAAAAACCTCTCTACAATCACCCCTGAAATGTATAATGTATTTATTTTACTACAGCTCCCATTATCATAAACTCACATTGCAATTGCAGCTAGCTAGCATTGATCTGTGATACCTCTCTTATGTATAATTAGTCTTCATATTTACATCCTACCACTTTAATTATGCAAATCAGGTGTCTTTTCAGATGAATGTGTGGGCACAGAACAATGGGCATTCATGGAGAAACCTTTCTAGTGATTTGATTCCATGACTTTCATGTTATTGTAATGCAAATCACAGCTGATTTTTGTGCAATGAAAATATAAACGATCCAAAATACAGCAAGGGAATGGTAGGATAGGCTGAAGTATAGGGTATTTTATAATAAACCAATCACAATAAGTGATTACAGCTTAAAAATATACATTTAGAAAATCAATATTAGGTACTGGACCACCCCTTTAAAGAGACTTGTCAGTGTGATCAACCCTCCTCTAAAGTTGTCTATATGTCCATGTAAGTCATAGGAAGCTAAATAATTTGATGCCTTGAAATCTGCCGCCTGATGTCTTATTTAAAAAAAAAATCTGTGTTTTAATATGTAAATGAGCTGTTAAGATCTATGGGCCGGAAATGGATCACCATGAGAATCTCTCTCCATAGGTAGTTTTGTATGAAGAGGGGGCATTACTAGTGTCAGACATGTAGATCAGGAGAGCAGACTGTCAGTGAATACTTGTCTCACACTTTCATTTAAAATAAGCTCTGGAGGCAGATTCTCAGATCTGTGTCCACCACCAAAGAACTTAACTCATTTACATATTAAAAAAATTATGGATTTCTCTGTAATAAGATATTGGATCCCAGAGATCAAGGTATTATTTTATTCAACTACATAATATTTGTGTGTTATGGATGTGCAGTTAGCAAACTTTTGAAACAGAAATATGTATTGTTAATTGTTGGAATCATTTTACAGCACCGAGCCATTCATTATGTCAGACACAGCTGAAGATGAATCTACTTTTTTAGCCCGTTTAACCTGCATCTGGAAGGGATTTCTTAATATGCCATCGGTAGCAAAATTTATTATCAAGGCGTACCCTGTATCTGGCTCACTGGAGCATTTATCAGAGGTAAGGAAATATTTTTGTTTTTGTTAAAGGTAATCTGTAAGCAGGTTTTTGCTGTGGAATCTGAGAGCAGCATGATGTAAGCACTGAGACTCTGAATCCAGTGATTTATTACTTACTGGACGTATTGTGCTGTTTTAATAAAATCCCTGCTTTCTTTGAATTAGGTGTAGCAGTGCTATGAATTCTGACCCCCTGTATAACCCAGCCTCCAACACTGACTGCAACTTCCGGTGTACATTGTCAGCAAGCTGCTAATCACTAGTGCTGGCGGCTGGGTTTTTCAGATTAGTTTGGACTGTCATGAGACACCTAAGATCCCGTCACACACACCGCACCAGTGATCCCAACAACAATAAAGATCTTGTAGGGATCGTTGGCGCGTCGTTGCCTGGTCGCAGGGGAGCTGTCAAATAGGCAGATCTCCTCAAGAACCAGGGAGCCACCTCCACATCATTGGTAACTATGATAAACAGC
Organism: Allobates femoralis; assembly: GCA_033576535.1. Classification (NCBI taxonomy): domain Eukaryota; kingdom Metazoa; phylum Chordata; class Amphibia; order Anura; family Aromobatidae; genus Allobates; species Allobates femoralis. Next base: position 241,452,268 of record JARQOC010000001.1, on the reverse strand, counting down.
GTGTATCTAGGCAGCGCGCGCTGCCTGGATACCCGCTGTTTATGATAGTTACCAGCATCCTCCCTGCTTAGCGCTGGTAACCATGATAAACACCGGGTATCTAGGCAGCGCGCGCTGCCTAGATACCTGGTGTTTACCATGGTTACCATCCTGTGAGATCACTGATCGTTCGTCTCTCGCTGTCACACGCAGCGATGCATGTTGACCAGCGGGAGACCAACGATCTAAAAATGACCCAGAGCACTTTGTAACGATCAGCGATCTCACAGCAGGGGCGAGATCGCTGTTATGTCACAAAACCTGTGATGGTACAACGTTCTCGCTAAAAATCTTGTTATGTGTGACGGGGGCTCTAGTCCTCTAGTGATAATCTCCTGCTGAGAAAACACTGATGGCATTCAACCTACAGCAAGCTACTCAACAAGTGACTCATACCTGGAATTAGGCTCTCTGCCACTATATTACGCTTCAACAACCTGCTGACATTCCCTTTTCTTGTCACATATGTTAAAGGAAACCTGTCAGGTCGTTCTACCCTCTTAGTCTACCACTACCTGTCCCTGCACCTGGCTAGCTGATCCCTAACCATCCCTGTCTCCCCTAAAAGTGCCCTATAAAGATTGAGAAAAATGAGTTATGAACTTACATAGAGCCTGAGTCTGGAGACTGGAAAGGCGGGTTCTGGGGCGTGCTGAATGCAAAGATTGGAGAATGGAGCCCCAGACCCCGCCTTTCCAGATTCAGACTCTATGTAAGTTTATAACTCATTTTTCTCAATCTTTATAGGGCACTTTTAGATGACACAGGGATGGTCAGGGATCAGCTAGCAAGGTGCAGGGAAAGGTAGCGGTAGACTAGGGGGGTAAAACAGCCTGATAGGTTCCCTTTAAAAGCAAGTTGAAGCATTTTGAACAAACGAGCAGGATTTAGTGCTATAAAGGGAAGCCAGTGCCTTACATGCATCGGGGTGCTGAAATAAGTCATACCTTTACATTAAGGATTGCAGAGAGAAAGGTCATAAAACCCCTGTAAATCAGTGCAGCAGGTGATTGACGTGTGCAGCATGACATCACTATTTGTTTTACTTTGCATTTTATTACTCCCCTGTAGGCTTGTCTTTTGGCTGTAAGCCGTACCCATTCCCCCACTGGCTTCACTTTACAGAACTAAATCCTGGTGGTTGGTTCCCTTTAGGTTCTCAATATGTTGATTTTTCTGTGTTTTTTTTACCATGCCACAGTCACACGTTTTTATTGGTGGACGTTTGGATCATGAGACCCAATCAATGAAATGAAGGGGCATTAGCTCTTATACTGAGCACAGTGTGCTCCATTTTTGCTTATATCTGCTTTGTGACACTAACAAAGTGGTGTATAGGTTCATCCTGAAGGTGATTCAGTTCCACCACTTATATCCTCTTCTGCATGGCTAAAGGAGTTATACCAGTTCATGTGCTGCTGTCCTGTCACTAAAAATCGTCAAGGTAGCTGAGGCTTCTCACCAACACAGGGTATAGTTACATCCTTGGTTGCCTCCCTCACTTTGACATGAGCTCACGTGCTGAGCTCTCACCATTCCTTGCACATGTCAGCTGATCTGATCAGCTGACGTGCAGCCTACTGATGTGGGTAGATAAGCAATACACCTGACACTGTTAATCTTTTAGATTGTGTTGTCAAACACTGACAGCGCAATCCTAAGCGGGTATCGCACTATTCCCTGCTGCCATCGGTGACCCTGTGATGCGATCATGGGGCATCAATGTGCTGCTACGACGAGGGGTTCATGCTTTGCTGTCACAAATCCCTTTCTGTGATTGCTTGCTGAACGCCTGCATTCATTGAAGGTGATCATTTCTGCAGTGCAGAGACAAGCATCAGCACGGCTCTGTACTGCAGAGGCGATCAGACACTGCAGTCTTGAGGTGCCCTAAGGGGCCAAGTAAAATAAATAAGTGAAAAAAAAAAATTTTTAGAGATATGAAAAAACAAATAAAAGTTCAAATCATGCCCCTTTTGCCCCATTGAAAATAAAAAAATACAAACATATTTGGTATTGACGCATTCAGAAATGCCCGAACTATCAATTTATAAAATCAGTTAATCTGACTGGTAAACTGTGTAAGACTATGGTCTCATCAACGGTAAAGTGGGCTTGTGTCAAAAACATAGGTTTTGGCAGCCTTAACACATTGCTACCGCCATGGTGCCAACGCTGCCAATGCTTAACTTTGGTGACTTGGCCCGTAGCGTCGCTCAAACGCTGGCATCTGAATGAAATCTTGTGCTTTTTCCTAATGCGAGAAAATACGCTTTCAGCAACGTCTTTTCTCACATTAGGAAAAAGCGCGAGATTTCATTCAGATGCCAGCGTTTGGGCCACGCTATGGGCCGCGTCATCATAGGTAAGCATTGGCAGCATTAACGCGGCACTACCATGGTGGTAGCAATGCGTTAAGGCTGCCAAAACCTATGTTTTTGACCGAAAACCCACTTTAACGTTAATCTGACCCTAGCCTGAGGCTGGTTTCACACTGCAGTCTTTTTTCCTGATCAGGTTCCATCCAGTTTGGGTGCCAAAACCAGGATAGGAACTTGCAGAGAAAAAGTTTAATTGAAAGATTGACACCTGTTCTGAGTTTTTGGAGGCCGTCCTGGTTTTAGCACACAAACCGGATGGAACCTGATCAGGGAGAACTGCAGTGTGAAACCAGCCTTATGTAAAAAAGTAAAAATGCCAAAACTAAGTTGTTTTCTTTTTACAGCCGCAATAAAGCAATAACAGGCGATCAAAACATTGCATCTGCCCAAAAGTGGTTTCATTAGAAACGTCAGCTCAAGACGCAAAAAATAAGCCACCACACAGTCTCAGATCCTGAAAAATTAGAACACTATGTATTGCAGAAAATGGTGCCAATAATTCGACTCACAAAAAAACAAGCCCTCATATGTCTGTTTTGACCGAAAAATAAAAAAAATTATGGCTCTTGGAAGAAGGGGAGGAGAAATCAAAAAACTGAAAATCGCCATGGCGTTAAGTAAATGTATTGAGACAGAATAAAAAGAATACTGGGAAGGCTTATTCAAGAATTAATCTGTAGACACACAGTAGTTGCTAACTAACCTATTCTACCTTGCACAGAACGGCCACCGACCACTGCTGCTGGGTGATTAAGATGATCCACATCAACAGAACACCACTTCCACCTCTGGACTGATATGTTGATACGGCGTGTCTGCCAACATTATGGTGATTAACAGCCAGCTTCTCGTGGCAGTTCCATTCCACCAACTGAGCAGAGCAGAAAAGAAGCCACTGCTCTGTCAATGTGACGTTACTGAAAGCCACTGAATGTACGGCTGGAGCAGTCTGTGATTGCTCTATGCTGACAGACTGATGCCACGAAAAACAAATAGGTAGTTAGCAGACCTGTAGCATTCTCTTATTTTTTGGGATCTGGGGCTGTGTGATGGCTTATTTTTTGCGTCTTGAGCTGACATTTCTAGTGATATTATTTTTGGGTAGATGCGCTATTTTCATCACCTGTTATTGCATTTTATTGCAATGTTGCAGTGACCAAATAAACATAATTTTGGTGTTTAGACTTTTTTTTCCATTGTGCAGTTTACAGATTTGATTCATTGATTTTATATTTTGGTAGATGGAGCATTTCTGAACCTGGCGTTACCAAATATGTGGATTTTTTAAATAGTTATTTTCAATGGGGCAAAAAGGGAGTGATTTGGACTTTTTTTATTTCTTAAATATTTTTGAAACTTTTTTTTAACTTTTACTTTATTTTACAAGGCCCCTTAGGGCGTGTCAGCACTACACTGTCCGATCACTTGTGTTGTGCAGAGATGTGTTTCAGTATCCCTCTGCAAGCACAAATGATCACTTTCTGCTTGTGAAGTCACTCAGGCATCAGGAAGTGATTCATGACAGCATTTGTGGTCACCAGCTGACCTCCAGCTGTTATGACAGTACATTGAGGCCGCGTGACCGCGTCAAGGGTCCACCGATGCAGGTGGAGTACAGCGCAATCCCCTCTGCGTTGCTTTAGCTCATGCTGTCAGTTACTGACGGTGCGATCTAAGGGTTTAGCAGTGCCAACGGATCACTGTTGTTAGCTGCACATTGGCCAATCAGATCCTCTGATATGTATGGGGAAGGGTGGTGGCCAAGGGTATACATATATATATATATGCTCTTGGTCGTGAAGGGGTTAAAAATTTTGTAGGCGTCAATTCCATTGCAGTCTAACAGCATAAACAGATAAGTATACAAATATAAGTTTATTCTACTTTCTTTATAGGACCTTCCTGAAAGCATACAAGTAGGTGGAAGGATTTCACCGCAAACTGTTTGGGACTATGTAGAAAAAATAAAGGCCTCTGGAACAAAGGTACTAGACCTATATGTGTACATTGTATTTCACAAGTTTTGGAAATTTTTAAAATTTGCATTGCTATGTATGAAGGCGATTTGGCAGCAGCTGCACAGCCTTTAGGAACTTTATTTTTTGTAAATCAATTGTGCATTAAATGTTTATGGATATTGCTGAGGTGTCCTCTGTATCATGTTGATGTCTTTCATTAATACCCCCACGTTGCTCCACAAGTTCTCTGATAGTCATGGATCAATAATGTGAACATTTGACTTCCATGCCACACAAAATGCAACATTCATTTGATAATCACATACCCGTTTTCCTGATTTCTTTTCAACTATACAGGTTTTAAAAGGATTCAGTGTATGTTTTGATGTAGGCAGCAAAATCTTGTCTTTATGCATTTGCTGAATGCTTTTACATCATGGGGGTTAGCCATGCGGCTTTTCAGTGACTTTTGTAGATGCAGAAGACTTTAGGGAATTTTAGAAGTCTGAATGTACCCAAATCCTATGAAACTTAAGTACTAAAAAAATTAATAAAACCAGATTTTATTGTACGTGGCATGCAACTACAGAATACTTTTGAAAGTCAGGATTGTGTGGTGATTCTTTGAGTAACATAGTACATGCCACAATACTTCTACCAGATTATATTTTCAGCTGGATGCCTTCACAACTCTGTTTTGTCTGTTCAATGGGACTCTGTGAGACGTGAGAACAGAATGACAGTTCAAACCAAGTACAGGTGCTCGGTGCTCCCTTGTAGAAGCAAAACATTTAAAGGGAATCAATCTCTGTTAACCTGCTGTCATATAGCACTGCTCCTTATCAGCCGCTGGCTACGCCCACAGAGCCATAAAATGCTGTTGTTAAAACAGCGCAGAAAAATGTGAGAAAAGAAGTCATATGGCAGAAAAAAAGCATTCTCTTAGCTGCTATGTGACCGATCATTAACAACCATTGCATTACTTTTTTTTTTTTTTATTTAAATGAAATCACATTTACACTTTAAAGTTTTCCAAGAAAAGAATGAGATCACATATGTCAAAACAAAACCTGGAGGCTGTTAAGTTCCAGTTAGAGTATTTTGTACAGTTGGTGTGAATTGATTTGTAGAACATTGTCTATCAGTCACTTGAATAACTCCATGGGCGCTGGATGAGTTCGCTGAGAAGTTGAAACTCCTCCTACGGCTTCTCTTTTGATAATCCCACCTAGCATGACTTAATTGTTGCAGTATGATGCACATGTGACATTTCACCACACCAGCAGATTAGAAGAAGAGATGCAGATGCCTGTAGGTAGGAGCCGGTCCTCATTGCTTTTGGATGCGACCATAGACTATTAACGAACCCAAAGGCCCGGGCCAGCAAATCGGTTCACACCAACTCTAGTGTTTTATTGATCTGGATATTGCCCTCAAAACCATTGTTAACTGTAATTGAATTTATTTATTTTTTAGGAAACTTGTGTGATACGTTTTACTCCAGAGACAGAAGAAGATCAAATATCTTATACACTGCTGTATTCTTACTTCAGTAGCAGAAAACGTTATGGTGTCGTTGCAAACAACATGAGGCAGGTTAAAGACATGTATCTCATTCCCTTAGGTGCCTCTGAAAAAATTCCACATTTCTTTGTACCCTTCGACGGTCCTGGTAAGATTTAGTCTTTTTTTTTTTTTTCTTCTTAACATGGTAACGGTTTTCAAATTTAATTATATTAATTTATTTATTTATATTAATAATTACAGTAAAAATACAGGTGAAAGCATGATATGCCGCCTTAAAAAGTGTTTTTAGATAGCGTCTGAATCTATGTAAGTTGTGGATAGTCCTAATTTCTTGGTGTAGAACATTCCAGAGAATTGGTGCAACTCGGGAGAAGTCTTAGAGCGGGAGTGGGAAGTTCGGATTAATGCAAATGTTAGTCGAAAGTGATTTGTGGAACGTAGAGAATGGGTAAGGTGATAGAGATGAGGGAGGAGCTGTAGGAAAGTGCTACACTGTGAAGAGCTTGTGGGGAGAATAAGCAATTTGAATTGGATCCTGTAGTGTATTGACAGCCAGTGCAGTGACTGGCACTGAGCATAGGCATCTGAGTAACGATTGGCCAGATAGGTAATCCTGGCTGCTGCATTAAAGATGTACTGGAGAGGAGGAGGCTAATTCATAGAGAATTGCAGTAGTCAAGGCGGGAAAGGATTAGGACCACGGTGAGGTTTTTGTTGTTTCCATAGTGAGAAAGAGGTAGACTCTAGAGATGTTCTTCAGGTGCAAGCGACAGGAGCGGGCGTGAGATTGTATATATGGGGTGAAGGAGAGATGGGTGTCAAACATATAACACCCAGATAGCGAGTCTGCTGCATAGGTGTTATCGTGGTGCCGCAAACTGAGAGAGAGATGTCAGATTTCGGGAGGTTAGTGGAGGGTGGGAGCAGAAGTTCACTTTTAAAAAAAGGTTGAGTTTCAAATAGAGAGCGGACATGATGTTGGAAACTGCACCTAGACAGTCATTGGTGTTCATTAGTAATGCAGGGGTAAAGTCAGGGGCTGAAGTGTTTAATTGTGTGTCATCAGCATAGAGATGGTACTGGAAGCCAAATCTGCTGATGGTCTGTCCAATAGGGGCTGTGTAGAGAGAGAAGAGAAGAAGACGAGGACTGAACCCTGAGGGACCCCAATAGTGAGAGGAAGAGGGGAGGAAGTGGAGCAAGCAAATGATACGCTGAAAGAGCGGTCAGAAAGGTAGAACGAGAACCAGGAGAGAGCCGTGTCTTTGATGCCAATGGAGTGCAAAATAGAGAGTAGATGGTGGTCAACGGTGTCAAAAGCTGCAGAGAGGTCAAGAAGAATAAGCAGAGAGTGGTCACCATTACGTTTTGCTGTCAGTAGGTCATTGGTCACTTTGATGAGGGCAGTTTCTGTAGAGTGAAGAGATCGGAAACCAGACTCTAATGGATCTAGAAGACAGTGAGTGGTAAAGGGTGAGGTGGGTGTAGACCAGGCGCTCCAAGAGTTTAGAGATGAAGGGAGATTGGAGATTGGTCTGTGGTTATTAGTGCAGGATGGGTCAAGAGAAGTTTTCTTTAATTGAGTAATAGAGTACTTTTCACACATTTTCCCTTTTTTTTTTTTTTTTTAATGCCTAAGAGCTATGCGCATCTTATAGTTAGAAAAATACTTAACATATATACTGTCAGTTACTATTTCGTACACAGCTGTTATTAATGCAAAGGTTTTTCTTATTATATTGTGGACATTGTAGCGTGAAACTAAAGGAGATAAAACCACAAAAGAACATATACAGTTAGGGCCAGAAATATTTGGACAGTGACACAAGTTTTGTTATTTTAGCTGTTTACAAAAACATGTTCAGAAATACAATTATATATATATTATGGGCTGAAAGTGCACACTCCCAGCTGCAATATGAGAGTTTCCACATCCAAATCGGAGAAAGGGTTTAGGAATCATAGCTCTGTAATGCATAGCCTCCTCTTTTTCAAGGGACCAAAAGTAATTGGACAATGGACTCTAAGGGCTGCAATTAACTCTGAAGGCGTCTCCCTCGTTAACCTGTAATCAATGAAGTAGTTAAAAGGTATGGGGTGGATTCCAGGTGTGTGGTTTTGCATTTGGAAGCTGTTGCTGTGACCAGACAACATGCGGTCAAAGGAACTCTCAATTGAGGTGAAGCAGAACATCCTGAGGCTGAAAAAAACGAAAAAATCCATCAGAGAGATAGCAGACATGCTTGGAGTAGCAAAATCAACAGTTGGGTACATTCTGAGAAAAAAGGAATTGACTGGTGAGCTTGGGAACTCTTAAAAGGCCTGGGCGTCCACGGATGACAACAGTGGTGGATGATCGCCGCATACTTTATTTGGTGAAGAAGAACCCGTTCACAACATCAACTGAAGTCCAGAACACTCTCAGTGAAGTAGGTGTATCTGTCTCTAAGTCAACAGTAAAGAGAAGACTCCATGACAGTAAATACAAAGGGTTCACATCTAGATGCAAACCATTCATCAATTCCAAAAATAGACAGGCCAGAGTTAAATTTGCTGAAAAACACCTCAAGAAGCCAGCTCATTTCTGGAAAAGTATTCTATGGACAGATGAGACAAAGATCAACCTGTACCAGAATGATGGGAAGAAAAAAGTTTGGAGAAGAAAGGGAACGGCACATGATCCAAGGCACACCACATCCTCTGTAAAACATGGTGGAGGCAACGTGATGGCATGGGCATGCATGGCTTTCAATGTCACTGGGTCACTTGTGTTTATTGATGACATTCAGATGAATTCTGAAGTGTACCGGGATATACTTTCAGCCCAGATTCAGCCAAATGCTGCAAAGTTGATTGGCCGGCGCTTCATAGTACAGATGGACAATGACCCCAAGCATACAGCCAAAGCTACCCAGGAGTTCATGAGTGCAAAAAAGTGGAACATTCTGCAATGGCCAAGTCAATCACCAGATCTTAACCCAATTGAGCATGCATTTCACTTGCTGAAATCCAGACTTAAGACGGAAAGACCCACAAACAAGCAAGACCTGAAGGCTGCGGCTGTAAAGGCCTGGCAAAGCATTAAGAAGGAGGAAACCCAGCGTTTGGTGATGTCCATGGGTTCCAGACTTAAGGCAGTGATTGCCTCCAAAGGATTCGCAACAAAATATTGAAAATAAAAATATTTTGTTTGGATTATGTTTATTTGTCCAATTACTTTTGACCTCCTAAAATGTGGAGTGTTTGTAAAGAAATGTGTACAATTCCTACATTTTCTATCAGATATTTTTGTTCAACCCTTCAAATTAAACATTACAATCTGCACTTGAATTCTGTTGTAGAGGTTTCATTTCAAATCCAATGTGGTGGCATGCAGAGCCCAACTCGCCAAAATTGTGTCACTGTCCAAATATTTCTGGCCCTAACTGTATGCAGCAAGAAGTAAAGAAACACGTATGAAACAAATCATTTGTATTGAACCTTAGATTCCTCAAATGGCAGCTTTACACACCCTTGGTATTCTTTCAAGCAGCTTCATAAATCACTTGGAATGGCTTTCCTACAGTCTTGAAGGCGTTCCCTGAGGTACTGAGCAGTTGTTCGCTGCTTTGTCTTCTCTCTGCCACACAATTCATCTCAAATAATCTCAATTAAGTTGAAGTTATGTGATTGTGGAAGTCATGTCATCCGATGCAGCACTCAGTCCCTCTCCTCCTTAGTCTTTTAGCTTTTATATAATCTGGAGATGTGTTTTGGGTCAGTGTCCTGTTATAACACATGGTGGTCCCGCTAACTACAAACCAAATGGGGTGATATATCGCTGCAGAAAGCTGGGCAAGGGTCCCTGAATTTGGAATAAATCACCATCAGTGATCAGGACTGTGGAGTTGGTAACCAAATCACCGACTCCTTCATCCGTGGCTCGTGTTTACGTGATAGATTTACTGTAGCACAATGTGAACATCAGGCTTTTAATCATATTATGATACAACAATCAAGATATTTAGATAGAACATAATTCATAATAATTATATTGATCACATTCTGCATTGAACTACTGTACCCAATTTATTATATATTTTTTATGTTTATGTATGTTCACTAAAGGAATCCACACTGTAGCATTTACAATCCCAAAATTTTGCACAGCCTCCCCATTTACTACGGGAATGTAATAGACTATGTTTTAAGGGGAAATTTTAACCCCTCACTTTAGAGCCGTTCGCCAAAAAAAGGCTTATTTACTGTGTATGTGTCAGATCTTAGATACTCGTTGGAAAGAAGGAAGGGCGCACCGCCTGGCATATTATCAAGTAGCGAGGGAGCGTGTGCTCACCGTACTAAGTGGGAAATTTGAACAAAACTGAGAAGACGAGGTACATCATGGGGGCAACACCATATGATACAAATCAAGTTATATATATAGTGAAGTAAACAACTTTATTAGTGTGCAACAAAAACCATTAAAAACACTTAAAACCATGGGGGGCCTCCAGGTCCGATTTGACACCTCATGACATAAAAAATTAGTTAACAAGGCAAATGCAGGATGTGCCACACGAAGGAGGTGAAGATTATCACAGTAAATTACAGCTGTAAGCTTGGAAAACACATAAAGCGTATACATGTATAATGGTGGTGGCACAAGGGTATCGGGGATATACTCAGAAATGGACACCTGGAGATAAGGCATATGCACCGCCTATGTCAAGGGTGTGAACTTTAATATGATCAGAACGTTCTGTAGGTGTAGTAAACCAAAACATGCAATTATAACAATCATCTGCCCCTTTGATCTTGCACATAACTATAACTAGGTGGTGGCCAGACGGATAAACACTACGCCAATGACCGGTGTTGTAGAACATGAACCATGTCTTGTGTGGTCAACGTACCAATGTCAGGGGAAGCTAAGCTGCGCCCCGGCAGTGATACGGCCTGGGTGCCCCTAGGTCCTTGACTGGCTCCTCCATGGCAATATTCAGAATCCCACAACTGGTGACTATATGACTGTTTTATTTCTTTGACCTTGACCACTGACAGGGGTCTGCTTGATTATCCTCACACGTAATTTAGGTACATTTACAAGCACTTTGCAGTGTGCTTAGCTCATAGATATTGTATTCTGGTATTGGGGCACTGCCCATACCTGAGAACATTATCAGTTACCATCTTGTTTTTTGACAGCTATTATGCACGCCGATTGATTGATCAACTTATTACATTACACAGTGTCTATATTGCAGGTCCACATACTGTTGGTTTTTGACCTAGTCCCCACATGTTACTGTGGGACCATATATGCTTACTATATATCCTTGGTTAGGTTGTTTATTTGGTCTGATACCATGCAGTATAGGTCCTTATTGGTACGTTGACCACACAAGATATGGTTCATGTACTACATACATGCCGGTCATTGGCGTAGTGTTTATCCGTCTGGCCATCACCTAGTTTCGTGCAGGATCAAGGGGGCAGATAATAATTGTTATAATTGCAGGTTTGTGGTTTACTACACCTATACAGTACGTTCTGATCATATTCAAGTTCACGCCCGTTGACATAGGTGGTGCATATGCCTGATCTCCAGGTGTCCATTTCTGTGCATATCCTCGGTACCATTTGATTGTGACCACCATCATTATACATGTATACGCTTTACGTGTTTTGCCAAGCTTACCGCTGTAATTTACTGTGATAATCTTCACCTCCTTCGTGGGGCACATCCTGTATTTGCCTTGTTAATTAATTTTTTATGTCATGAGCTGTCAAATCAGACCTGGGGGCCTCCCTTGATGTACCTCGTCTTCTCTGTTTTGTTCAGATATTAGATATTGCCTTGGCTGTTTTGATAGTTAGCCTGGATATTTATCAGGTGGCCTATAGGAACCAATCACAGCTCAACTTCTGATTGGTTTCTATAGGCAACAAAGGACAATATTAGTATAAGGCTACATTCACGCTGTGCGTTTTTTGATCCCTGTTTTTATTGCAGTGCACTGCAAAAAATCGGATCACTCAAATGACAACCCAGCAAAGTCGATGGGTTTTCATTTTTGCCTTTCAGACTGTGCTCTTCTAAGGCTGCTTTCACATCAGCGGATTTTGACGATCGCGGCAGATGTGGTGAAAAAAACACATCTGCCGCGATTACCGCATAACCGCTGCACTTGCGGCAGCAGCCCCATAGAATGTCTATGCGGGCGTGCGGCATCAGCACTTGCGGCAGGTACGGCTGCAAAAAAAACGCGGCTGACCGTGTTTTTGTTTTGCGGCCGCACCTGCCGCAAGTGCCGAAACCGCACTTGCCGCACCTGCCGCACACTTACCGCAAGCCCCATAGACATTGCATGGGGCTTGCCGCAACTGTGCCGCAAGTGCAGCGATTATGCGGTAATCGCGGCAGATGCGTTTTTTTTCACCGCATCTGCCGCGATCGGCAAAAACCGCTGATGTGAAAGCAGCCTTAAATGATCTGTTTTTTCAGCTTATATGTCAGTTTATATGGTTTCCGTGTTGACGCTTAGCAAAGGTTGTTGTTGAGGCTGATGTAAGTCACAAGACCTTAGCTGTATACTAATTGTGTGGGGTTTATATGGTGTCAATTACACACAAAAATGCCGCATAAGGAAAGAAATTTGATTGGACGATTGTCGTCACACACTAAGAGAAAAGCCTTATTACGGCTCAGCGACGAATCTGAAGGAATGGAAGCAAGGCTGACAGACATGAGAACAAAAATAGCTGCTTCCTCAAGGGCGACTGAAACATTTCCGTAAGGAGTGAAGCAAGACTTTGTTAACCCATCCTATTTTGTTACAGCCAAAAACAGTGAGGGTACCTTTACACGTCGCAACATTGCATGCAATTTGACTTGCAACTTACTGGTTGCAGTGAAATCATGAACACATTGTTCTATTTTGTTGCCGTGTACAAATGTAACAATGTGTCCATGATTTCACTGCAACCAGTGAGTTGCAAGTCAAATTGCATGCAATGTTGCGACGTGTAAAGGTGCCCTTGGTTACTATCCTGGACAACGTAGGTGACTATAGCTAGTATATATGTATGTGTGTGTATATGTACATATATACTGCTCAAGAAAATAAAGGAAGCGCTTAAACAGCCAAATGTAACTCCAAATCAGTCACACCTTCTGTGAAACCAACCTGTGCAGGTATAAAGCAACACTGATTGTAAATCAATTTCTCCTACCGTTGGGAAAATGGAACAGACAACAGGTAGAAATTATAGGCAATTAGCAATACAAACCTTGTAAAGGAGCGGTTCTGCAGGTGGTGACCACAGACCATTTCTCTGTTCTCATCTTTTTTGTCTGTTGTTTTGGTCACTTTTTACGGCCCCCTCCATGTTTTCTGGTGTACTGGCCTGTCTCCTGGTATCTGCTCCATGCGCTGGACACTGTGCTGACAGACGCAGCTACTCCTCTTTACACAGCTTGCATTGATGTGCATCATCATAGTGGTTAATTATACATTACTGTCCTTGAGGATACCTTCATGTTTCTAGCAATTCTCCAGATTGATTAACCTTCATGGATTAAAGTAATGATGTACTTTTGTTTTTCTTTACTTAAGTTTTCCTTATATTCTGGATTAGTACAGTTGTGAATTATAGCTATTCGAGTAATATATGGAACTGTATACGAGTCCCAACACTGTCTCAGCAAAACAACTGATGGTTACAGACTCTTCCTGAAGTCTGCTGATTCCACAAATGAACTCTTGACAATGAACAACTGTTCATTGGAAGCCAATCCTTTTCACTGTCTGGTGAAGATGTTTGAGAGAATGCCACTGGTGTGTAAACTGTCATCAGAGTAAATGGAGGGGAGTACTTTGAGACTTTGAGGAGTCTAAGGGTTAACACACATTCTGGTTTGTTTCATACATGTTTCTTTACTCATTGCTTCCTTATATGTTCCTTTTATTGTTGTGTTGCCGTCAGTTGAAATCTACAGTGTACACATTGCAATAAGAACAAGGAAAAACACAGCACAAATGTGTCACAACAAATAATGTTTACATGAAATAATAAGCCAAAATTCAGTGATTTATTAAACAATATTAAAACATAGAAAATATAAAAAGCTGCAGACATAACTATGGGGATAGACAGCCAATTTTAGTTTTTATAATAATACATTGAAATTAACCCCTTCACCCCCGGGTGTTTTTTTTTTTTTTTTTTTTCCCCTCACCCTTCCAAGAGCCAGAACTTTTAATTTTTCCATCAATATAGGCATATGTGGGCTTGTTTTTGCGGTACAAGTTGTACTTTTGAATTAAATAATTTATTTTACCATATAATGTACAGGAATATGGTAAAAAAAAAATCCAAGTGAGGTGAAATTGCAAAAAAAAAGTGCAATTACGTGTTTGTTTTTTAGCTTTTTTCATTCATCATGTTCACTACATGGTAAAACTGACATGTTGGTATGATGCCTCGGTTTGTACGAGTTTGTAGATACCAAACATGTATACTTTTACTGTTATCTACATGGTGAAATTTTTTTTTGAAGTTTTAAAGAAAAAGAATTGTGCTTTTGCACCATTTTCCGACACTCCGTAGTGTATTCATTTTTTGGGTCGGGCTGTGTGATGGCTTATTTTTTGTATCTTATGCTGATATTTTTAGTAATACAATTTTTGGGTGGATATAATGTTGTGATCGCCTGTTGTTGCGTTTTATTTTCCAATAAATCTAAGGCTGGTTTCACACCACGATTTTTCCCTGATCGGGTTCGATCAGGTTTTGTGTGTCAAAACCAGGTGAGGAACTTGCAGAGAAAAACTATAATTAAAAGACTGACACCTGTTCTGAGTTTTGGAGACACTCCTGGGACACACAAACCTGATCAGGGAAAAAACTGGTGTGAAACCACCCTAAGTTTGGCGGTTTTACTTTTTTTTTTCTGTTACGCAGTTTACAGATCTGATTAATTGATTTTATATTTTGATAGATTGTGCATTTCTGAACGCGTCGATACCAAATATGTATTTTCTTTTTTTAATAGTTTTATTTTCAATGGGGCAAAAGAAGGGTGATTTGAAGTTTTTTTTATTTTTAAAAACTTATTTTTTTATTATTTTACTTGGCCTACTAGGGGACCTCAGTGCTGCACAGTGCAATCGCTTCTTCTGTGTACCGATGAACTGCTGCATGTCTTAACCGGGGTCATCACTGGACCCTGGGCTGCCATAGTAACATTGTAGGTCCCATGATCACATGACGGGACCTCTGATACTGGCGAGGAATGTTGCGATCCCCACCACGGTACTTTGAATTGTGCTGTCAGTGATTGACAGCATGATTCAAAAGGTTAACAGCCCTGATCGGATCGGTGCTGTTAGCTACATATCACAGCTGATCAGATCAACTGAGGTGTGTGATGGATGATGCGAGCTCAGTGCTTGAGCTCTCACCAGAAGGAGGGACAAGGCCAAGGCCGTGTGTATATATATAATGTCCTTGGTCATGAAGGGGTTTAATAATAGGTTTTAAGGTACTATGGAGGAATCAATGTATAATATCTAGGAATAAAAATATTACCAATTTTTCCTTGACACCGTATAGAGTAGTATATATTTTAAATAACTATATATGCCAATATTAAAGTACTCAGTTCTTTCAGTTTATGTAAGTTAGTCTCTCAGAGTAAGGTTAAATGCTATTGGCGTCCTAGTGCATCCAGGAACATGCCGCTATAGCTAAACTTTAAGGAGTGTGGATGGACAGTTATCTATACTTTTATATTGTTGATATATTCTAATTCATTACTTAATTCAAATAGTAAAGTGTCCCCTTTAGAACTTACATTTAGATGCAGATGTCTGCCGACCCTGTGCACTCTCCCGCCCCATTGCACTTTTTGTACATCTGAGGCACCTCCACAACTGAGCCCTTCAGTATTGGAATATATGGTTATTTGAAATATATACTACTCTATGGTGTCAAGGAACTATTGATAATGTTCTTACTCCTAGATATTATACATTTGATTTCTACATAGTAACTTAAGTACTTTGATTAACTTGAATGTTTTACTAAAAACTGAAATTGGCTCTGCTCCCTATATTTATCTCTGCAGCTTTTTATATTTTGTACAATTTCATATTCTGTTTTATAAAGATTTGTGAATTTTGGCCCAATGTTTCATGGAAACTTTGTTGTGTAATATGGCCCTTCTATTACTGAGGGTTTACATTGTTAATGAACAGGTGTGTCCAAACTTTGACCCATGTTCTAGTTTGGAATAGTTTTAGCCCTATATTTTCTATACATTTCCTGTTTTAAATTTTAGTATACTTGATACTTTTTTCTAGTCTAATGCATTGTGTAACTTTTTTATTACCATTTGCATAAGGTTCTTAATGTTGGTTATTGACTATGGAGCACAGCAAGGTTGTCCATATTGTTATTTCCTTGAGCCCTACAAACTTTGTTGCTTATCTATATTTTTTCAAGTTTAGAGCACCAATCAGCACTAGCGTGGCTCTTTAAGTGCAAGTCCCCTGTTCCCTTTCTTGTACTCGCCATCCGGTGGCTTCATCCTTTTTCAGTGTCATTCCAGTCTAACGGCTCCATCTTATGCCCCTAACCTCTGACTGGCCGGAATTCAGAAGTTACGTCAGACACACTCAATGTATCTGTATGAAAGCCAGAACGAGGCCTTCATAAAGTTGAATTGACTTGTGACCTCTGGCACACTCCATGAAACATTGAAGCACTCTTCGAGTCACAAATCGCCGGAGACTGTTGGAAGCAACAATAGAAAAAGATGAAGACAACGGCAGGTGAATAGAATTTAGGGCAACGGACTAACATTTAAAGCACCACTCAGCATTTAAATAAATACAAATGCCAGAGCGGTGCTTTAAGGAAGTGTGCAAATTTTTGTCTTCTAACAATGTTTGCAAAGGGCTTAGAAGCGTGCCACTGCCCCTTTTATTAATATGCGGATGTTTCTCTTTGTAGACATCCACACTTGACATATCTGAAGGTATTATGGACATAAATTTAGGTCCTTAGCTTATATTTTATTTGGCATTGTACTGATAATGAAATATTTTATTTTATGTTTTTGTATGGCTGCTTACTAGAAGTATGTTTATTGTATCAACAGGCCTAGAAGCACGTAGACCAAACTTACTTCTAGCTTTGATAATTCGCCAGAAAGTAAAAGACAACACACTGCAAGCGTTGATGATGAACAGTTAGGCACTTTACTTAATGTCCCGGAGAAGAGGAGTAGGCTCGAGATTGATGATGACAATGATGAAGAAGATGATGACGATGAGAATGATTTTTTTAACTCTTTCACTACTGTATTGCATAAGAATAGAAACCGAGCACAGGTTTCAGAAAGTGAGGAACCACCACCACCAGTTGAAGTTGTTCCAGAAGCAATTAAACGGGAACCTCCAAAGCCATTACGATTTTTACCAGGAGTCTTAGTTGGATGGGAAAATCCACAATCTACCTTAGACCTGGCTAACAAACCTTTACCTGTGGATGATATTTTACAATCTCTTTTAGGTACTATGGAGAATACATTTGAATGTAAACCCCTAGCTACAGTAAATAATGATAAGTCATTAAAAGAAGAAAAAAATCAAATAATTGAGGAATCGGTCATACCTGAAAAATCACTGGATATAGAACTGAAGACAGCATCCAGTATAGTAGAAGAAACTAAAGATGATTCAGCTTCAGTAACTATATTATCTGGATCATCATTAGGGCTCTCTCTGAAAGATAAACCTCCCGATGTTTCCACTGAGGCATTTTTAACTACAATGAATGTTCGGAACGAGCAAACAGAAGATAAACTAAAACTAGATGATATTGAACATAATGTTGTACCAGATTCCAATATGTCTTCAACTCCAGTGACAAAAGAGAATACTGATAACAATAATGTAGTGTCTTTGGATATTAGTTCAAGCCCTAAGAAATCTCCAAAGGTAATACATAGTAAAAGGGATCCTAGACAAGCGGCAGGAAGGGATCACCGTATTAGCTCTTCAGATGCAAAAGATTTTGAATCAAATTCACATTCACTTAAGGAATCCACTGAGAGTACTCCACGTCACAAGAAAGATAAGACAAAGAAGCATTCCCAACAAGAAACAGATGCGTCTTCACCTAAAAATAGATCAAAAACCAGTTCATTACTGTTCCCTTCTTCCACAAACATAGAAAAGGATACAGCCAAAGAAACAAAGTCTGAAAAACCGTTCCCTCCAGATCTCCTTATAGATGAGACAGATCCTCTTCTGCAATTTAGGAGAGCTTTAGCTGCAAACAAGTCCCAGGCACAAACTTCAAATGCTCCACACATTGAAAATCCCAGCAAGAATCCAGTCACTGCATTTCCAGTAAACGTTTCTCCATTAATGATGCAACAACCATCATTCTTACCTTTAAAGTCTAGTCCTCCAGCTTTCCCATTCCAGCACACTCCCGGTTTTCCCATGCAGGCTAATCCAATATTTCCCTATCCTCCTCACATACCACCTCTCTTACCAACACCATTAGGTATGGGGTTTCCAAGACCACCCAGGTTTCCATCTGCAGAGGTTGGTGTTCATAATCCATTAGTTGCCTGGCACCCATCATTTCATTTGGCTCGACCGCCTCCTCATTTTTTTGGACATGTAGCTACTGGACCCCTTTTGCCCACTGACCAAGTCAGATACCAAGTACCACAAAAGTTATATCTTAAAGACAGAAGTTCAGAAAGACGACATAGTGATCCCTGGGATAAGCAAGATCGTTTATCTGACAGAAGTTCTAGTCGAAGTAGAAGTGGACAAAGGCAGAGATTTTATAGTGAGTCACATCACTCAAAAGATAAAAGGCATGATAAGGATTCTGGAAGTGATAAGCACGGAGACAGAGACTCTGAAAGAAGTAGACGTAAGGGCCGAGACAAAGAGAGAAGTCACGACAGAGACCGGAAAAGTCGCCATGAGTCACATAGGGAAAAAGAAAGATCTCGGGGTTCTCATAGTGACAAGTCTTCTGATAGTAGAACAAGTAAAGATGGGAGAAACGATAAGTGTAAAAGTGAGGACCGCTCTCATGAAAAAGAAAAAAGTAGGGAAAGAAATAAAGATCGAGAAGAGGACAAAGACAGGGATCGACACCACAAAGACAGAAGTAGGGACCACAGTGATAAAAGTAAACGATAAAAACGTCTCATGCTGTTAGTTTATCTCTTACTTAGTTGTGCCATCAATTTCTATCAATTGACAGTGTTTTCCCAGACACAAACGGTTTTAAGTCTAATTGTACATTATATGTTTTACATTAAATTCTCACTAATCGTAAACTTAGTTAACAAATCTTTTACACAAATGTAATGTCAAGTATATTTCTTTCTAAATATGCTAATGTGTAATATTTAGTTGGAAATTTTGTGACAAATGAAGCAAATTTTTTCAGGTTATGGTATTAACATTTTAAAAGAAAAATCTTTACACAAAATGTTTTTTAATTGCACTGTTTTTAACACCAGAATATTATGAAGCTACAGATTCCTACTTGGAGATTTAGATATCTATGTGGTGCTGTAAAGAAAAAAAAAACCCACAAAACTTTTGGAAAATTTCCACAGATCTCCATAAAATACTGATTATGGTCAGAATATCAGAGTGATTAGATCATGAATTAAGTCAAAGCCGTTCGGTTATTATAGCTTTGAAATGCACTTGCCATAGGGGTATTTAGGCTAATCTTTCAAGCTTCAATTTGTTAGTAAGTTAAATTTAGAAATTTTTGTTTGTGCTTTAAATACTTGAAAATTCAGCTTGTACATTCTTGTGTTTTGCTATTTTTATACTGTAAAATGTAAATATTTTAAGGAATATTTTGATTTCAAAGATAAAAACTAACATATATTATCTCATTCCACTGTATGTAATGTTGTGTTTAATTCCTGTTCTAAAAAAAGTAAAGGTTTTAGTAATATTTCTTGCACTTGCTTTGCATGTTTATTTTTGCTTTTTTTTTTTAATTTGTAAAGTATATATTTCTAGGTGTCTTGTCCCTAACACATTTACAATTTGCAGCAGTTTTGTACTTAACAAGTAGCCCCACTCTGTGAAAACATTTGTTTCAGGAAGGTAATGCTAAACACACCACCTTGCTTTCCATTTTTGATAGTTCTTACAGCATTCTAAAAAATATATTTTTGTACTTTTGAGTCTTTAATATATCCACAGAAATATTTTGAAGCTTATTGCAAAGATGCAGTCGGTGCTGTCCTTTTAAATATAGTAATAGTAGAAATACCACGTTCACTTTTGATGTTAACTACTACTGTAAATTATAAAAGTTCTTGCAATGTTTCAGGTTCACTCACATTTGCCTAAAACATTTTAAAAACATGGATAAGCCTAATTAATCTATTTAAACTTGGCATTGTTGAGATAAGCAAAATTAACTTTTGGGCCACATTGGGGACAGGAACAGCTCTGTTTACTTAGCCCCACCACACTCTATGGCATACCAGTACTTTATGATGCAGGTGAAGGGAGTGCCCGTTTCACACTAGGCAGATGCTGGCTGTGTTATCCAGCCTGCATCTGTCTTTTAACAGCAGAGACTGGAGCTATCCTGGAATTCTGCTTTTAACATTTCAATCACTGTCGGGGAGATTTAAGCTGTGCAGCCCTTGCTGGATATCTTCTTGGCACTGATCAATCTCTCAACCAACTACATATTATTCAATCTTGTGTTACTGATGCCCACTGTCACTGCCATATCTGTACTGCTATGAAACCCAACCTGTGCTAAGCTTCCTTGAAGACCTTGATTTGGACTATATACTGCAGTACTATAGTGTTACAGTATATAGAACAAGTTAAACAGTTTCAAGTTGAAGTCTACAAAAAAAAAGAGATTCTAAGAAACAAGAAAACATTAAAAAATGTGAAAATAATAAAAAAATAAAAGAATAAATAATTTTGTTATTGCCATTTTTCTGAAAGTCTGATATAGATATAAAATTGTTTATCCTGCACTTTAAATGTCGTAAAGAAAAAAAAAAACTACCAGACTTGCTGTCTTTTTTTTTTTTTTCATCATCACACCTTCCAATAATTCAATGTAAAATAATCATCAAAAAGTAATATCTATTCCAAAATGACATCAATAAAATAACTACACAGTAAGAAAAAAACATCATATAGCTTTATTGCTGGAAAAATGTAATTACTTTTTAAGACCATCAACACATCCATTAGTATAGCCACATTTTGTCATCTTTATAATATTAAATTGTATTTAAGTTTTATTGCTACAAATACTTTGCTGGACATGGTTTCACTTCCATTTTACTATAGGGATTTTGTCTTTGATTAAACATTTGTTTATACATCAGGAGGCCATAACATTAAAATCACCTGATTTGTTTCACCAAAAACAATCTTTAGGTCCATTTGTACTGCATGATTATTGTGAACCAGTACTCCTATGAATGCTTTTTTTACGATTGTACAGTCTAAACATGCTACTGATCACTCAGTGAACAAGCAAAATTCTCATTGATCAATTGAAATAATCTTTTGTGCTACAGAAAGATCATTCTTGGCAGCACACCGTCCTCTGCAAATTGAACCTGCTCCACTGAGAACAATGGCAGCCTATGTTTACTGAAGCTAGGTCAACCTGAGTAAAAAAAAAGCTAATAAAAGGCATTGCAGTCTGTAAACAAACCATTATCATGTCAATCCTGTCAATTATTCCAATACATTGTTTTGATTTGCAGAATCTCAATGACCAGTCAATCTTTAAAAAATAATGGCTTGAGGTTTCTTTTGACATATTTAGCAACTTTCCTTTTAGTATAATAACTTAAAAGGCTGCAGTTGATTTTTAAAATATTGTTCTTTTAAAAATATGCACTTGTCTTGTTTTATTTTACAAACCAACAAAATAGTAGCATTAAATGGGTTATTCACTACATGGACAACACCTTTTCATTCCCCATTTTCGCATCCATACAAATACAAAAGCTTATACTCCTCTCGGGTTCCTGCAATGTTGGAACTCGCATTCGCAGGGCCCACTTGTCCTTGTTGTAAGACGCGAGCCCCGCGACCAATCACAGTAGGCTTCATTCTCCCTGCCTAATTAACAGGAAATGAGCTCTATGGCTGCAACATACTCCCTGTTAATTGTTCCTGCATCCGAAGGCGAGGAGAAGGAAGCCGGCTGTGATTGTTATGACAGGCAAGCCATGTGACCAATGTCTAGTGGGCCACGGGAATGCGAGTTCTGACATCGTTGGAACCGTGCCGGCACGGGAGGTGAGTATAAGCTTTAACTGCCATCTCAGGCCCCTTTCACATCAGCGTTTTTTTAAATCACAGCAGATGTGGTGAAAAAAACGCATCTGCAGCGATTAACGCATAACCGCGACACTTGCGGCACAGTTGCGGCAAGCCCCATGCAATGTCTATGGGGCTTGCGGTAAGGGTGCGGCAGGTGCGGTATCGGCACTTGAGGCAGGTGCGGCCGCAAAAAAACCCCAGTCAGCAGCTATTTGTTACCATCTTTTCAGTTAGCCATTAAAAGGTATCAACCACTGAGGACTCTCAGATTCCAATATGTTTCTATCTCAGTAATGGAGAAGTCTTTACTGAATACAGATTTTACCTTAGAATTGAGAACTTTGATAATGATTGATCAATTCTGGCAGAGATAGAAACAAATTTGTCAGATAAAATCTATAACAAAATTGGTTATTTTCATGTGCACTATTGATTTATAAAATTAAAACAACAGTTACGGTTTAAATCTGAAATCGCAAAGGACCTGACAAATGAAAGTACATGACGATTAGCACAGAAACAAAGTGTACCAAACAATTGTGTAGACTGGACAATTAATTTAGCAAGTTGACTTCAGATATTCAGAAAATAAAAGTAAAGTATGCATTCTATTGTGAATGACACTTTTAGACTATAGAAACTAAAAGGTTTTCAAATAATTGTTCATTTCATTGTGTACATGAAAATTAAAATGTCAACAGTAAAACAGCTCAAAATCTGGCAACTGCCATACAAACCATGTTTGGTGTGTTGCAGTTTGTACATTCTGAGATTTGTCAGACTCTTGTAAAATTTTCAAAACATCTCATTGAAGGTGATCGTAATATGTTAAAAGTGCCTCTTTCATAATTATAGTGCAGAGCTATAATTTAATGGGTATCAATTCTTTTGCAAAATGCTTCATACACTTATATAGATGTACACTCTGCTCATATTAAGTGTGTTCAGGAGCTGAGCACGTTCCATAAACACCAGCTGGGTTATACAGCTGGCAACCAAGAGAAACTACTGCAATTAGAGAGAGGTCCAGTTACAACAGTTTCACTGTTTAGGTGTCATCATCAGTTATAGCATTTAACCCCTTCACGACCAAGGACATATAGGTTCGTCTTTGGTTATGTCCCTCACACACTGAACTTGCATCATTCCATGCACATGTTGTCTGATTTGTTCAGCTGACGTGCAGATAACACTAAAATTACTGTATTTCAGATTTGCCACTCCCATAAAATTGCAATAAAATCAATCCAAATGTCAAGTGTACCTCAAAATGGCACCATAACCACCATTTGGGACTCCTAAATCAAGCTCTCAAATAGCTCAATCAATTGTGATATAAAACAAAAAGTCATGAGTTTGGCAAACCAGCGACACAAATCAATTTTTTTGGCTTACCGTATATACTCGCGTATAAGCCGAGTTTTTCAGCCCAAAAATTGGGCTGAAAAGTACCCCCCTCGGCTTATACGCGAGTCAGTACTGTATACCGATGTATACATCGGTACATACCGATGTATACATCGGTATACAGCAGCCCCCGCATCCCCAGTAATGCAGGGCCCCCCCAGCATCTCTCCGGTCACCTGTAAAGGAAGCTATACTTATCACAGTGCCGCTGTCTGTCCGCGCCCGCTCGCACCCGCTGTCAGCAGCCGACCGGATCCTCCATCTTGCGTCTTCTTTCTTCCTGTTTCTGTGCTCGTCGCGGGCAATGACGTCATTCCCTGCGACGAGCACAGGAAACAGGAAGAAAGAAGACGCAAGATGGAGGATCCGGTCGGCTGCTGACAGCGGGTGCGAGCGGGCGCGGACAGACAGCGGCACTGTGATAAGTATAGCTTCCTTTACAGGTGACCGGAGAGACGCTGGGGGGGCCCTGCATTACTGGGGCTGCCTGTATACTACCGCTGGGGCTGCTATATACCTCTGGGGCCCTGTATACTACCACTGGGGCTGCTATATACCTCTGGGGCCCTGTATACTACCGCTGGGGCTGCTATATACCTCTGGGGCCCTGTATACTACCACTGGGGCTGCTATATACCTCTGGGGCCCTGTATACTACCACTGGGGCTGCTATATACCTCTGGGGCCCTGTATACTACCGCTGGGGCTGCTATATACCTCTGGGGCCCTGTATACTACCACTGGGGCTGTATATACTACCACTGGGGTTGTATAAACCACTGGGGCTGTATATACTGCTGGGGCCCTGTATACTACCACTGGGGCTGTATATACTACCACTCGGGCTGTATATACTACCACTGGGGCTGTATATACCTCTGGGGCCCTGTATACTACCACTGGGGCTGTATATACTACCACTGGGGCTGTATATACCTCTGGGGCCCTGTATACTACCACTGGGGCTGTATAAACCACTGGGGCTGTATATACTGCTGGGGCCCTGTATATACTACCACTGGGGCTGTATATACCTCTGGGGCCCTGTATACTACCACTGGGGCTGTATAAACTGCTGGGGCCCTGTTTACTACCACTGGGGCTGTATATACTACCACTGGGGCTGTATATACTACTAGGGCTGCGTCTATACTACCACTGGGGCTGTATATACCACTGGGGCTGTATATACTACTGGGGCTGCGTGTATACTACCACTGGGGCTGCTGTATCTACCTCTGGGACTGGTGTATACCACACTGCTGGGGGCTGTATACCTGTGCTGGGGTCCACCCTCGGCTTATACACGAGTCAATAGATTTTCCCAGGTTTTGGGGGCAAAAGTAGGGGGGTCGGCTTATACACGGGTCGGCTTATACACGAGTATATACGGTAATTGTTTATATATATATATATATATATATATATATACCTGAAGACCTGAAGAGTTATGTTGCCAGGTAATTTTTACCGCAAATGTCCAATGCAAACAACAAAAACAATTGTGGCATTGTGCTTTTTTATTTTCACTTTTAGATCCCTTACTGTACATTTTTTTCCCTGTTTTTCAATGCAATATATAGTAAAGTGAATGTTATCACTTAAAACTACAATTTATCAGTAAAAAAAAAAAAATCCCCATATGACTGGGTCTCTGGAAAATAAGTGTTATTCCTCTTTGAATGCAAGAAGGTAAAAGCAAAGGTGCAAAAACTAAAAATGTTCCTCACCAAGAGTTAGATGTGTATGTACATATATGTAAAGGATTCATTTAAACAGGCTTCAGGGTGATAAGCTGTAATGTATTGTACTGTACAAATGTTTTAGGCAGGTATAAAAAAAATGCTGCAAAGTAAGAATGCCTTAAAAAAAAAAGTGGTTATAGGTATTTTTTTTAATTCGCAACCTGTATGTCTTCTCTGGGGGCGGGGCTTTGGAACTTTAGTGGCCCGATTATACACGATGGTGTCTCGTGTGGAAGTGGTGCGTGTTATAGGGACGCTGCACTTTCCACTTATTTTGCCGTCCTGGAGTCATTGGACGCTGTGTCTCTTGGTTACTAGGCAAACCAGGACGCTGCCTTGCCTGGAGTTAGGAATTAATGACGAACAAGCACTCAAGTACTTGAATGCTTGATACTCAAATCGAGCAGTTTGGACGGTCTGAAGGGCTCAACTCGAGTAATGAGCATAATGGAAGTCAATTAGTGATGGGCAGTTTGGCTCTCTGCTCGTATACAGTCAGCCAAAAATAGATCATTTCCGGAGGAGGGTGTGATTTTTTTTTTAATTTTTTTTGTTAGCTTTACACACAGCATCTGGACACATTTGATTTTACCCCCAGTGAGAGTTATTCAGAGATTGCAAGCGGCTCTCACTCCGGTGTCTGCTTCCATCGTTCACTAAAGGGAGCTGGCTCTTTGTCTGATCGTTCATGAACAACATATCCAAGCACTCCGGTGCCTGAGCAAATATTGAGCAGTGGCAAGCACTTTCACTCTTTATTAGTGGAAAGGTGAGCAGTGAGTAGCTCCCTGGACATGATTGGGAGGGATGCATCTTTCGAGTTTAATCATTAGCTTTGGGCTAACTATTTTATTCCTGCTCCTAATCCCGTCCAATGCTGTTTAGTCAGTTCCTTGATGTGGTGAGTGTTATCTGGTAAGCTTCTGGTTGCTCATGGTTATTTCTGGTTCTTAGTCCCTGAATTTCCCTTTTTTTATTTTTAGTACTGTGCTGATAGCTTTTAGGCTGGAGTCACACTGGCGTATGGGTTCCGATTCATGAGCATCGGATGCAGTATACTAATGACACTTGGCTCATGCTCTGCTGCGAGCGTGAGCCAAGAGTCCTACAACTGTGATCGGATCATGTGATCAGATTACAAGTGCGGAGGAGAAATACACATCTTTCCATTTTCTCCATTACCAGTCTCTGCGTGTATCACACTGCACTCAAAAGTCATCCAAGTGCAGTGCGATGTTTCACTCACAAAGAGATTTTTATGGGTGCAAGTGAGCCAAGACTTGCTGACAATTGCAGCATGCTGCTATATTTTTCCTCAGTCCGATTAGGACTGAGGAGAAATTTGCAGATCTGAGCGGCATTATTGTACAACATGAAACTGAGTGCAATTTGAGAATTTCTCGCATTGCACTCATGCAAGTCACACACTAGTGTGACTCCAGCCTTACTCCTGTTACCTGACTCTGACATCATGTCACTAGATGCCAGTTATGATCCCAATGGAAGATGTTTTCTTGTCCCACGCAAACTGCCGATGTAAAAACGAACCGAAGATTCCGCGAAATAAATCAATGGTGCCTTTAATCTTCAATCTCTACACGTTTCAGAACATCTCCATGCCCCTTCATCAGGAGGGTCACCAAGTTGATGAAGGGGCATGGATATACTATGAAACACGTAGATATTGAAGATTAAAGGCACTATTGATTTATTTCGTGGAATCTTCGGCTTGTTTTTTTCATCGACAGTTTGCGCAGGACAAGAAAACACCGTCCATTGGGATCATTACGGCAGCCACATCGAGTGTGTGGAGTGTTGGTCCGGCAGCAGCTGCAACACGTGCATACACCGGTTGTGGGTCTCACAACCAAGGTAAGCAGTGACTTTAGCCTCTTGTATTAATCACATCTAGGAGATAAGACACTATTTGCGTTTGTGGTCCCCTCTTTCTGTTTTAGTACTAGATGCCAGCTATCCTACAACCGCTCTCTGGGAAGGGCTCTGTCAAAGCCTCTTTCCCTTTTGGGAGCAGGTAAGAATATCCCAGTCCTAAAGGACTTTCCTAGCAGTGGTGGCTTGCGCCCCTGTCAAGTGTGTCTGTGACTGCACAATTACTGAACGATGCGCGTCTTAACAGTTTGTATCTCTTGTGAATAACTTACTTTGTGAGACTACCTTTTACCTTCAATACAGCATCAATTCTTGTAGGTACACTTTCATACGATTTTTGAAAGAACTTCTGCGGGGATGATGCCCCAAATATGTTGGAGAACTTACCACAGATCTTTAGTGTCTAGATTTTGTAGACTCGATTTTGAGATCAAGACTATGTGGGGATCATATCACTTCCAAGACTCCATGCTCTATTTTGTGATAGATAGTTCTGTATGACATTGACTGTAAGTTTAGGGTCAGGGTCCTGATACAGAATAAATTTGGAGCTAATTGAACACTTCCCTGATTGTCTCTGTGTTGATTTCTCAGCATTGAGGGAACATTAAAGAGGACCTGTCACCAAACCAGGCATGGTGATCTAATTAGAGCACTGGATGCAGCATGTCTGCTGTATCCAGACAAGGGGTCCCCCAGCCATTGAGCCCCCCTGTACCCCGTGTAAATACACTTGGAAAACTTACATCCTGCAGCCAGAAAGGAGGTGGCTAGGGGCTGGAGCCGAAGGGCAGATTCACACCCCCTGCATGTTTAACCTGCCCTCCGCTGCAAATCATTGTCTCCCTCTTCTGCAGCATAGCAGAGTTTTTTTTTGTTTGTTTGTTTTTTTTTTTTTAAATGGCTGCTTAGCCCTGCCCCCTGCGGTGACGTCACCGCTTATACCCGCCCTGCTCTATGGTTAACATAGAGCAGGGCGGGTATAAGCGTGTGATGTCACTGCAGGAGGCGGGGCAGCCGACCTCCTGCTCTGACATCACCACCTTTCCCCGCCCTGCTCTGTTAACCATAGAGCAGGCGGGTATAAGCGGTGACGTCACCACAGGGGGCGAGGCTAAGTGGCCATTTCCAAAAAAAACAAAAAACTGTTATGCTGCAGAAGAGGCTCCAGCCTCTAGCCACCTCCTTTCTGGCTGCGGGATGTAAGTTTAAGTGTATTTACTCGGGTTACAGGGGGGCTCAATGGCTGGGGGACCCCTTGCCTGGATGCAGCAGACATGCTGCATCCAGTGCTCTAATTAGATCACCATGCCTGGTTTGGTGACAGGTCCTCCTTAAAGAAGTTTTCTGTTCTGTAGGGTACAAGCTTACAGTCGTTCTGGAGAATCCTCATGCACACTCAGGATTCACAAGTCTGCAGTCACACCACACTCAGTCACTGCAGAGTTGTACTTTAAGGCCAGAAATTCAATTCACACTTGCAAAGAACCTCCATCATGCTTCACTGTTGCCTACATATTATTATATTTATCTCCAACCATTTGGCAAGCAAATTGCCTTTAACAGCCAAATATTTCATATTTTCATTAGTTCAGAGCACCTGCTGACATTCTGCACCACAGTTCCTATGTTTTCATGCATAGTTAAGTCGCTTAGCTTTGTTTCATGTCTAAGGTATGAATTTTGGCTGTGTTTCTTCCATAAAGATTGCTTGTGGCTAGTTTTCTCCAAACAGCAGCTGGATGTAGCTGGAAGTAACTAGATTTTGCTGGTTACTGCCAATTTTGAGCTGATTTCTCTGCTGGGCTTCTTTTTTTGGAGGGAAGTAAGATGTGCCTTTCATGTGATGTATTGTCTCCTTGGCTGACCTACAATCCATGATGTTGCCCATTTCTTCTTGTCCTCAATGCTGAGCAATGCAGGCACATGGTTATCCATCATGCAATTCCATCAGGGAGCCATGTGATTGACTTCAAATTTTTTCGGCAGTAAGACAGGACAACAAAACCAAACATAGAGATACTGTTGATATGAGCCAGGGCTGTGTAGTCGACGTCTATGTCAATTTTGGTATAAAATTAAACGACTCACACTCCTAAAATTATATAATGAATTGGGTATAGTAGTTCAATGCAGTAAGAGCTGAATATTATTATTCTGAATTATGTTCTATCTAAATCACTTGATTATATCAGCCATGTATGAGGGAGTCAGAGTCAGGGAAATTTCGGAGTTGGAGGTTTGGCTTACTGACTCGACAGCCCTTCATCATAAATAACAACATGAAATGATATGATCCCCACAAAGCCCTCATCTCAGCATCAAGTCAGTCTAAAGGCCACTTCACACTCTAGGATCTCATTAACGATATCGTTGAAACGTCACAGATTTGTGATCGTTCAAACTATATCGTTTGTGCGTCGTTTCGTGTAAACAAACAATATAGGAAGGATAAATTGTTGGAACGTTCATCAAAAATTTGAGATCCTGTCCTCAAATCTTCGTTCGTCATCCAACTAACGTTCTAGGAATCAGCAACATCGTTCAGTGTGACACCTTTTTGAGCGATGTCGTTCATAATTCTATTCTTGACGCTGTTTAAGATCATTCAAATGTTCTTTTCAAAATAGCTGAAGCGTTGCCAAATTTAAGATCGTTAACGATATCCTTGCGTGTGACAATGCACTAACGATGTCAGAAGGATCGCGGTCACATGACACAGCTAACAATATCGTTCACCTATATCGTAGCATGTGAAGTGGTCTTAAGATCACCTGAAAAGACAGAAGGATTACTGCAATTCTACATCCTAAAAAGATCTGTGGTTATTTCTCAAAGGTGTTTGGAACAACTTCCCTGCCAGGTTTCTTCAAAAAGCAAGTTTAAGAAAATTGATGCTTTCATGCTATTTTAAAGGAACATGTTTGTCATACTGATTTGGTTTAGTTTCCTTTTTTGTTTGTTCACTTAGTTTTTTATTACAGGTAACAGAATACAATCAACTTTTTTTTTATTTTGAAAGCAAACTTACTTTGCAGAATTTTCCCACACCTGTGTAAAACATTTGCACTTTACTGTATATGCTATATGTAATTAAAAATTGTAGAAACAAAAAGCAAAGCGTTTACAATTAAGTTACCCAACCACAAAATTATCACGTGATCACATAAGTACATTAATAAAAGAAAAATAATGGGACGGCCTTAGAGAAACCAATTAACTGCTATTAATTGAAACCAGATTGAAAGTAATGAAACTAAACTTATGGACATGAACAGAAATGAGAAATAAATATGCAATATAATTATCAACATAATGAAATAGAGTTAGGGGTAACTTGCATCAGAATAAGAAATCATTCAGACTTCTGTGAAACACAGTTGGACTGACTGGCATTGGGTGTCCATAAAATGAATTCAACAGCCTCATATATACCTTAAAGGGAACCTGACCCCTCCAAATCACCCCCAACCCTATGAATACCTGTCCCTGCACCATGATAGATCCTTAGTAGCGGTCCTTTTCTGTAAAAAATGCGTGGTGTAACATTGCCAAAATCCACGTCTTTCACTTACATATCTGCGACTTCTTGGCCCTGAATAAGTCTCACAGGGCGTTCCCTGTGAGACTCTTAATCCTCCTTAGCCGCTCATTATCACACCCCGATGGGCGTGATAAATAATCCTAGTCCTCTTCGCTCCTGCCGTATGGGCGTAATAGCCGGTGTGACGCTATTTGCGTCACATCCGATCATGGTGACGTCGGTACACCCCTAGGTGTCGCTGAACTTACCAATGCGCGGCTTTTGATTTACACCTAAAGGGTTTACAGATGTCACCATGACCAGATGTGACGCAAATAGCGTCACATCGGCTATTATACCCATACAGGGGGACGAGGAGGACTAGGGTTATTTATCACGCCCATCTGGGCGTGATAATGAGCGGCCTAAAGAGGGCTTAGAGTCTCACAGGGACTGCTCCGATTTTTGCATCCGAATCAAGAATCGGATCTGACAGATCGGATGGCAATTATGCCAAATCCGATCCGATTCCATTAACATGGGGCCCTATGGAGCAGGGTCCGAGGAAACATCTGATTTCTCCTCGAACCCGATTTTAGTGTACTGAGCATGCTCAGTACACTAAAACTGCTCCTAACCTTCTAATTACACTTCTGCAATGTATAATATACATTGCAGAAGTGTAATTAAGTAAAAGAAAAAGTTAAAAATAAAAAAGTTAAAAATAAAAAAATCATTATGCTCACCTATCCTCTATCCAACGCTGCCTCACAGCAAGGTCCTTGTGCTTACAGGACCTGTGATGATGTCACAGAGCGTCATCAGGTCATGTGACCCGATAATGCTCTGTGACATCATCACAGGTCCTGTAAGCACAAGGACCTTGCTGTGGGAGGCAGCGCTGGATCGAGGATAGGTGAGCATAATGATTTTTTTTATTTTTAACTCTTTCTTATATTTCAGTTCTGCAATGTATATTATACATTGCATAAGTGAAAGTGCCCTGCTGTGTCCGGATCTGTGATAATCACGTACCTGGACACAGAAAAAGCATCTGGAGGTCACCTCCGAAGCTTTCCTTTCCTGTCCGTGGGATCCTACAAAAAGTAGGATCCCACGGACAGGGAAAAAATCGTAATGTGAAAGTAGCCTAAGTCTGTTAAGTTCATCTTAAGAAAGCATCTATCATTCCTTACCGGAACACTGTTCACATCTAAATTAGGCTTAAATTGTACTAAAAAACGCAGCTGACAGTTGGCAAACTGATGATGTTTCCTATTGAATATAATGCTGTTAAAATGCTATTTTGTTGTAGCTGAGGCATAAGAACAAAAGAGAGATTCTTAAAGAACTTGTGAGTAAAGTGCCAAGAAAGGACAATCTATTGATGTGCAAGATATAAGGATATACCAAACCAATGTATTCTGCTTTCATGTATTGATATTCAAAGGGCGACCCTCGCCTTAAGATGACCATACACCAGAGAATTCAAGGGGATGCTTTGTAAATGACTTGTCCTTTGCAGTTGGTCTGTAAATGTTGCTGTTCTGGATCACAATGCCAAAGATTAAAATGAAAACACACATGCCAAATCAGTCTCTTTTGATCTATAACATCTGAGCTTTGGAGTTTTCAATTAATTTACAAATATTACAATGATCGTCTATGACAATAACTAGTGATGAGCGAGTAGCGAAATATTTGCACTCGCTAGTCATAATAAGTAGTTTTGAATACACGCATATTTGTCAGAATAGCGAGTCCAATGTTAATCAATTAGTGATATGCTCTACCCACACACATGTGAAATTT
The DNA here is from genome assembly GCA_033576535.1 of Allobates femoralis. Classification (NCBI taxonomy): domain Eukaryota; kingdom Metazoa; phylum Chordata; class Amphibia; order Anura; family Aromobatidae; genus Allobates; species Allobates femoralis. The sequence continues at coordinate 241,419,625 of JARQOC010000001.1, read as the reverse complement.
TTTTCATTTTCACTGCATAATAAATCTCTGCATTGCAGTGCCCCCCAGAGAGACTCTAACATTCAATCTGCTCTCCCTAGGGTGCCGACTCCCTTTGTGAATGATGTGACACATATTGCCAATTCAATTCAATACACAATCAAAACTAGAAAAGGGAGAGAGAAGCGCAATAGGGTCTTATCATTGATAAAAAGGTGGACTAAATTTAATCATTCACCTGGAGAGCTTGTGTAGCACACAATCAGCGTCAGGACAAAAGGTAATAGCTGCTGCAAGGATCCACACCACAACGGTCAATGTAGTTCAAAATTGCAGAGGGTGGACGGTGTATACGGACCTGTGCTGCATAGACCAGAAAGATCAGACGGTGTTCATCATTGTAGTGTTTATTTCCGACGCATTTCAGAGTCAGTCCCGAGGAGTTGGGACTAACTCCGAAACGCGTCAGAAATAAACACTACGATGATGAACACAGTCTGTTCTTTTTTATCTATGCAGCGCAGGTCCGTATACACCGTCCACCCTCTGCAATTTTGAACTACATCATTCACAATCGACATATTACTCATGAGCACCTGCGATACTCGCTGAGTAACGAGTATTGCGAATACTGTACTGTCTGGTAATAGTAACAATTACACTCACTAATCACTAACAATAACCAAAAAGGAAAACCCAAACTGCCAATTGGTTTTCACCCATATTCTTAATGTATGTTCACACACATTAGGTATTCTATGTATTCTCTAAATTTGTGGATTAAAAGTCGTAAGGATATTATAGTGTGGAATTCAGGCCCCTGAAAGAAACCAGAATCAAAAATGTATAGGGTAAAACATGAAGATAACTTATCACAAGTATGTGATTTCCCAGGGAGATGCAGCTGTATACAGTGTTTAGTATAAATGAGTACACTCCTTTGAAAAGTAAGATTTTAGTTAATATTTTACTAAACACCAGGAGAATTTCTAACATTTTGAAAAGACTGAGTTTCATAGAACATTTGTTTTTGACCCACAGTATGAAATTAAAGTTAATATTATAACTTTCATTGCACAATCTTCAGTTTTACTCAAATTAACTAATGCAAAAAATGAATACACCCAAATTAAAAGCTTCCATATCAAATATTTTGTAGGCCCTCCATGATTTTTAATGACTGCACAAAGCCGTGTACGCATGGAAAAAACAAGTTGGTGACAGAACAACGTATTTTATAGCCTAGGTGCTAGATCAACAGTGATGCTTAACTTATCTTTTCAGAATCTCCCATGTGTGTTCAGATCAGGAAACATACTTGGCCACTGAATTTTTCTTGCCCTGTTCTGCAGAAATGCAACAGTGGCTTTAGATTTGTGTTTCAGAGTACTGTCATGTTGGGAAAGTGCATGCCAATGTACCAAGGGCACGAAGTGATGGTAGCATTTTTTTTTAGAGTTCATCTGTGAATTCATAATACCATCAATGAAATGTAGCTCCCAACACGAGGAGCGCTCATGCAGCCTCATATAATAACTCTGCCACCTCCATGTTTCACTATATGTACTGTGAATTTTTGTTTGTTCCAATTCCATCAGTTCCAAAAACATCTTGGTCCTGTCAGTCCAGACTATAGAGTCCCAGTAGTCTTCATATTTTTCAGCATGGCCCCTGACATATTGTAGGCAGGCTTTGTGTATGAGCTTTAGAGGAGATGACACTCATGCATGCCATTCCTCTGCTATTGTGTCATTAGAAACTCCCTATTTAGGCTACTTCTTTACTTAACTGCAGTAAACTTGCATGTTGATTTTGTTTTATCCTGCTCATTAGAAGACGTTCCTCTTTATATATTAACTTCTATGGTCAATCTGGACGCCATTCTGATAAGGTTGCAGTTCCATCCCTGTTAAATTTTTGTATCACTTTTGTTCCAGTATTCTGCTTTGCAAATCTTCCTATAGCTTTCTCCTTTTTGTGTAAAGAAATTATTTTCTTTCTGAGGTTTTAGTAGACTTCTCCATGTGGCACCACTGCTGTTCTTTTTTTGTTATGTAACACGCTTTTATAGTAAACTGTCTGTTGGACACTTACCGTATATACTCGTGTATAAGCCGACCCGTGTATAAGCTGACCCCCCTACTTTTGCCCCCAAAACATGGGAAAACCTATTGACTCGTGTATAAGCTGAGGGTGGACCCCAGCACAGGTATACAGCCCCCAGCAGTGTGGTATACAGGCCCCCCAGTGGTAGTATACAGCAGCCTCCCCAGTGGTAGTATACCGCAGCCTCCCCAGTGGTAGTATACAGCAGCCTCCCCAGTGGTAGTATACAGCAGCCTCCCCAGTGGTATATACAGCAGCCCCAGTGGTATATACAGCAGCCCCAGTGGTATATACAGCAGCCCCAGTGGTATATACAGCAGCCCCAGTGGTATATACAGCAGCCCCAGTGGTATACAGCAGCTCCAGTGGTATACAGCAGCCCCAGTGATATACAGCAGCCCCAGAGGTTTACAGCAGCCACAGAGGTTTATAGCAGCCACAGAGGTGTATACAGCAGCCACAGAGGTGTATACAGCAGCCCCAGAGGTGTATACAGCAGCCCCAGAGGTGTATACAGCAGCCCCAGAGGTGTATACAGCAGCCCCAGTGGTGTATACAGCAGCCCCAGAGGTATATAGCAGCCACAGAGGTGTATACAGCAGCCCCAGAGGTATATAGCAGCCCCAGAGGTGTATACAGCAGCCCCAGTGATATACAGCAGCCCCAGAGGTATATAGCAGCCACAGATTTGTATACAGCAGCCCCAGAGGTGTATACAGCAGCCCCAGTGATATACAGCAGCCCCAGAGGTGTATACAGCAGCCCCAGTGGTATATATATGGCCCCCAAATGCTGGCACTCGCCCCCCTCCTTGTAAGGCCCACCCCCCCGGCTGCTTAAGTTACCATCCTTGCTCTTCTGCTCCCCGCCGGGCTCCATGCTCCGTCCTCTGCTGCATCCGGGGTCCCTGGCCAGTAGCGATGACTTCATGCGACCGGCTGCCGAGGACGGAGCATGGAGCCCGGCGCGGAGCAGAAGAGCAAGGATGGTAACTTAAGCAGCCGAGGGGGGGCCTTACAAGGAGGGGGACGAGTGCCAGCATTTGGGGGCCATATATGAACTGCTTCCCCCTGCCGCTGATTGACAGGGGGAAGCAGTGCATATATAATGAGCGGCCCCACGTGACGGGGCGCTCATTCAGCAGCCTCCCCCCGCCTCCTCCAGCCTTGTTGCTACTGTATTGACCCGTGTATAAGCCGAGGGGGGGACTTTTCAGCCCAATTTTTGGGCTGAAAACTCGGCTTATACACGAGTATATACAGTTAGGGCCAGAAATATTTGGACAGTGACACAAGTTTTGTTATTTTAGCTGTTTACAAAAATATGTTCAGAAATACAATTATATATATAAATATGGGCTGAAAGTGCACACTCCCAGCTGCAATATGAGAGTTTCCACATCCAAATCGGAGAAAGGGTTTAGGAATCATAGCTCTGTAATGCATAGCCTCCTCTTTTTCAAGGGACCAAAAGTAATTGGACAATGGACTCTAAGGGCTGCAATTAACTCTGAAGGCGTCTCCCTCGTTAACCTGTAATGAATGAAGTAGTTAAAAGGTCAGGGGTGGATTCCAGGTGTGTGGTTTTGCATTTGGAAGCTGTTGCTGTGACCAGACAACATGCGGTCAAAGGAACTCTCAATTGAGGTGAAGCAGAACATCCTGAGGCTGAAAAAAAAGAAAAAAATCCATCAGAGAGATAGCAGACATGCTTGGACATGCATTTTTGTTCAACCCTTCAAATTAAACGTTACAATCTGCACTTGAATTCTGTTGTAGAGGTTTCATTTCAAAATGTGGTGGCATGCAGAGCCCAACTAGCGAAAATTGTGTCACTGTCCAAATATTTCTGGCCCTAACTGTACGGTACTTAATGAATGATTAGATTTATCTGTGGTTAAATTTTTGTTAAACGAGTTGTCCAGTTTCAAATGACAAGTCTGCAGTCACTTCATATGACTGCAGATCTATTATTTTTGAGTGGACAACCCCTTTAATTGGAAAAAATGTTTTAAAACTTTTTTGCAACATAGTCTTGAATTAATTTGTTAGGTAAATTACTTTTTGGGTTTAGAATGAATGGCCTACATTTGTAGGAGTATTTTATAATATGGTATCCTGTAGAAAATTTGGATTTACAGCTAAGCCCTCAACCCTGTAAATAGCGGTGACAGCAGGTTGGTCAGTAGTACATTGGAAGGCTGCTTGACTTGTTCTCATGACTGAAAAAAGTGAAATCAAGGATGATGAGTCCCCTAAGGGGACTAAAATAAAAGAGTAAATAAACTTGAATTGCACCCTTAACCCCTTCACTTCCTAAACTTGTTTTCACCTTCCTGGCCAAGCCAAATTTTTCCATTCTGACCAGTATCACTTTGTGGTAATAACTCGCAAACAATTTAATAAAATTAATTTAATAAATTCCAGTGATTCTGCAAATTTTTTTCAAGACATGTTGTACATGGTTAATTTTGGTTAACATGCTATGCTTTTGTTTTAGAAAAGATTAAAAATTTGACAAATTTTGCAATCTTTAAAGTTTGAAGTTTTGTGCCCTTAAAGCAGATAGTGATCCCACACAAAACTAATAATATTTGCTACATATCTACCATACTTTACAAGTGCATAATTTTTTAAAGAAAATTTTTTTCTTAGGAGATTAAAGGGGTCAGTTTTATCAGCAATTTCTTATTTTTCTAACTAAATTTACAGAACCAATTTTTATGGACCACATCACATTTGAAGTGACTTTGAGGGGCCTGTAACAGAAAACACTCAAAAGTGACACCATTTAGAATATTGCACCTCTCAAAGTGCTCAAAACCACATTCAAGAAGTTTATTAACCCTTCAGGTGCTTCACAGTAATTAAAGCAATGTGAAAGAAAAAAAATGAAAGTTTTAACTTTTCCCACAAAAATATTATTTTAGCATTTTCGCAAAAGTAAGAGGACTAAATGTACCATACAATTTGTTGAACAATTTCTCCTGAGCAAGTCAGATGTGGTGAAAAACTTACTGTTTGTAGGCACACTAGGACTCGGAAGGGAAGGAGCACCATTAGCCTTTTGGAGCGAAAAATTGGCTGAAATAGCAGATGCCATGTCGTGTTTGAAGAACCACTTATGTACCTAAATAGTAAAGACTCCCCACAAGTAACCCCATTTTGGAGACCACACCCCTCACAGAATTTATCTAATGGTGTAGTGAGCACCATGAAACCTGTAGGTGCTTCAGACTTTTATAACATTGAGCTGTGAAAGAAATCACATTTTTCCTACACAAAATGTTGCTTTACCAGAATTTTTTTTTCATTTTCACAAAGGTAACAGAAAATGGACCATTCAATTTGTTGTGCATTTTTTCCTGAGTGATCTAATACAGTACATGTAATCAGTATCTACTTTTGAGGCACAGTGGATAGTTCTGAAGGGAAAGAGCGCCATATTATAGAGCCTGAGGTGCCAGAGAAGCTGAGCCTTTAATAAGTGACCCTATTTTACAAACTACAATTCTCCATTCATCTAAGGATGCAGTGATCATATTGACACCATTGTGTCACAAAACTTTATACTACTGTATTGGGTAGTAAAGAAAAAATAATTACATGTTACTAGAACAAATTTGTTTAAGCCCCAGATTCTACATTTACAAATGGGGAAATCAGCAAAAAGGGTATCAATATTTGTCATACTGAACATGACAATACTCTACATGTGGCTATACAGTACTGCTTAGCCACACGGTGAGACTCGAGAGGTAATGAGCACTATTCATTTGTTGTAGAACACATTTTCATAGAATAGATTGCAAACTCCATAGACAGAACCGTAAAGGAACAGAACAGCAAATCAACTCAACCTATTTTGGAAATGACATCTCTAGGAATTTAGTGATGATTTTGACTCCATCTGTGTTTTTCATAATCAAGCACCAGTGGATGTTGAGTGAAAATTACAACTTTAACACGCCCGGCTCGTGCTTCTGGAAATACCCACTCTTTGAAATAGGCAGGTTCTTATCACTACAGAAAGACCATATGTGTGGATGCTAAACGTGGTATATGCATACTGGGACTCAAAAGGGAGGTGGGTATTTTGGATTTGGGAGGACAGATTTGACTAAATTTCTTTTTTTGGGGCAAGCCATAGTGCATTTCCAGAGTCTTTGTGCTACCGGTAATGTGTGGAGCCCCTTATATATCCATTGACACATGAAAATTTATCTTGTGTTCTACGCTGAGCATTTACATAGTGGTTACATCTAAATCCCGAATGACGTGAATCGGATGAAACCCATGAGGGATCTATTCACTATAATGAGGGAGTAGAGTTACTCTGCACTCTGTCTGGCCTCTTTTCAGCAGTCTCTGTCTTTTCATGAGTGCACAAAACTGGTTTTGACCGCTCTTTTATGTACACTTAAAAAGACAGATATAGCTTCCGTCTGCTATGTTATAGGGAATCTTCTGTCAGGAGTGTGGTCTGAATTGCATATTTCAGAAATTTACATGGAAACCTCGGTGTAAGGGCTCACCGTATAAATGTGAGCTGAGAATTACTGTGATCTTTGGGGTGAAGAATGATCAAAACATCAGATGAAGAATTGCTTTTATTTATTTTCTTTATGCCGTTGACCATGTGGTGTAAGTAATGAGGTGGCTTTATTGTTTGGGCTGCTTTGATTTTAGTGATATTTGCCTACTATCACACACAAAAAAGCTTTTTTCAAAATAGTTTTAGCATCAACATATTTTGAAAGCTATAATTTTTCTATATTTCTGCAACAGGGCTATCTGATGGCTTATTTTTTGTGGGATGAATTAACATATTAATTGACACCATTTATGGGCTTGTGTCATTTTTTGATCAGTTTTGTATTCTGATTTTAGGAGGCAAAATGATCAAAAATCTACAAATCGGGAATTGTTTTGTGCAGTTGTATATTTTGCATTGTTAACAGTGATGAAAAACATCAGCAATGTTATGAAAAAGCATATTTTTAAAATATTTTGTATTGGTTTACGTATGGTGTTCACTGAAGGGATTAAATAGTGTGATGATCAAGAAAGGAGGATTAACTGGTAAAAGCCATGCTGCTTTGCAAATAACACCACCTGGAATGTTCGAGATCATGATCTTTGTCAACTCGTTTCTGAGAATAAATCATCATGACCAAAAACACATCAATCACACAAATAGTGTGACAGTTTTATAGGTAAGGTCTTTTCAGATGCAGCAATAACAAATATGTTTTCTTTCTTTTGTTTTCACATAAATATATGTGATATATAAATATATTGGTATATTTTTTACAATTTTTGTTCTTTATTTTGTGATTATTTTTACAAATTTTTAAAGCTTTTTTTTTTTTTTTTTTTTTTTAAACTAGTTTGCTTAGTTCCAATATGGAACTTTTAACACTCTGCCCACTGGTATAATGTATTGAAATACACAAGCATTGCAATACATTACACCTGTCAGTGTTACACTAACATACCTTTTTAGAGCAACTTGCTGGTTTTGTCTAACAGGCTACTGTAGCTGTCAAACTGAGCCCTCGTTATCATGTCGCACGAATCCCAATCGGGTGCGAGAGGGAGCACACTTCCTCTCTCAGCCTTATAAATGCTGCAATCGCTACTGATCATGGCATTTAGGAAGATGGACAGCCAAGGACAGTACTGGGACCGCACCTGCCTATCACTTATGCAGAGCTCTCAGCACCAATTGTGCCCACACTATCGCCATGGCATATTGGTCTGTCCATTTCCTGAAAGTCATGTCAAATGCCGGGAAGGGTTTAAAATTAAAAAATACATAAAATATATATAGTTGGTGTAATTGCATCTGTAAAAGTCTTCTCAATCAAAACTTATCCTTACTCTAAACCTTATGGTAAATTAAATAAATGGAAAAATACTCTAAATGCCATAGTTGTGGTTTTATGATCACCTCATCTCCCTAAAAAAAAGTAATAAAAAAACGATCAAAACATCGTATGTAACCCAAAACGGCACTAAAAGTTCGGCTCACTATGCAAAATACAAAATCGAACATATCTCTATCAAAGGAAAGATAAAAACGTTTTGGGTCTTAGAAAATGGTGCCACAAAAAAAATGCCACAGTGCTGTGATCCTAAACTTTATTTTCCCCTTCTTATGTATAGTATGTGAATTATCATTACAGTTTGTTTTCATGTCTAATGTGAGCAGCTGCTCTCCCTAGTGTTGAAAAGTTTAAAATCAAAACTTTTAATTTTTTTTCCTATTTTATAACCCTTTATTAAAATATTGTAAACAAAAGAGGAGAGGAACGGCACTCACCAGTCGTCTTGTGCAGATTTTTAATTGTGAAAACGGGTTACAGCGATGCAGGGATACAGGACTCGTGGAAGTGCACGCTGCACGAAACGGCAAGCCGTTGTCCGGAACCTCTGCTCCCCCTCCCTGCACCGCTGTAACCCGTTTTCACAAACAAAAATCTGCACAAGACTGGTGAGTGTGGTACTTCTCCTTCTTCGTTCTATTGATGATGTGATCCTCAGGATGTACACCTCAGCCATTCAGATGTCTCCAGCAGCCTGGCAAAGGTTGCTAACTGTGTGGTCTGCCGTGTAGTGCCCAGTTTTCTGTCCTGGAGATTAGTTAAAATATGTGAAATAAAATAAAACATGAATTCTTAAGTTTTTAACATTGCTTCAAATTGATTTAATTTAAAGATCCTGCATGTCAGACCCATTTATGTTGTAAAAGATCTCTTGACAGTTTTCTGAAAAGTTTTCAAACTCACACATCTGTCTGTCTCTAGTGTAAATCCAGGATAAATGACAGTCAGCTTTTATTATCTGCATAATTAAAAGCACCAGGGGAAAAAATGTTAAAAAAAAAAACTTGGATCTTAGGCGTTGTGCCCACCTACCATTTTTCTCCATTAAAAACGCATCTCCTAGCCAAAATGCCTTCGTTTTTAGCTTTTTATGTACGTATTTTGGTGCATTTTTTCCCATGTGTTTCTATCATATAGGCTATAAAAAAAACAAATGAGCATGTTGCTTCTTATTTCTGCACCAAAATGCAGGGTAAAATACCTGAAGGTGGGTACAGCACTTCAGAAAACCCATAGACTTTGCTGGGATGCATTTTCACTTGACAAATTGATTAAAAACATATAAAAAATGCTAAGTGATCCAGTTGGCTGCTGGGCAGTGGTGGTGTTCTTCCATCCTCTCCTGCAGCCTGGAGAATCTGCACCTTTGCTATAACTGCTACTGCTGAACGCAGGTTTCAAGGGTCAGTATGTCTATTTTATTGGCGTTCCTTCAGCAGGCAGGATAAAGTTGATTTTGCTTTGCCTGGTATATTGATGTTTATTGATCATGAGAACTGGTATCTTTTCAGTAGCTTTGTGTAAATGTGTATGGAAATATTCACACACCATTAGCAATAAACTGCATTTAACTATAATCTAGGAAATAAACATTATAACAGTGATTTAGTGCATCAAGGAGGAGTAGAGCGAATAAACAATCTCGCTTTATTTTCTGAATTACAGTAGACACCTGAGACCATAAGTCTTTCTTGTTTCACAGGGATAACCAAGCACTGGACTGTCAATCCATTTAGATTTATGTCTAAGTAGTAAATTATGAGTGTTGCTGCCCTTAGCAGCAAAGTATCATACTTTCAGGACCTGCCACCTTAACTGAGATGGATTATGTGTCTGCTGAAAAAACTGGAGTGCTAGAGATAGAAAGTTATGGCCCTGTGTTTTTACTTTGATTGCACATGACATTTGGCCCAAATAACCCTGGCTACAAGGACGTTTTCTCCAATAAATGACAAAGATGACTTTCACTTGTAAAAGCAGGGCTATGGAGCTGTTGTATAATCATGGGTTTTATTGTCTATTAATAGATTATCATACGATCGCATGCTTAATTTGTAATATAAGATGTCTTCCAGCAATATCTTCATGAGCACATTAATGATGTCATCTGCAGAAAACAAGTAGAAAGTTCAGTAACAAGGCAGATTACAAGAATGACCATAAACAGGCTATGAGCTGAATTGGCTTACATGTCTTTACTCAGACATAGAACTTTTTATTATATTAAACAGCACATTACATCTCACAATTTATACATATATGGCTTTTACTTTTATAAGTTTCTAAACATTACTATATCTAAAATGTGCAGAACTTTTGGCTTTATGGTGATCATATTGATATTTAGTTTGCATATGTACTTTCTTTTGTTAATACATGTGTGACTTATAACTTACTCTAGCATAGAAATCGCCTTACCAGATTCAGCATCTATTCTTTGAGGTTGTTGGATATTTGTATCATACAAAATGTTAGTTTATGGATTTAAGTCTCCATGAAGTGTACAGAGTCTTACTGATAGTATTCTATGTATTTTACTTTATGATCCTGTTTATATGATGAATTAAAAAAAATAAATGGAAATAAAAATTTATAGACAGACCAATGTATGCGAATATTTTTTTGGGGGAAAAAGAAATTATTTTAAAACCTAAAAGAAATCTGTCAGCAGGTTGTTGTCATTTAATCATAGACAGAGTGATGTAGGGGAAGAGGCCTTGGCGCCAGCAATTTATAATTGCTTTATCAGTTGGAACGTATCTAGGACTAGTTGTCTTGTGCCTTGTAATCCTCCTGCTTTGTCGAACCTTACCTGCACCACAGATTAACATCTTTCTGCCAATGCACAGTGTACACAGAAAGCTGCCAATCAGTAGTGTGGGTGGGATTATACAGAGCTCAGTTTTCAGAGAACTGCTTGAAATGTGGCAGAGAAAACTGATCTTCTCAAAACTGCACCAAGCTGCCCAGTAAGTGACACATCATTGTAATTCGGATCTCTGTCTCTACATCATGCTGATTTCACATTACGTGGGAAAAAAACTTGGTGACACATTCCCTTTAAAGATTAATTATTGATTTCATTTTAATCAATAGTGCGCATGAAAATTAATAATTATTATATCTTATCAGATAAATCTGCTTGTTCCTCCTTAATTGATCTTTCATTTTCAATTTATCTGTAAGGCTGGCTTCACACCACTGCAGCGTCCAATCCGGGGCTGTCAGGGATGAACCTGGCAGCCCCGGATCGGATCAGCACACAGAACCGGAGGGCAAATCTGCCCTCCGGTCCAGTGTGCAGCCGGACGCAGCTCCCGCTGCTGATTATTCTGGACCGCGGGGAGCTAGCCGCAGTCCTGAAATAACAGCGGCGTGCAGGTGTCCGGTTCCCAGATCCTCCCGGACCGGGGCAATCTGGTCCTATAAGCTCCCATGTTGGGGAGCGCCGGATTGCCCCGGATTCTGGAAACGCCAATTTGGGGAGATCTTTCTCCCTGGACACAAAAACGTTGCAAGCAACGTTTTTGTGTCCAGGAGAAAAATCCGACTTCTCCTGGATTCTTCCGGAGAGATGGAAATCGGATGGCAGATAGCTGCCATCCGGCCGCATAGAATACTATGGGGCCAAAATCCGGTCCGGGGCTGTCTGGTTTACATCGGACAGCCCCGGATTGGACGTTGCCATGGTGTGAAGCCAGTCTAATGTGTCTTCAGTGCATACAGGTTTTCACATTACTGAGACAACTGCTGCTTATAATGTTTTATGGTGACGGTAAGAGGTAGGGAGGAACTAGAGGCATACATTCTCTTGTAAATTTTCTGGATGATGAATACACTTTAGGATAAGCCTCAAGTATACAGCCTCCATTTAAAGTGAATCTATCGGCAAGTTTTTTTTTTTTCCCCCCAGAAACCAAACATCTTTTAGGTAACCTTAAAGTCATACTTTCTTTTATAATCTTTTAATTCCAAAGAAGTCCCTTATCCAATTAGTATACAAACTGAGAAGATGTGCAGGGGATTTGGCCCTCTGCTTACAACTCTTCGTCTTTACCTACAAGTTTCTGTCCAAAACTACCTGACAGGTCACTCGTCCCTGAGTGACCTGTCTCCTTTCTCTAAAAACTTGTGCAGGCACCACCACCTGTGATGTTCAGTGGCTAAAGATGGAAGGAGCACAGAGCTTGTAATTGCAAGACCAATCCTGCTGCAATTGTGCCTTATTTGCATAAAAATTAATAAGGGATAACTTTGTAAAGGAAGTGAGAATTACAAAAAAGTATAGATTTTTTTTTTCTTAATTAGTAACTTATCATAGATGTTTGCTTTATAATACAAAAACCTGTGATGGGTTCCCTTTAAAACAAAGTGTATCCTTGAAAAGGATACATCAATTTCAATGTACCGTATTTTGCGGATTATAAAATGAAACTTAAATTTAAAGGAAGAAAATGGGAAAAAGAATTTTTAAATGTTAAAAAAGGAATTCCGCTTTATAATCCTGGAATGCATTTTATCATCTGAATATACCAGGGGCGTGCAGAGGAGCAGGGTCACTGGAAGCAGGGTCACCGATGATGAAATCGGCAGCGGCAATGCTCCGGACTCCAGAATGTCCGGGCAGTGTATGTGATGGGCGTAATGAAAATGGCTGTTGAGGCAGCCCATGTGCAGATTGAGATCTCAGATGCGCAGCCTTTTTCCTGAAGTCATCGCATCACACGCTCAAATTGAGATCTCCGCTCTCCTAGATCTCTATGTATGTTCTGCCTCCACAGCTATTCTCATACCCATCATGTACACTGCCTGGAGATCAATGGCCTCCGCATTGCTTTGCTGTGATACCCCCTCCTCCCATCCTTGGGCCCGCAGCATTGCCGCACAAATACCGCTAGCTTTTTTTAGTGGTGACACTGTCTTCAGTGACCCCACTCCATCGTGCCCCCTTAGTAATAACTCCCTGGATTATACAATGCACCCCTACCTCAACAATTTTGGGGAAAACAAGTGTGTTTTATAACATGGAAATATGGTACATAAGAATGTAAAGGAATATGGAAGGCTAAAACAAACAAAAAAATCATAAATCTGACCACATTATAAAGAATTATAGTTCAGAAGGTACTTCTAAAATAGAGTGCTTCACACCAAATCATTGAGGCAGAAATAAATATTTCTATAATAAATAAGAAAGAAAACATTTGTTGAATAGAATAGAATTTCTTATGTAGAAATCAGCATCAATTATGAGTAGAAAGTAGCACCTGATTACACAGGGCAACAAAAAAAATTTTTTTTTCTGGTGCCCAAAATATTTTAATGAATTTGGGGTATTTTTGGGGTGCTGATTCTGAATATGCTATCAGTTTTGCCAGATTGGCTCAAGTTTTTGAGATTTTTGATATCTTATTTATAGCACTTGTTGGTAAATGCGACGCATCATCTCATTAATTTCTTTGGATTAGTACTTGAACTGAGCAGTTCTCAATATAGTTTTGTGTTAATTAGTGTTCTAAAAGTTTGTTCATAGCTTGATTTTTGCACTAACTTTATGTTGTTGTCTGTTTTCCAGTGAAAAGCATGAACTCATCAAGAAGAAGTTGTCTTAACGATCCAGACTCATTCTGTTACATTTGTGGTGAATATACACTGACAAAACATAGAAGAAACATAACAGACTTCGTTAAAAAAGTGTATTTTGCCTATTTTGGGGTTATGCTTGGGGACCAAGACAAGTTTTGGGCACCACACATAGTGTGCAAAGCATGTATCGAATTATTACGAAAATGGAGCAAAGGACAAAGAACAAGCTTCAAATTTGGTGTTCCAATGGTGTGGAGAGAGCAAAAAAATCATCATGATGACTGTTATTTCTGTGCAGTGCAAGTACAAGGATTCAATAAGCATAAGAAACGAAAATGGGAGTATCCTAACATGGAATCTGCAAGAAGGCCTGTCCCTCATTGTGAAGATGTGCCTGTACCTGTGTTTACCATGTTACCTGACCTTCCCCCACCTGATGATGATGATGAAATGCAGGGTATGGAGCTAAGCATTAGTTCTGGAAGTGAACTAGAATATGAAGGAAGTTTCAGAACACCTACGCAATTTACCCAAGGAGAGCTCAACGATCTAATAAGAGACCTCAACCTCTCAAAAAGTGCATCCGAACTTTTAGCTTCAAGGCTAAGTGAAAAAAATTGTCTGACGCCTGGAACTAAAATTACATCTTACAGGACCAGAGAAGAAGCACTTCTTCCATTTTTCTGTGAAGATGACCTACTTGTATATTGTAAGGATATTCCTGGCCTGATGCTGCAAATGGGTTTACAAGTATATCGTCCTGTAGACTGGAGGCTTTTCATAGATAGTTCTAAAAGGAGTTTGAAATGTGTTTTGTTGAACAATGGCAATCAGTGTGCATCTCTTCCAGTAGCTCACTCAACTAAACTTGCAGAACAATACCAAAATGTCAAAATGGTCTTGGAGAAACTGTGCTACCATGAACATTCGTGGCTGATATGTGTTGATTTAAAAATGGTCAACTTTTTACTTGGACAGCAAAGTGGATACACAAAGTATCCTTGCTTCATCTGCATGTGGGATAGTAGAGCAAAACATCAGCACTGGGAGAAACTGAATTGGCCTCCAAGGGACACCTTGACAGTAGGAGCATCAAACATAGTGAACGAACCTTTGGTGGACAGGGAAAAAATCATTCTACCACCACTTCACATAAAGTTAGGATTAATGAAGCAGTTCGTCAAGGCATTAGACAAAGATGGTAATTGCTTCATGTACATCTGCAGATCTTTCCCTGGTCTTAGTAGCGAAAAACTGAAGGCAGGAATCTTTGATGGTCCTCAAATTCGGAAACTCATTAAAGATTCAAATTTTCCTAAGGAAATGAATGACATTGAAGCTGCTGCATGGTGTAGTTTTGTGTTGGTAGTGAAGAACTTCTTGGGAAATCAAAAGGCAGACAATTATGAAGAACTGGTACAAAACATGCTATTGAGATTTAGAAATCTGGGTGTACACATGAGCATTAAATTGCATTATCTTCACAGTCACTTGGACAGATTTCCAGAAAACCTTGGAGATTTTAGCGAAGAACAAGGGGAGAGATTTCATCAGGATATTATGGTGATGGAGGAAAGGTACCAAGGCAGATGGGACAGACATATGATGGCTGATT
The DNA here is from genome assembly GCA_033576535.1 of Allobates femoralis. Taxonomy (NCBI): domain Eukaryota; kingdom Metazoa; phylum Chordata; class Amphibia; order Anura; family Aromobatidae; genus Allobates; species Allobates femoralis. The sequence goes on along the minus strand of JARQOC010000001.1, from coordinate 241,404,452 downwards.
ACTGCTGGAATCTACAGCGTGACTGCCCCAATAGCTCACATAGAAGGAAATCATATAAAAAGCGCTTTTCCAGCGATTAAATGTCTATCTTTCATGTCTTGTTCATTTTTGAAGATTACTTTCTAAAACTAGTTAAAATAAACTAAAATCAACATTTACTTTGTTAAATTTATTGTATTCATGACAATATCAATAAAGTTAATGCGCGTGTAGCAAAAAACGTCTTTTTTTTTACACATTTTACGAAAAATCTCAAAAACTTGAGCCAATCTGGCAAAACTGATGACATATTCAGAATCAGCACCCCAAAGTTACCCTAAATTCAATGAAATATCTTTGGCACCAAAAATGCTGTTGACCAGTGTTATAAATAACTACTAAGGCCGGCTTCACACCACGGTGTGATCAGGTCCAGGGCTGTTCCGTCTAAACCTGAAGCCCCGGACCCGATTTTGACATAATACAGCCCTATGGGGCCGGATGTTCAATGAAGTGAACTAATGTCCCCAATAAATTATGAGAAAACGGTCTTATTCTTGAATCCCTGAGATCGACTTTGACTAGTTGATAAATATTATTGTACTTGTGCTTATACAGTACTGTGCAAATTAATTGGGACAAAGCATTTTTTAAGTAAAATCGTAAATTGGGGTTACCAGTCAGCAGGGGCTGGTAGGCAGTTCTCTGCCAGATGCTTGCTGACGCCGCTGCTCTGCTCTGTGGTCCATGTCAGCCTCCACACTGACGCCCGCCTGCTGAGTCACGGGTCCCGCTATCAATAAAGTGAGTGCGCGGCCGCTCTCACTGGGGGGGGGGCGCTAAAGTTTGACTAAACCACCGGCCTGGGGGGCAAATGCCTCCCTGCCACCTGGGCCAGTCTGCCCCTGCCAATCAATGACTCAAACCAGTTTTAACTGCTTTGAACAGATGTGAGTATACAACCTTGAGTAACAAAATGTGGTTTGACTGGTTTTAGTGAGAAAATAACAGCTAGCTGCCCCCTCAGCTTCATTTAAGAGCTTGTTTCTGTGAGGAGTGGCTTAGTGTACTTTTTCTCTCAGTATGATTCGTGCCTGTAAAAACGGATGTTACTCCACGGAAGAGGTCTAGAATTATTACTCTTAATGAACCTATAAGTCTGACTAAGAGAAATCGCTTCCACCGTTGGTGTTGGAAAATCTACCATTTCAAGGATAATTCACACACACAATGAAAATGGAACGTTTTCTCCAAAACGAAAAGGGAAATATGGAAGAAAAAGGAAAACTACACCAAGAACTGATAAAACACTTATCAGAAATAATAAAACTATTGCAAGAAAAACAAGTAAAGACTTGCTTTGTCCCAATTAATTTGCACAGCACTGTATGTTGTAATGTGTTCTGTGTAGTCAAACAATGTTTCGTTAAACTTTGGATTTTTAGAAGTAATTTTTCTGTTAAGAGGGAAGTTTTAATCCTTGTTTTTTTCATATGTGTATATGCAGTACTGGGCAGATGTTTAGACAGAAATTGAAAGAATGCTGAGCTGCAAAGTAAGCATGCTTTAAAACAGATGTGTTAATTTAGGTTCATAAATATAAGGTATGATAAACATTAAGGTTCATATTTCAACAGCCAAATAAGTACAAAGGAAAGGAGAAATAAAAGAAAAGCAGATGAAAGAAAATAAAAAGTGGAGGGGAGGTTGGATCCTTATCAAAAAATAACATCCTTGCTGTAAATACATTTGCACAATGTTGAATATCATAGTCTGGGGTATAAGAAACCTCTTTATTCAGTCATTAAAAACAGGATATACTGTGTATACCATTATGCTATTTTGTCAATTACCAGGTTTAAATAGCACAATTTAGGGATAGCATTTAACACCTTATCTTTCTGTATGTATTACTCATGGGGATATGAGATGTGTCAACCAACAAAGTGAAAGGTGAATAAACACATGAAAAATCAACATACGGTATGACCACCTTTTCATGCTCTGCTTTAAAAACAGCATCAATTCTTCTAGGTACTCATTCATACCGTTTGTGAAGTAACTTGGCAAGAAGGTTGTTCAAACATCTTGGAAAACTAACCACAGATCTTCTGTATATATAGAATTGCGCATGTCCTCTTAATTCATGTAGACCCAGACAGACTCAATGATGAGATCAGGGCACTGTTCAGGCCATATTATTATTTCCAGGACTCCTTGTTCTTTTTGCTGACAATAGTTTTAAATGCAATTAGCTGTATGTTCTAAATTCATCTCCTGCTGCAGAATAAATGGGGTTCTAATGGATTAATCCCTGATGGTATTGCATGATAGATAAGTGACTGCAATTATTTCTCAGTTTTAAGAACACCATTCATCCTGACCATATCCCCAACTCAATTTGTTAAAATTCAGTCGCAGACTTGCAAGAAACCTGCCACATTCTTCACCGTTGTCTTCAAACACTCATTATTTTGCCATACTTGAGTGTGACTGCCCTCTTTTACAATCAAATGTTTGAACTTTTCAAACTACCTTCTATCATTTTTCTTCACTCCAGTATGTATGTTTTAGCTGAGTTGCTTAGCCTTGTTACCATGTGAAATGTGTGGATCTCAACTGCAATTTTTCATTAAGTCCACTTCTGGACAGACTTGTCTGAACAGTGAATGGGTATATACGAATTCTACTAGTTGCTGCCAGCTTTCAGCTGATGACACTGCTGGATGTCTCTCAATTCCCCGTGCCTCTGACCCCCAGCCCCTGTTTCCTCTCTCTGGAGCACTTTGGAATGCCCGCTCTGTTTGCATCAAGCTCCACATGATCCATGACCTTTTTACTTACCAGAACCTTTCCTTCTTGGGCCTCACTGAGACCTGGCTGATAGCCTCTGACACGGCCTCCCCTGCTGCACTGAGCTATGGCAGCCTTCACTTTACCCACACTCCTCGCCCTGGCAACAGACATGGCAGAGGAGTGGGTTTCCTCCTCTGCAAACTGCTCCTTCAACCCAATCCAACCCCCACCCTCCCTTATCCACCCTTCTTTCGAAGTTCACTCTGTCCGTATCTACTCTGCCTCCAATCTTGAAATGGCTGTCATATACCACTACCTTCTTTGACCAATTCTCCATCTGGCCACTTCACTTTAATATCGCTACTGACACCCACCAGCCTGCAGCCTCCAAACTCCTTTCTCTTACTTCATCCTTTGGACTTACTCAGTGGTCCTCGACAGCCACCCACACAGACGGACATACACTAGACCTCATCTTCACCCGCATCTGTTCCCTATCTAATCTCACAAGCTCCCCCTCCCTCCTATCTGATCACCATCTACTCACCTTCTCATCCTTGTCCTCCTCTCCAGTCCCCCATATCCAGCCACTAGCTCATCCTCGCAGAAATCTCACCCACCTAGACATTCACAGACTCTCCGACTCTCTTCTCCCTCGTCCTCTATGTCTTCACTCCATGACACAGACAGTGCCACTGCTTTCTACAATGCCACCCTCACATCAGCCATAGACTGTCGCCCCTCTCGTTCATTGCAAGAGGCGACGAATCAATAGGCTACCCTGGCACAACAATCTCACCAAAGAACTCCGACAAGTGTCCAGGGCTGCGGAGCAGCGTTGGAAGAAAACATGCCTGCCAGACGACTTCACAACTTTCAAAAAAGCTACGCTTGCCTTCAAATCAGCCCTCACCTCTGCTAAACAGACCTACTTTACAAATCTCATATCTTCCTTATCCAAACAACTGTTCAGCACTTTTAACTCTCCCCTCCGCCCACCACTTCCCCCTCCGACTTCCCTTATCTCTGCTGAGGACTTTGCTACATACTTCAAAAATAAGATTCACTAAACAAGGCAAACCTTTATCGTTCCACCACCCCAACCACTCCATATATCAGACCTGTCTGCCCTTCCCTCATAACCTCCCTCTCCAACATCACTGAAGGAGAACTTACTTGTCTGCTATCCAAATCACACCTTGCCACCTGTGCACTTGACCCCATCCCTCCCCACCTCCTCCCAAACCTCATTAACATTCTCATCCCAGCCTTAACCCTCCTCTTCAATCTATCACTATCTTCTGGGACCTTCCCCTCGGCTTTCAAACATGTCACCATCATGCCCATTCTCAAAAAGCCAAACCTAGACCCGACTGCTAAGACGAGCTACCGCCCCATATCGCTGCTCCCATTTTCTTTCAAACTCCTTGAGCAATACGTCCATACTCAACTTTCATCCCACCTCTCATCTAACTCTCTTCTTGACAATCTACAATCTGGTTTCCGGCCCCACTAGTCCACTGAAACTGCCCTAACCAAAATTACCAACGACTTATTCACAGCCAAAGCTAACAGACAATTCTCCATCCTTCCCGACCTGTCCTCTGCCTTTGACACAGTCGACCACTCCCTCCTACTTCAAATTCTTTCTTCCCTTGGCATCAAAGACCTTGCCCTGTCCTGGGTTGCCTCATACCTTGCCAACTGTACATTTTGCATTTCCCACTCCCACACTTTCTCCTCGTCCCGCCCTCTCTCTGTTGGAGTCCCACAAGGCTCTGTCCTGGGGCCTCTACTTTTCTCCATCTATACCCTTGGCCTAGGACAACTCATACAGTCCCATGGTTTCCAGTATCACCTGTACGCTGACGACATTCAAATCTACCTCTCTGGCCCAGATGTCAACTCTCTGCTGTCCAGAATCCCGGAGTGTCTGTCAGCCATATCCTCCTTCTTCTCCTCTCGCTACCTAAAACTCAACATAGACAAAACCAAACTCATCATCTTTATCTTTCCTCCATCCCATCTTTCATCTTCACCACCTGATCTATCTATTATGGTAAATGGCATCATGCTCTCTCTCACCCCTCAAATTCGCTGCCTTGGAGTAACTCTTGACTCTGCCTTATCCTTCAAACCACACATCGAAACTCTTGCTACTTCCTGTCGCCTCCAGCTCAAGAATATTTCCAGAATCCGTCCTTTCCTCAGCCCTCAATCTACTAAAATTCTTGTACATGCCCTCATCATCTCCTGCCTTGACTACTGCAACATTCTCCTCTGCGGCCTCCCTGCTAACACTCTTGCACCTCTACAGTATGTCCTCAACTCTGCTGCCCTACTAATCCACCTCTCTCCTCGCTACTCCCCTGTTTCTCCCCTCTGCAAATTTCTCCACTGGCCCCCAATTCCCCAATGAATCCAGTTCAAGCTACTAACACTGACCTACAAAGCCATCCATAAACTGTCTCCTCCCTATATCTCTGAACTAATCTCACACTATCTTCCCTCTCGTAACCTTCGATCCTCCCAAGACCTGCTTCTTTCCTCCACACTTATCTGTTCCTCACACAACCGCCTCCAAGATTTCTCCTGAATATTCCCCATCCTTTGGAATTCTGCGCCCCAACAAGTCAGATTATCCACCACACTCGATCCTTCAGACGGAACTTGAAAAATTATCTCTTCAGGAAAGCTTACAGCCTGCAATGACTGAGCCGCCGCCCCACTGCCACCGGAGCTACCACCTCTCCACCACCAGATCTGCTGCAACCTGGACCTACTGTTTCCTCCCCATTGCCCCTTAGAATGTAAGCCCGCAAGGGCAGGGTCCTCTCCCTTCTGTATCAGTCTGCCATTGTTAATTTGTCTACTGTAAACCAGATCTATAATTTTGTATGTAACCCCTTCTCATGTACAGCACCATGCAAGAAAGTATGATGTGTCTTTCCTCTTCTCCTATACATTTACTTTCCTTCTTCAAGAACTTGATCAGCACATCTTGAAACACCAGTTTGTGTGGCACCCCAAGGGTTAATGTGCCACAGAAACATCAACACGGGTTTACTCCAAACACAGCACTACACTAGAAAGTGGGAGGAGCTTAGGTAGCACCTGCAAGAGTCGGAGGAGCTAATGTTTACCTCAGAGCAGGAGTGACAGTGAGTTCAGTTTAGTTGGAGTCTGGAGTTGGAGGAGAGTCGAGTTGGAGTGGAGGTCCTGAGAGGTCTGAGAGAAGGAGTCAGAGAGACAGAGGAACACACCCGGGACAAGGAGTTACCCTAAACTCACCCCGGAGAGGCGCTTAGGATACCGGATCCGATGCTGTGCCTGGGACAGACAGGACAGTGAATATCGGGATAGTGAAGGTCCACCATCTTCACTGTACCATAGCAAAGCAAAATGGAGGGGTCAGTGACACAGAGGACTCAAGTTGCCTAGCAGATTGGTACCCGTGAGGGGAGACAGGGCCAGCAGTTCAGCTAAAAGTGGCAGCAGGGCCACACACAAAGCGTAGAAGTAGGAAGCCAAGGACCCGGTCAGGGTGGGAGCAACCCAGCCCCGGTACAGACTCCGTGGACAATACTCTGCTTTACCATCTGCACAGTAAAGGCTTGAAAAACGACAACAAACGTGAGTGTGTGTGATCCTTGTGCTGAAACCCTACTTTTCCTCATAAACTGCCATTGCCTCCACTCTCATCATCTCTACTACTACCCCTACTTTCCTGCAACATCTATAATCACCATCACAGACTTTAATTACCACTGCCCCAGGGAACCAGGCTCTACCTGCGGAGAGCCGTTCCATCTAAAGCTGCCAAAACATCATCCCTGGAGGTTCTGCAGCAGCGGTGGTCCCCTAACTAACCACAACCCGTGGGTGGCGTCACGACAAACCTAATCCCTTGTAAATACACCCCATTTACTTGTGTGAACCCGGGACACGGTCCAGACCAGGACCGCCGTGACATTCCCCAGTAGAACCCCGATCCGGCACCGAGTACCCCGTCCCAGTGGGCTCCACATTTGCTTGGAAATCTTTGCTTTGGAGATACTTTGCTGATGCACTCCAACTACTTTGTATTGTTGCTGTCCACAGCCTTAACATGGTGTTTGAACTGTGACATGAAATCAATGTCTTCCCCAACCTCACGTTAAAGTTTGACAGAGCCTTATCCAGTTTTAAACCTCTTATGGTACATTTACACGCGGCCACAGGAAGGTAGGAACAGGCAGGCATCGGACACAAATTGTGTCTGTTGCCTTGAAAAGACTACGATGTGGCTGGGTTAAATTCAGGACTTTCCTTCCTGTGTCTTCCCTGAAGGAAGGAAAGTCCTGAATTGCACGCAGCCACATCGTGGTCTTTTCAAGGCAACAGGCACAATTTGTGTCCGATGCCTGCCTGTTCCTACCTTCCTGTGGCCGCGTGTCAATGTACCATTACACAAATATTTCCAACTTTCCATTTTACAGTGCTGTGCAAATTAATTGGGACAGCAAGTCTTTACTTGTTTTTCTTGCATTCATTTTACTATTTCTGATAAGTGTTTTATCAGTTCTTGGTGTCGTTTTACTTTTTCTTCCACATTTCCCTTTTCGTTTTGGTAGATTTTCCAATACCAACGGTGGAAGCGATTTTTCTTATAGTTATACTTGCATGTTCATTAAGAGTAATAATTCTAGACCTCTTCTGTGGAGTAACATCCATTTTTACAGGCATGACTCACACTGAGAGAAAAAGTACACTAAACCACTCCTAGCTGTTATCTTCTTACTAAAACCAGGCAAACCACATTTTGTTACTCAAGGTTGTACACTCACACCTGTTCAAAGCAGTTCAAACTGGTTTGAATCACTGACTGGTAACCAACTCACGATTCTACTTACAAAAATGCTTTGTTCCAATTAATTTGCACAGCACTGTAGTTAGTGGCTTCTCTACATATACAGTGTGTTGTGAAAGTATTTGGCTCTCTTGAACTTTTCAACCTTTTTCCACATTTCAGACTTCAAACATAAAAATATAAATTCTAATCTTTTTGTGAAGAATCAACAAGTGGGATACAATTGTGAAGTGGAACGAAATTTATTGGATGTTTTAAACTTACCGTATATACTCGTGTATAAGCCGACCCGTGTATAAGCCGACCCCCTACTTTTGCCCCCAAAATCTGGGAAAACCTATTGACTCGTGTATAAGCCGAGGGTGGACCCCAGCACAGGTATACAGCCCCCAGCAGTGTGGTATACAGCAGCCACCCCAGTGGTATATATAGGCCCCAGCAGTGTAACAGCAGCCTCCCCAGTGGTATATACAGCAGCAGCCCCAGTGGTAGTATACAGCAGCCCCAGAGGTATAAACAGCCCCAGTGGTAGTATACAGCAGCCCCAGTGGTAGTATACAGCAGCCCCAGAGGTAGTATACAGCAGCCCCAGAGGTAGTATACAGCAGCCCCAGTGGTAGTATACAGCAGCCCCAGTGGTAGTATACAGCAGCCCCAGATGTATATACAGCCCCAGTGGTAGTATACAGCAGCCCCAGAGGTAGTATACAGCAGCCCCAGTGGTAGTATACAGCAGCCCCAGAGGTAGTATACAGCAGCCCCAGAGGTAGTATACAGCAGCCCCAGTGGTAGTATACAGCAGCCCCAGAGGTATATACAGCCCCAGTGGTAGTATACAGCAGCCCCAGAGGTAGTATACAGCAGCCCCAGTGGTAGTATACAGCAGCCCCAGAGGTAGTATACAGCAGCCCCAGAGGTAGTATACAGCAGCCCCAGAGGTAGTATACAGCAGCCCCAGAGGTAGTATACAGCAGCCCCAGTGGTAGTATACAGCAGCCCCAGAGGTATATACAGCCCCAGTGGTAATATACAGCAGCCCCAGAGGTAGTATACAGCAGCCCCAGTGGTAGTATACAGCAGCCCCAGAGGTAGTATACAGCAGCCCCAGTGGTAGTATACAGCAGCCCCAGAGGTAGTATACAGCAGCCCCAGAGGTAGTATACAGCAGCCCCAGAGGTAACATAGTAACATAGTAACATAGTTTTTAAGGTTGAAGGAAGACTTTAAGTCCATCTAGTTCAACCCATAGCCTAACATGTTGATCCAGAGGAAGGCAAAAAAACCCCATGTGGCAACACTAAGCTCCACATTGGGGGAAAAAATTCCTTCCTGACTCCAGATACGGCAATCAGACTAATTCCCTGGATCAACGCCCTATCAAAGAATCTAGTATATATAACCGGTAATATTATAGTTTTCAAGAAAGGCATCCAGGCCCTTCTTAAATGTTAGTAGTGACTCACTCATTACAACATCATGTGGCAGAGAGTTCCATAGTCTCACTGCTCTTACAGTAAAGAATCCACGTCTGTGATTATGATTAAACCTTCTTCCCTCCAGACGTAGAGGATGCCCCCTTGTCCCAGTCTCAGGCCTAAGAGTAAAGAGATCATTAGAAAGGTCTCTGTACTGCCCCCTCATATATTTGTACATTATTATAAGATCACCCCTAAGCCTTCGTTTTTCCAAGCTAAATAACCCCAAGTTTAATAACCTGTCTTGGTATTGCAGACCCCTTAGTCCTCTAATAACTTTTGTCGCTCTTCTCTGGACCCGCTCTAGTTCAGCTATGTCTTTCTTATACACCGGAGACCAGAATTGTACACAGTATTCTAAGTGTGGTCGCACTAGTGACTTGTATAGAGGTAAAATTATGTTCTCCTCATGAGCATCTATGCCTCTTTTAATACATCCCATTATTTTATTTGCCTTTACAGCAGCTGCCTGACACTGGCCACTAAATGTGAGTTTGTCATCTACCCATACACCCAGGTCTTTTTCAGTGGTAGTTTTGCCCAGTGTTTTATAATTAAGCACATAATTATACCCTTTGTTTCCTCTGCCCAAGTGCATGACTTTACATTTATCCCCATTAAAGCGCATTTGCCATTTAGCAGCCCAAGCTTCTAGTTTACATAAATCCTCCTGTAATATAAAATTGTCCTCCTCTGTATTGATTACCCTGCAGAGTTTAGTGTCATCTGCAAATATTGAGATTCTACTCTGTATGCCCCCTACAAGGTCATTAATAAATATATTAAATAGGAGCGGGCCCAACACTGACCCCTGTGGTACCCCACTGTTAACTGTGACCCATTCTGAGTGTGTTCCATTAATAACCACCCTTTGTTTCCTATCACTAAGCCAGTTCTTAACCCACTTACACATATTTTCCCCTATCCCCATTGCCCTCATTTTATGTATCAACCTTTTGTGTGGCACCGTATCAAAAGCTTTTGAAAAGTCCATATACACCACATCCACTGCATTTCCTTGGTCCAGTCCAGAACTTACTTCTTCATAGAAGCTTATTAGATTAGTTTGACAGGAACGGTCCCTCGTAAAACCATGTTGATAATGGGTCATGAGGTTATTTTTGTTCAGATACTCCAGTATAGCATCTCTTAGAAAACCCTCTAGGATTTTACCCACAGTAGAGGTTAAGCTTACTGGCCTATAATTTCCAAGTTCAGTTTTTGTCCCCTTTTTGAATATTGGCACCACATTTGCTATACGCCAGTCCTGTGGTACAGACCCTGATATTATGGAATCTTTAAATATTAAAAATAATGGTCTATCTATGACAGTACTTAATTCCTGCAGCACTCTGGGGTGTATCCCATCTGGGCCCGGGATTTGTCAATTTTAGTGATTTTTAGACGATACCGTACTTCCTCTTGGGTTAAGCAGGTGACGTTTAATTGAGAATTTTTGTTATCACTGATCATATTGTCTGTCATGGGATTTTCTTGTGTAAATACTGTTGAAAAAAAGTCATTTAGCATATTTGCTTTTTCCTCATCCTCATCCACCATTTCACCCAGACTATTTTTAAAGGGGCCAACACCATCATTTTTTAGTTTCTTACTATTTATGTAGTTAAAAAATATTTTGGGATTCTTTTTACTTTCTCTGGCAATGAGTCTCTCTGTCTCAATCTTTGCTGCCTTGATTTGCTTTTTACAAATGTTATTTAATTTTCTGTATTTATTTAATGCTTCATCACTACCTACTTGCTTTAATTCCCTAAATGCTTTCTTTTTGTCACATATTGCACTTCTTACCGCTTTATTTAGCCATAGTGGTTTCCTCCTATTTCTAGCATGCTTATTCCCATAGGGTATATATTGTGCACAGGTCCTATTCAGGATGCTAATAAACATCTCCCATTTGTGTTGTGTACTTTTATGTCTCAGGACATCGTCCCAGTTTATTGCACTAAGATCATCTCTCAACCGTTGGAAATTTGCCTTCCTGAAGTTTAGTGTCCTTGTGGCCCCTCTACTACACGTCTTAGTAAAGGATACTTGAAAGCTTATTAAGTTATGATCACTATTACCCAAGTGACCTCCAACCCGTATATTTGATATGCGGTCTGGCCTGTTGGTTAATATTAGGTCCAGCAGTGCCCCCCTTCTTGTTGGGTCCTGAACCAGTTGTGAAAGGTAATTGTCTCTTATAGTTTTCAAAAACTTATTACCTTTGCTAGAACTGCAGGTTTCTGATCCCCAATGTATTTCAGGGTAGTTGAAGTCCCCCATAATAATGACTTCTTCCTGAGTAGCTGCTTCATCTATTTGCTTTATGAGGATATTCTCCTCCACTTCCATTATTGTTGGAGACTTATAACAAACCCCTATCAGTAATTTATTATTTTTTCCCCCTCCCCTTATCTCCACCCACAGAGACTCTACATTTCCATTAGATTCACCTATATTATCACGCAGGATGGGTTTTAAGGATGATTTTACGTATAAACATACACCTCCTCCTCGCCTATTTGTACGGTCATTTCTGAACAGACAATAGCCCTGTAAATTAACAGCCCAGTCATGGCTCTCGTCCAGCCAAGTCTCTGAAATCCCCACCATGTCATAATTATTTTCCAACAAAATCAATTCTAATTCCTCCATTTTGTTGGTGAGGCTTCTGGCATTAGTGAACATGCACTGTATACATCTCTCTTTACCTCTATTCCTTCCTACTAGATTGACTGTTCTAACCCCACCCCCCATGCCACCCCCAATTTTATTACTTGTGCCCAGGTTACTGTTTACACTATCTTCCCCTCCTATACAATGAATACCCTCCCCCCCAATCCCTAGTTTAAACACTCCTCCAACCTTCTAGCCATTTTCTCCCCCAGCACAGCTGCACCCTCCCCATTGAGGTGCAGCCCGTCCCTAGCATAGAACCTGTAGCCAACAGAGAAGTCGGCCCAGTTCTCCAGGAACCCAAACCCCTCCTTCCTACACCAATTCCTGAGCCACTTATTTATCTCCCTAATCTCCCGTTGCCTCTCTGGTGTGGCACGTGGTACAGGCAGTATTTCAGAGAATACTACCTTGGAGGTCCTTGCCTTAAGCTTGCAGCCTAATTCCCTGAAATCATCTTTAAGGACCTTCCACCTACCTCTAACTTTGTCATTTGTGCCAATGTGCACCATGACCGCTGGGTCCTCACCAGCCCCTCCCAGTAATCTGTCAACCCGATCAGCGATGTGCCGGACTCGAGCGCCAGGTAGGCAGCACACTGTTCGACGATCCCTGTCTTTGTGACAGATTGCCCTATCTATTCCCCTAATAATTGAGTCCCCCACTACCAGCACCTGTCTGGCCTGCCCTACTCTCCTGTTTTCCCCTTACTGGAGCAGACACTCCTCTGGCTTTCAGAGGTCATGCCCTGCTGCAGCAGTGCTGTACCTGAACTCACACCCCCCTCATCTGCCAACATAGCAAATTTATTGGGGTGTGCCAGATCAGGGCTAGCCTCCCTGGCACCCTTCCCTCTACCCCGCCTTCTAACTGTCACCCAGCTAGCTACCTCATGGTCCTGAGGCTCCATAGTACCATCCTCCCCCACATCTATCCCATTGAGCAGCTGTTCAGTGAGCAGCAGACTCCTTTCCATATTGTCTATGGTAGTATACAGCAGCCCCAGAGGTAGTATACAGCAGCCCCAGTGGTAGTATACAGCAGCCCCAGAGGTATATACAGCCCCAGTGGTAGTATACAGCAGCCCCAGAGGTAGTACACAGCAGCCCCAGTGGTAGTATACAGCAGCCCCAGAGGTAGTATACAGCAGCCCCAGTGGTAGTATACAGCAGCCCCAGAGGTAGTATACAGCAGCCCCAGAGGTAGTATACAGCAGCCCCAGTGGTAGTATACAGCAGCCCCAGTGGTAGTATACAGCAGCCCCAGAGGTAGTATACAGCAGCCCCAGTGGTAGTATACAGCAGCCCCAGTGGTAGTATACAGCCCCAGTGGTATACAACCCCCAGCACAAGTATACAGGCCCCTAGCAGAGGCTATACAGGCCCCCCAGTAGGGGTTATGCAGACCCCCCATCGTTTGACACCCCTTGCTGCATTAAATATGCACGGCTCCCCGTGTCAATCAGTGAAAGGGGGAGCCGTGCATAATACAGTGCGCCCCCCCCCCACCCCGCTGTCGCTGCAGGAGCAGCAGAAATCTCACCCTCTGCCGTCCTCTGGAGCCACCGGGTGTCCTGGGTCCTCGGTCCTAGTCTGCCGTCCTTCCTCCAGCCTCATCCTCGGTCCTCCGTGCTCTGTTCTTCCTGTATGCACGCTTCTAATGCTGTGGGCGGGTTGGACGCAGCGGCGATGACGTCATGATGCTGCGACGCCCACAGCACGGGAAGCGTGCATACAGGGAGAACAGAGAGAGCACGGAGGACCAAGGATGAGGCTGGAGGAAGGACGGCAGACTAGGACCGAGGACCCAGGACACCGGGTGGCTCCAGAGGACGGCAGAGGGTGAGATTTCTGCTGCTCCTGCAGCGACAGCGGGGTGGGGGGGCGCACTGTATTATGCACGGCTCCCCCTTTCACTGATTGACACGGGGAGCCGTGCATATTTAATGAGCGGTGTCACATGACCTCCCGCTCCTAGTCCAGCCTCCCCCAGCCACCTCCAGCCCCCGGTTACTGTCCCTCCCAGTATATGACTCGCGTATAAGCCGAGGGGGGGACTTTTCAGCACATTTTTTGTGCTGAAAAAGTCGGCTTATACGCGAGTATATACGGTATTTAACAAATTAAAAACTTAAAAGTGGGGCGTGCAAGATTATTCGGCTCCTTTACCTTTCAGTGCAGCAAACTCACTCCAAAAGTTCAGTGAGGATCTCTGAATGATCAAATGTTGTCTTAAATGACTGGAAATGATAAATAGAATCCACCTGTGTGTAATCAATTCTCCATATACAGTCATTGCCAAAAGTATTGACACCCCTGCAATTCTGTCAGATAATACTTAGTTTCTTCCTGAAAATGATTGCAATCACAAATTCTTTGGTATTATTAACTTCATTTATTTTGTCTTCAATGTAAAAACACAAAAGAGAATGAAGCAAAAAGCAAAACATTGATCATTTCACACAAAACTCCAAAAATGGGCCAGACAAAAGTATTGGCACCCTCAGCCTAATACTTGGTTGCACAACCTTTAGCCAAAATAACTGCGATCAACCGCTTCCGGTAACCATCAATGAGTTTCTTACAATGCTCTGCTGGAATTTTAGACCATTCTTCTTTGGCAAACTGCTCAGGTCCCTGATATTTGAAGGGTGCCTTCTCCAAACTGCCATTTTTAGATCTCTCCACAGGTGTTCTATGGGATTCAGGTCTGGACTCATTGCTGGCCACCTTAGAAGTCTCCAGTGCTTTCTCTCAAACCATTTTCTAGTGCTTTTTGAAGTGTGTTTTGAGTCATTGTCCTGCTGGAAGTCCCATGACCTCTGAGGGAGAACCAGCTTTCTCACACTGGGTCCTACATTATGCTGCAAAATTTGTTGGTAGTCTTCAGACTTCATAATGCCATGCACACGGTCAAGCAGTCCAGTGCCAGAGGCATCAAAGAAACCCCAAAACATCAGGGAACCTCCGCCATGTTTGACTGTAGGGACCGTGTTCTTTTCTTTGAATGCCTCTTTTTTTCCCCTGTAAATTCTATGTTGATGCCTTTGCCCAAAAAGAGAGAACATTCTTCCAAAACGTTTTAGGCTTTCTCAGGTAAGTTTTGGCAAACTCCAGCCTGGCTTTTTTATGTCTCGGGGTAAGAAGTGGGGTCTTCCTGGGTCTCCTACCATACAGTCCCTTTTCATTCAGACGCCGACGGATAGTACGGGTTGACACTGTTGTACCCTCGGACTGCAGGGCAGTTTGAACTTGTTTGGATGTTAGTCGAGGTCCTTTATCCACCATCCGCACAATCTTGCGTTGAAATCTCTTGTCAATTTTTCTTTTCCGTCCACATCTAGGGAGGTTAGCCACAGTGGCATGGGTTTTAAACTTCTTGATGACACTGCGCACGGTAGACACAGGAACATTCAGGTCTTTGGAGATGGACTTGTAGCCTTGAGATTGCTCATGCTTCCTCACAATTTGGTTTCTCAAGTCCTCAGACAGTTCTTTGCTCTTCTTTCTTTTCTCCATGCTCAATGTGGTGCACACAAGGACACAGGACAGAGGTTGAGTCAACTTTAATCCATGTCAACTGGCTGCAAGTGTGATTTAGTTATTTCCAACACCTGTTAGGTGCCACAGGTAAGTTACAGGTGCTGTTAATTACACAAATTAGAGAAGCATCACATGATTTTTCTAAGGGTGTCAATACTTTTTTCCACCTCCCTTTTTTATGTTTGGTGTGGAGTTATATCCAATTTGGCTTTAGGACAATTCTTTTTGTGTTTTTTCATTGAAGACAAATTAAATGAAGATAATAATACCAAAGAATTTGTGATTGCAATCATTTTCAGGAAGAAACTGAGTATTATCTGACAGAATTGCAGGGGTGTCAATACTTTTGGCCATGACTGTAAATACACCTGCTCTGGATAGTCTCAGGGTTCTGTTTCAAGTGCAGAGAGCATCATGAAGACCAAGGAACACACCAGGCAAGTCCAAGATATTGTTGTGATGAAGTTTAAAGCCAGATTTGGATACAAAAAGATTTTCCAAGTTTTAAACATCTCAAGGAGCACTGTGCAAGTGATCATATTGAAATGGAAGGAGTATCAGACCACTACAGATCTACCAAAACCCAGCCGTCCCTCTAAACTTTCATCTCGAACAAGGAGAAGACTGATCAAATATGCAGCCCAAAGGCCCATGATCACCCTGGATGAACTGCAGAGATCTACAGCTGAGGTAGAAGAGTCTGTCCATAGGATAACAATCAGTTGTACACTCACAAATCTGGCCTTTATGGAAGAGTGGCAAGAAGAAAGCCATTTCTCAAAGATATCCATAAAAAGTCTCAGTTGAAGTTTGCCACAAGCCACCTGGGAGACACACCGAACACGTGGAATAAGGTGCACTGGTCAGATGAAACCAAAATTGAACTTTTTATAAATAATAATAATAAAGCTTTATTTATATAGCGCCAACATATTCCGCAGCGCTTTACAATGTAGGGTTAGAGTACAGAAAATACAGTAAGCAATTACAGTAGAGAACAAATAAAGTACAATAATTGGATACAAAACAATAGGCATAGAATCAATGTGAAAAAAAAATACAATAAATAAAGCAAGAAATGAAGGTGACCCTGCTCAAAAGAGCTTACAATCTACAACGGGATAGGGGTTGCACAAGGTGCTGGGGCTTATTGCACTGATGGTCCAGGCATCTTGAGGAAATGGGGCATAGGGCTAAGCTTACATGGATGGTCATCAGACAGTCTGTGTAGACCTTTATGGTTTGGTGGAGTTTGTAGAAGAGTAATGTCCAGAGGATAGGCCATTCACTGTCTACAGTACAAAGGACTTCTATTAGGGAGTATGATAGGCCATTATATTCTAGAATAATAATGGGGTGTGACTCTATACGCAAATAATAATCTCCAAAGAGTGCACATTAAAATGAATTCTTTATTTAGTCATTACTAAAAGCAGTCAATAGTGTGTGTAACCCTACACCTGTATCTAGTAAAACAAAGGATGAACAGTTGTAGGGGAAGATACCTATATCTCTATCCTTATCCTACCAACCGTCCCTGCCTGACTACGGAGATTTAGACACATTAAGTAACTGGTGTCCCCGTTCCACGGCGGCTCGCCCTGAGTGTCCCTATATCCTCACTCGGGGCAATTTGCTACCAGCAGAGTACCTATCGGTTATTTCTTGAGTGTGCTAGAATGAGAGCCTAGGTCAAACCCCAGTGCCCTTCCTGCGTGTGTGTGTGCAGCGTGGATGTATATGATTTAGGGGAGTGCTCTACCAGGTGTTACCAACAACCCAGTGTGGCAAATCTCAAGGTAGGGTACCATCTATCCCTTGAATCCTCCTCACATCACCAGCATATATGTAAACACACACAAACTCACTCCTATCCTGCTCAAATAGTGGGCAATAACGCAGGTTCAGCAGTCAACACAAGTAGATAGGTTAGTGACCCATTCAGGCAGAGTTAGAACTTATCATTTCACTTATCTGATGTTATAGATGTTCTATCAGTCCCAGTCTCAGTCATACAGCGTACGACCTCTCGACGCGTTTCTGCCCGCTAATATAGCTGGGCGTCCTCAGGAGCGACTGTGCTGTGTTGGTTACCAGGTGGTTCCATATAAGTCACCCGGGGCACTGTAAGAGGTGGTATGGTAACCTACCCTCTTCTCATCATTGGTGTCAGCAGCAGTTAGTGGATGGGGGGAGCAGAAGAAGTTCAGTTTTGGAAAGGTTTAGTTTCAAATAGAGAGTGGACATGATATTGGAAACTGCAGCTAGACAGTCATTGGTGTTCTTTAATACCGCAGGGGTGAGGTCAGGGGCTGAAGTGTATAGTTGTGTGTCATCAGCATAAAGATGGTACTGAAAGCCAAATCTGCTGATGGTCTGTCCAATCGGGGCCGTGTAGAGAGAGAAGAGGAGAGGGCCAAGGACTGAACCCTGAGGGACCCCAATAGTGAGGGGAAGAGGGGAAGAAGTGGAGCCAGCAAAAGATACACTGAAAGAGCGGTCAGAAAGATAGGAGGAGAGCCAGGAGAGAGCAGTGTCCTTTATGCCAATGGAGTGCAGCATAGAGAGTAGGAGCTGATGGTCGACAGTGTCAAAAGCTGCAGAGAGATCAAGGAGAATAAGCAGAGAGTAGTCACCATTACGTTTTGCTGTCAGAAGGTCATTGGTCACTTTGATGAGGGCAGTTTCTGTGGAGTGAAGGGCGGAAACCAGACTGTAATGGATCTAGAAGAGAGTGAGCGGAGAGGTAACGGGTGAGGCGGGAATAGACCAGGCGCTCCAAGAGTTTAGAGATGAAGGGGAGATTGGAGACTGGTCTGTAGTTATTTGTGCAGGTTGGGTCGAGAGTGGTTTTCTTTAATAATGGAGTAATGATCGAGTGTTTGAAGGAGGAGGGGAAAATGCCAGAAGAGAGGGAGAGATTGAAGATTTTGGTTAGATGAGTGGTGACGACTGGAGAGAGGGACTGGAGCAGGTGTGAGGGAATGGGGTCAGTAGTGCATGTGGTGGGACGAGAGGAAGAAAGGAGCCTGGAGACTTCTTCTTCTGTGACTGGGTCAAATGTGGAGAGTGAACCGGAGGAGATGTGGGGAAGAATGGGGGTGGCAGCGCTTGGAGGCTGAGAGCTGATTTCCTGGCGGATGTTGTCTATTTTCTCCATGAAGTAGGAAGCCAGGTCATCAGCACAGAGGTCAGTGATGGGGGCCTGCACTTTAGGACTGAGGAGAGAGTGAAAGGTGTCAAAGAGTTTTTTTGGATTGTTGGATAGTGAGGAGACCAGGGTGGTGAAGTAGGTCTGTTTGGCAAGGAGAAGGGCAGAGTTGTAGGTTTTTAGCATGAATTTATAGTGGATAAAGTCTGCTGGTGAGCGAGTTTTCCTCCATAGACGTTCAGCACTCCTGGAGCATCGCTGGAGGAATCGAGTTTGTGGTGTGAGCCAGGGCTGTTTTGTCCTCTGTTTGGAGGTTCTGCGGGTGAGGGGCGCTACTTGGTCCAGGGAGCTTCTGAGAGTCATTGTAGTGATTTACTGCCTGATCTGGAGAGGAGATTGAAGAGATTGGGGACAGAGATGAGATGAGGAAGTCTGTGAGTGCTTGAGGGTTAATGGCCTGTAGATTTCTGGATGTGTGATAGGTAGGATTGGGCTGTGTTGGCCGAGGGTTAGTGAGTGAGAAGGAGAGAATGTTGTGGTCAGAGAGTAGAGTTGAGTTATCAAAGGGTGAGGATGAGCAGAGCCGGGTAAAGACAAGGTCAAGGGTGTTACCATTTTCGTGCGTCTTAGAGGTTGAAAGCTGTGATAGGCCAAGAGAGGTAGTTAGAGATAGGAGCTGGGATGCAGATGGGGAGATGGGGCTGTTTATGGGAATGTTAAAGTCTCCCAGAATAAGGGTTGGTAAATCTGAGGACATGAAATGCGGGAGCCAAGTGGAGAAATGGTCGAGGAACTGGGTGGGTGACCCTGGGGGGCGGTATACCACCGCTACTTTGAGGGGGAGGGGATGGAATAGCCTAATGGTATGGACCTCAAAAGAAGGGAATGAGAGTGATGGGGCTGGAGGAATGACCTGGAAAGTACATTGTGGGGACAGGAGGAGGCCAACTCCACCGCCACGTCTGTTCCCACGTCTAGGGGAGTGAGAGAAGTGTAAGCCGCCGTAAGAAATAGCAGCAGGGGAAGCAGTGTCTGAATCCTGGATCCAGGTTTCTGTGAGGGCCAGCAGGTTTAGAGAGTTGGAAAGGAAGTAATTGTGAATGAAGGGAAGTTTGTTGCATACAGACCGTGGATTCCAGAGAGCGCAATTAAAAGAGGGAGATGAAGGTGTGCAGGTGATATTAATAAGGTTAGTGAGGTTTCTGTGTGAGGTGGGAGAGGGGTTGAAGTTAGCAGAGGGTGGACCAGGGTTGGGAGAGATATCACCTGAGAGGAGCAGCAGTAAAAAGAGAAAGAGCAGATAGTTTTTGGAATTAGGACATGATTTATTGTGACAAGCTTTGGAATATGATGGGCTGAGAGTCTTCAGTAAACTGAAGATAGCATGGGAGCTGTACATAGAGTAGGGCAGGAGAGAGGGGCCGATGTGAATGAGTGGTGATGGAGGGGGGATGGGGTGATAAAAATTGGTGGCGAGAGCACATAAGAAAACAAACAGTGAAATACAAGACATGGTAAAGATTAGAAGTGAATGGAGTTATGCACAGTGTTGGAGTGTCCCTCTATGTCATTGTCTTCCAGCAAGAGGGCATAGAAAAAAAGATATTGAAGTAAAGGACATGGTGATAGGGAAAGGAAAAGAAGTTAATTTTTTTTTTTTTTTTTTCCCTCCCCTCTCCCTGTTAAATAGAGTGGCTTACCTGACTCCTGCCCTGACTAACTGCCATAAAATAACTGCATCCACTTAGCATTCAATGCCACTTTGCGTGAGATGCCACACGTGTCTGACCCCCCACACGTGTACCCCTTAAGACTGAACTAAATTTATAGGACACACTACCAGATTCAGGTCACAGCGCACAGGCCACAGTGCAAAACAAGATGTTTGGCGTAAAAGCAACACAGCTCATCACCCACAAAACACCCACCCCACTGTCAAACGTGGTGGCAGCCTCATGGTTTGGGCCTGCTTTTCTTCAGCAGGGACAGGGAAGATGGTTAAAATTGATGGAAAGATGGGCGAAGCCAAATACAGGACCATTCTGGTAGAAAACCTGTTGGAGTCTGCAAAAGACCTGAGACTGGGACAGAGATTTATCATCCAACAAGACAATGATCCCAAACATAAAGCAAAATCTACAGTGGAATGGTTAAAAAATAAACGTATCCAGGTGTTAGAATGACCAAGTCACAGTCCAGACCTGAATCCAATCGAGAATCTGTGGAAAGAACTGAAAACTGCTGTTCACAAACACAAGAATGGGCAAGAATTTCAGTCTGTCGATGTGCAAAACTGATAGAGACATACTTCAAGTGACTTGCAGCTGTAATCACAGCAAAAGGTGGCGCTACAAAGTATTAACTCAAGAGGGACGAATAATATTGCACGCCCCACTTTTCAGTTTATTTGTTAAAAAAGTTTAAAATATCCAATAAATTTCGTTCCACTTCACGATTGTGTCCCACTTGTTGTTGATTCTTCACAAAAAAAATTAGAATTTATATCTTTATGTTTGAAGCCTGAAATGTGAAAAAAAGTTGATAAGTTCAAGGGGCCGAATACTTTCACAAGGCACTGTGATCATTTTCACCTCTTTGTTATAATCAAACACCTGACTACAAAATGTCTCCCTTTATGTAAGTGTATCCAGAAGAATTGACACTGCTTTAAAGACATTGTGGTCACACCATATATAGATGTAGAAATTTAGACTTGTCTTTTGTTCCTTCACTTCACATTTTTTAAACTGATACAAATAAATATGTAAAAATAAATACTTCTGTCTTTGAAAGTATTCTTTCAACTTTAAAGAGAACTTGTTTTACCCCCCTCTCCTATCACTACCTGTCCCTGCACCTTCCTAGACAGGGATGGCTAGGGATGAGCTCACAAAGTGCAGGGACAGGTAGTAATAGAAGAAAGGGGTAGAGCGACCTGACTGGTCCCCTTTAATTTTTAAAAGTGGGTGGTTGTACAAAATATTGACCCTTTCACGACATATGACATAGCCTGTACATCATGGTTGCCACCGGGAGTTCTGCTCATGTGAAAGCTGAGCTCTGGATCTCACACCCAGGAAAATTATTGTACCACCCAGTCTGTTTAACACCATAAATGCTGAGATCAATAGCAATCACAGCATTCAAGAGGCTGAGAGAGGAGTGTGCTCCTCTCCCAAGTGATCAGGACCCAAACAACTTGTTCATCAGAGCTCAATAGATGCTGTGGCAATCTGAAGTTGTCATGATGAACTCTGGGTCATTCAACTACAGAAAGCCTCTTACACCATGCCAGGAGTATGATGTAGGAGGCTGCTGGCAGGTATCCATTGAAATGATGGTGCATTGCAATGGATTTCACCAGTGATCTGATTAATATATATTAATGTCTGATAGGGGCTCATTAAAATGGAAAAAAAAAACTAAAAATATTTTAAAAATTACAAAATAATGAGCAAATAAAGAAAAAACTACTAAATATATTTCTGAAAAAAAATGCACATATTTGGTGTTGTGTATCCATAACAATCTGATGTATAAAGCACCAGTTAACCCCTTCCATGAACATCGTAAAAAAAAGTGGCAAAAAACATACTTTTTCATCATGCTGCCAAAAAAAGTGGAATAACATACAATCAGAAAGTTGCATGTAAATAAAAGTGGTACAACTGATCATGTGAAGTCCCTTGAAAAACAAAGAGCCATACAGCTCAGGCAGCAGAGAAATTATAGCTTTCATAATACAGCAATGCAAAAACAATTTGTAACGCTGGTGTTCCCTGCACTAACTGGTAGGGATGCCAACATACCATTCCTCTCCACCCATTTGTCCCTTTGCTCACCTGTGCTCACTGAGGCTTCTAGTTTCCTGGGCCCACTCAGGGTGTGTGGGTTTCCTGGCTGCGCACTTGGGACATGTGCACACGCATGTGCTCCTTCCGCTTTTTAAAGTGGCAATGCATGCACTCTTGATGTTTTCTAAACCTATTGCTGGTGTGATAACACGCTCTGGAATTGCCTTTGCTGGGTTCAAAGGGCACGTAGTTTCTGCAGCCAACTCAGGCGAACAGCAGAGATCCGGTTACAACTGACGCTGGGTCTGATTTATGTAGGTGAAAGCACAAACAAAAAGGAAAAAAAACTGCAACAAAAATCTTTGCCTGTCTGGCACTAACTAAACGGGATGATAACCTACCTACAGACTGGTGGGCTTCTCCCTTCCAGCCAAACCACATACACTAAGCAACTCACACATGTCTCATACACAGACAGACTTTCTGTGTTCCAAGACTGAGACACTCGCTCAACCTAGCCTCCTTTTACATCCACCCACCGCCTCCCATTAATTCATTAGTAGCCAGGTGATATTGGCCAGGCTAGGTCACATAGGACAGATATCTGGGTGAGATATACCTGCCATCATCCACTAATCCCACATGATTGTCACATTCCTCCCCCTGCCCCGCTCAGACCAACCCGGCTGAGCAACTGCACCCATAAAACAGTGCACCTGAGACAGAGCATCAGCATTCCCCATCTGCACCCAAGGGCGGTCGTCCACCGTAAAATTGTAGGCCTGCAAGGCAAGGAACCACTGGGTCACCCGGTATTACGTTCCCTATTCAAGTGCATCCATATCAGAGAGGCATGGTCAGTGATCAGCCTGAACTTTCTTCCCACCAAATAATATTTGAGGGACTCTAGAGCCCACTTAATGGCTAGGCATTCTTTTTCCACTATTGCATACTTCCGTTCATGTTTGTTTAGCTTCCAACTTAGATAAAAGACCGGATGTTCCTCTCCGTCCCTCAATTGTGACCCCTATACCAGTGTCGGAAGTGTCCGTTTGGACCACAAACTCCCTTTGGAATCAGGAGTCACTAGCACAGGTTGAGAGCAAAGGGCTAATTTTAGGTTATGGAAAGCTTCTTCAGCTGCTGAGGTCCATTTAATCATGACAGTCTTTCCCTTTGGTAAGATCCTCCAGGGGGACAGCGATGGCTGCAAAATTGGGAATGAACCATTGGTAATAGTCTGCAATCCTCAAAAAAGCTCTCACCTGCTTCTTGTTTACTGATTGCGGCTTGCATCTTGTCAATCTGAGGCTTAGCGATTCCCCTCCCAATTACATATCCCAAATACCGGGCTTCTTCTAGCCCGATATGACATTTCTTGGGGTTTGGGGTTTCCCGCAGGTCCTCAATCAATGCTTGTACTTTCCTGAGGAGTGTCTCCCAGTCCAGGCTGTATGTTACAATATCATCCAAATAGGCAAAAGCGTACTGCTTATGTGGCCTCAGGATTCGGTCCATCAGTCTCTGAAATGTTGCCGGCGCCCGTGAAGTCCGAACGGCATATTCACATACTGTAGAAAATGCAGTTTTCTCTTTAGCTGCCTTTAGCTGTCAGACGGATCTGCCAATACCCCTTCGTTAAGTCTAGCGCCGTGATATACCGGTCTTTTCCAAGCCAATCTATTAATTTGTCGACCCGTGGCATAGGGTAGGCATCAAATTTGGAGACTGCATTGAGTTTCCTGAAGTCATTGCAGAATTGGATGGTGCTGTTTGGTTTAGGAATTAACACAATCGTGCTCGACCAGGCAGTATGCGATTCCTCAATTACTCCTTAATCTAACATTCCCTTCACTTCTTGGGAGATGGATTCCCGCCGAACTTCCGTGATGCTGTAGGGCCAGGGGCGTATCTAGGGGGGTGCAGCCGGACCTTCAGCCCCGGGCGCCAGCCAGTGGGGGGCGCAGCGCCGCCGCCGCCAGAACTAATCACCTCGCAGGCAGCAGCTCGCAGCATATTGTGCACGCCGGCCACGGGTGGCCGCGGAGCTGCGTGCATAATACAACCATTCCATCCTGCTGCTCTGCTTGGTCCGCCCCGCCCCCTGGCAGCAGTTGACACCTCAAACCCCCCCCCCCCCCAAGCCCCCCCCCCCCCCCCCCCCCGGGCACGTCACGCGCACGTCGCGCGCACGTCGCGCGGGCGCACGTCGCGCTGTGGCTGACGTGACGTCACCCGGCGCGCCGCATAGACGGAGTCACGGAGGGAAGCAGAGCAGAGGAGCCGAGGGTTAGGAGCTGCTCACCGCTGTGGCCTGTCTCCGACTCCTGAGTCCCGACTCCTGACTCAAATTGAGTCTTCCGGGTCCTGGTCCGTCCTCCTAGCACGAGCCAACACTCCTGATAAAGTAAAAACAAAAAGTAACACTAAAGAGGCGGGAGGGGGGGGTTATGGGGGGAGGGTGGACTGGTGGTTGCCAGTTATGGGAGTTATGAGGTGTCTATATTATATATGTTATCTACATCAGGGCAGGTGCAGGCACACACTAAGAGGTATAATATTAATTATACCTCATAGTGTGTGCCTGCCTGCCTGGTGATGTATACATATATACACCTCATAGTGTGCCTGCCCTGCCTCATGTATACATATATATACCTGAGGTACCTGAGGTATATATATGTATGCATCATCAGGCAGGCACACTATGAGGTGTATATATGTATACATCACCAGGCAGTGAAACACATAATACACAGAGCACAGCTATATATAGATGACTGTCATCTATATACAGCTGTGCTGTGTGTGCAGCCTGTGCGTGCTCTATATACAGCAGTGCCTGTATACCTGAGAGGTACCATATATAATACTCGTGTATAAGCCGAGTTTTTCAGCCCAAAGATTGGGCTGAAAAGTTCCCCCCTCGGCTTATACACGAGTCAATACGGTAATGGGCCCCCAAATGCTGGCACTCGCCCCCCCTGTGTGGTAAGGGCCCCCCCGCAGCTTAACTTACCATCCCCGGTCTTCTGCACCACCGGTCTTCTGTGCTCCGTCCTCCATGCTCCGAGTCCCGTCCGGCTGCATCCGAGATCCCCGGCCGTCGCACGATGACGTCATCGTAACTGCGACGGCCAGGGATCCCGGATGCAGCCGGACGGGAGCATGGAGGACGGAGCACAGAAGACCGTCACGGTGGCGGTGCAGTACAGAAGACCAGGGATGGTAAGTTAAGCAGCAGGGGGGCCCTTACCACACATGGGGGGCGAGTGCCAGCATTTGTGGGCCTGTATACCCCTGGGGCTGCGCTGCTGTATAACCCCTGGGGCTGCTGTATAACCCTTGGGGCTGCTGTATTACCCCTGGGGCTGCTGTATTACCCCTGGGGCTGCTGTATTACCACTGGGGCTGCTGTATTACCACTGGGGCTGCTGTATTACCACTGTGGTCTGTATATTCCACTGGGGAGGCTGCTGTAATACTGCTGGGGTCTGTATATACCACTGGGGAGGCTGCTGTATACCACACTGCTGGGGGCTGTATACCTTTGCTGGTGTCCACCCTCGGCTTATACATGAGTCAATAGGTTTTCCCAGGTTTTGGGGGCAAAAGTAGGGGGGTCGGCTTATACACGGGTCAGCTTAAACACGAGTATATACGGTATATATATGTATTTATCATCAGGCAGGCACACACTATTAGGTGTATACAGTATATGTATACACCAGGCAGGCACACACTATGGGGTGTATATATACTGTATATATATTAGGCACACACTATGAGGTGTATATACTGTATATATGAGAGACACACTGTATATATAAGGTGTATATAAATAGATATCTAGAGGACTGACTGCACACACAGAGCACTGCTGTATATAAAGCACGCATAGGCTGCACACACAGCACAGCTATATATAGATGACAGTCATCTATATACAGCTGTGCTCTGTTTGTGCAGTCTGTCCTCTATATACAGCTGTGCTCTGTGTATTATGTTTTTCACTGCTTTGTGTCCCCCCTTCTCCAGGGCCATCAGGGCTCCGGAAATAGTCTGTGGTCACCACCTGCAGAACCGCGACTTTGATGAGGGCGTTACACGGGACGACATCACCGGATTTATCGCCGTGATTGCCCTGTTCGGTTCAGACGACATCGCCTGTGCGTCGCCACGTGTAACAGGGCGATCGTTCGGCGATAATTCAGTGTTTCTCAGTTCACAGATTTCCCAACTTGTTGGGAAATCTGGCAAACTGGGATGGGTGATTTCAAGCTATTGCCGCGATCTCACAGGCGATGGGAGCTATACAAAGTATACCCTGCCTCGCCTGGAGGATCGCCTCTGAACTACAGGCAGCTCAGAGGCGATCCTCCAGGGAACATCGCCGGCGACAATCACATGTCCACGTGTCATGTGACATGTCACCAGCGATGTGCGCCCGCACGTGATCGGCCGCACATCGCCGGGGATTGTTGCCCCCCGTGTAACGCTACCATTATAGGGGATGTCTTGCTAATTTCCTATCATTTATAACTGTTACCTGTTCCATTTGCACAAGAGCAGGAGAAATTGATTCACAATCATCGTTGCTTCATATCATTCTTGAAATACATATATACATACACACACGCACACATCATACACACTGTATGAAACCATACATTGATGCGTTTTATTTACAGGACAGGGGAAACATTTGTTCTACTGCCAATAGTGATGTCTAAAAAACCATCAGGGGCAGAGTTCCGAAAAAGAGCAAAGGTGAAAGAAAAACAAGACCGACAATTTTCATCTTCATTGTCGTCATGGTTGAATAAAGCACAAGAAGATATGAAAGGTATGTGTATATAAATAACTAATAACTTTTTATTACATGTCTTTTTTTTTTTAATTTATCATAATGAAACTTTTCTGAATTGAAACTGTTCGTTTATCTATGTTTGCTTTATTTTAGATGAAAGCAGCGGAGATGTCAGTGTTATTCGGAATTCCGACCAAGAAAGTGAAGAAAGTAATACTGTGGTGGTGGAGGACGAAACTACACAGACCGCAGAAGCCACTACAGATGAACCCACTGAAGATCCCTTTTTGAAGTTAGACACCCTGCAATGTTGTAGCAGCACAACACATTCTGTAGAAGAGGAGCTAAACAATATTTCATCGACTTCTCGTGGTGAGTCAAATATTGACATTGACTGCTATGACCCCGGAACATGGCCAGTCAACTTTACTGATGCACTAAGGTGCTTTATCATCAACATGAGGACAAACACAATGTATGAACCCGATGTCAGTAATAGTTTAAGAGATGGTAGAAAACTCACAATAGATTGGTTTTTTAAACAGCTGCCAAATGGACAGAAAGTAAGAAGGTCTTGGCTAGAATATAGCCAGTTAAAAAATGCTGTATACTGCATACCATGCAGAATGTTTGCTAATTCTGAACAAAGACTCTCAGTTTTGTCAAAAGAGCAAGGTTTAACAAATTGGAAAAAAATAAGCGCGAAAATTCATGAACATGAAAATGCATTACATCATAAAATGTGTTTCTGTTCATGGAAAACACTTGAGGCCTCGTTAGGGAAGGGTGGCATTGACAAGGAACTTCAAGACCAGATAGTGATGGAAGAAAAGAAATGGAAGGAAGTTCTTCACGTAATTGTTGATGTAATCATGCATTTAGCCAGACAAGGAAGTGCATTGCGAGGCTCACAGCAAGGTCTTGATTTTGCAGACCCTAAAAGTGGAAAGTTTCTAAATGCTATTGAACTTGTTTCGCATTATAACGCCCCTCTGCGTGAACATTTGCAGCGTCATAAGAAAGGGCAAGTGAGCTATTTCTCACCTAATATTCAGAACGAATTTTTAGACATCATTGCAGGCAAAATAAGGGAACACATACTTAATGATGTTATGAAGGCTCAGTATTTTTCTGTGATGTTTGACTGCACACCTGACATAAGCCATTTGGAACAAATGTCTGAAGTTATTAGATATGTAAAAATTACACAGTATGGCCCAGAAGTTGTTGAAAGCTTCATAGACTTTTTCACTGTGAGTGACAAAACTGGGCTTGCACTGTCAGAAATAATTTTACAAAAAATAAGAAAAGATGGCTTAGATATTAAAAATTGCAGGGGTCAGTCATATGACAATGGGGCAAATATGGCTGGAAAGTATAAAGGGGTCCAAGCACGATTGCTTCAAGAGAATAATCTGGCATATTTTGTACCCTGTGCCGCTCATTCCCTAAATCTAGTTGGTGTAAATGCTGCAAGCGTGTCACGACAAGCAGAGACTTACTTCGGGACACTACAATGTCTTTATTTGTTCTTTGTTGCCTCCACTTATAGATGGGAAGTTTTACAGAAGCATGTAACAGTTACCCTCAAGTCACTTAGTAAAACCAGATGGTCTGCAAAAGTCGAAGCGGTAAGACCAATTTATTTACATCTAAAGGAAATAATTGATGCTTTAAACGATCTGAAAGCCAATTCAGTTGCAAACATGGAGACAAAGGTTGAGGCTGCGTCTCTGTTGTACAATATTACAAAGTTTGACTTTGTAGCTATGTCTTGTTTTTGGTACAAAGTGCTAAGTCACATTGATCGCATTAACAAACTTTTACAAACTAAAAACATAACTATTGATATGTCTGCAAAGCATATTCATGGTCTCTTGGTCCTGTTAGAGTCAGGTAGAACAAGCAATGCAGCTGACGCTATCAGTGAAGCAAAACAGATTGCAGAAAGGTGTGGCATTGATCCACACTTCAGAGAGATAAGGAAACGAAAGATCAACAAGATGTTTGATGAACAATGTGAGGATGAGAGTGCTCAGTTGTCAGTGGAAGACAAATTTAGGATTTCCCTGTTAGAGATAACTGACAAAATAATTTTTGAGATGAGAACCCGATTTACAGCTATGGACAAGATCAGTAATACATTTGGTTTTCTCTCTGGACCTGAATTTAATTCATTGACAACAGAAGAGTTGAAGGTACATGCCATCAAATTAGCCGAAATATACCAGAGAGATCTTAATAAAGAGGAAATAACCCTTGAAGTAGAGAGTTTTAAACATCACGCAATTAATTTAAATACAAATATGAAAAGTGCCTCACCCGAAGGTTTGCTTATCGACATATACAAACATGGACTGCAAGATGCCTACCCTAATATAGCCACAGCCCTTAAAATCTTTCTCACTATCCCAGTATCTGTTGCTTCCAGTGAAAGAAGCTTTAGCAAGCTAAAGTTATTGAAAACACACCTTCGAAGTGTCATGGGACAACAAAGACTAACAAATTTAAGCATTATTTCTATTGAGCATGAGTTGGCTTCAAAACTTTCATATGATGACATAATAGCATCCTTTGCAGCCAAAAAAGCACGTAAAATCAAATGTTAGACAATGCTGTTGTAGAACATAGGTTTTTTGTAATATGCAACAAAACAGCCTCACAAGTATACAATACACTCAATTTTAGTTATACTAATTGTTCTGTTAAAATGCCAAGTATACATGTATAGTGTATAATATGTACAAATATAGTCTGCGATTGTTGATTAAGTTAAATAAACCATTGTAATAAATGATAATGTAGCTTTACTTAGTAAGTGAGCGTTTCAATAGAGCTACGCATCAAATAAAAATTGGCGTTGGCGGGTGTGATGGGGGGGGGGGGGGGGGCGCCAAAATAAATCCTTGCCCCGGGTGCCAGAAAACCTAGTTACACCTCTGTGTAGGGCTTTAACTGAACTGTTACACTTGGCTCTGTTATCATATCATGTTTGATGAGCGTGGTCTGCCCAGGTTTCTCGGAGAAAAACGTTTGGTTGTTGATTACAAACTGCTTGACGTCTGTCTTTTGCTGCTCTGAAGGCGTCTCCGCAATCTGGACCTCCGGTATGTTCTTGTCACGGGTGGCACGGATGACAGGGTAGAGGCCACGCGCAGACGGTCCCAGCGTTTGGCCAATCAGCCATAAGGTTTGAGGACGGTCCGTCTTTCAGGGGCATTTACCTTCTGTGTAGATAAAGAGAAGGTATGATAAGATCTCCCTATCATGGGAGGACGGCTGGGAAGGTCTTGTGCTCGGTCTGGTTTCTACACCAGTATTCTGGGTCTCTAGGACCCAGCAGGTTCTTCCCTCCTTTATAAGGAGTTTCATTGCCCTCCCTCGGTGCAGGTGATATTTCCTTGTGGACTCATTATCCTTGCTCCAAGCAGAAGCTGAGATTGTGGAGGTTGCTGTGCTCTGCTGCAAGATAAGTGTTTTCTTTCCCCATTGTCTGTTTTCCTTGTGTTGTCTTTAGTTGTTAGTGGAGGGGTCTAGTGAACCTCCCCATCTGATCCTTAGATAAGGTAGTGCTAGGATCAGAGAGGGACGAGGTTCGTGGTCGGCGACAGTTGAGGAAACTGTATAGGGACGTCAGGGCAGACAGGGTCAGCCCCAGGAAGACTAGGGGTCACCCTCTCCCTCTTGTGCCCATAGCTTTAGGGACTCCTTATCCCCCCCCGTCGTTGTCCTACGCTGGGTGTCTCTCCCGCTCCCAGCGTGACATTTCTGCGTGCAGACCAGAAGAGCCAGACCCGCTGACGGAGCCGGACAGTCCTTCCAGGGTTTTATCAGATTCACATGATAAATCTGTTCAGGCATCCTTTTACCATCCTGGTACACTTTGTAGTTTACCTCACCCACCCGATTCATATATTCAAAGGGGCCTTGCCACTTTGCCAGTAATTTATTTTCCACCGTGGGGACCGGGATCAACACCTTATCTCTGGGTGCAAAAGTACAGACCTTGGCCCCCTATCATAAATCCATTTCTGTACTCCTTGAGCCTGTATCATATCCTCTTTAATAATGGGCATAACGCCCGCAATACGGTCCTGTTTTTGGGTTACATGGTCTATTACACTTTTGAATGGAGTGACCTGTCCCTCCCAGGTTTCTTTAGTGACGTCCAACAGTCCACAGGGACGTCGGGTGTACAGAAGCTCAAAAGTCGTGAACCCGGTCGAAGACTGAGGTACCTCCTGATGGCAAAAAGCAAATACGGTAGTAAGTAGTTCCAGTTCTTCCCATCCTTGTCTATCGCCTTTCTGAGCATCTGTTGCAAGGTTTTGTTGAACCGCTTGACCAATCCGTCTGTTTGAGGGTGATACACGGAGGTGCCAACTGTGCTATCTGTAACAGCCTGCAGAGCTCTTTCATTACCTTTGACATAAAGGGGGTCCCCTGGTCTGTGAGTATTTGTTTCTGGATGCCGACTCGACTAAACACATGCACCAGCTCCTTGTCAATTTTCTTGGTGGCCGTTTTATGCAAAGGTATGGCCTCGGAAAAAAGAGTGGCATAATCCAAGATGACAAGGATGTGTTTGTGTTCACGTTCAGACCTGGGGAGGGGCACAACTGAATCCATCATAATCCTCTCAAATGCGATCTCGATAATTGGTAGGGGTACCAAGGGGCTACAGAAATGGGGCCTAGATGCAGAGGTTTGGCAGTCAGGACAAGACTCGCAATATGTGCGAATATCATGATGCATGCCTGGCCAAACAAAACAGTAATATCCTTTTGGTGGGTTTTTGGACCCCCTGGTGACCCCCCATCAAGTGTCCGTGGGCCAGGTCCAGCACTTTCCTCCTGTAGGATTTTGGCATGACTAATTGTTGCACTGTGTCTTTCCCCTTTTCTCTATTTGATAGAGAAAGTCATTCTCCAGGGCCATGTAAGGGTAAGCAAGCCTCGTACCTGGATCCACCTGTACCCCATTTACCACTTGTACATTTTTTTCTAGCCTCAGAAAGGGTAGAATCTCTTATTTGCTCGCTTTGTAAGTCATGTTTCTGGATTTCCAAATCCAGCACACGCGGAGGTGGACAACCGCCCGCCTCCGCCTCTCCCCTGGGTTCATTAAAATTGCCAGCCATAACTGAAAACAGGAACTGGAGGTCGCTTTCAGCAGATTCCTCCCCGGAATCCTCTTGTGGGGCATCCTCCAGTGGCTCTGGGCCCACACGAGGCGTTGGAGAAGGGTCACCGGTGCTGCTTCACTGGGGTACCAAATGGTTCTTCCACAACTACCAAAAGTGGGGAAAATCCCTGCCCAGAATGACATCATGCAATAATGCTGGGACTAGTCCGACCTTATGATACACAGTCCCACAGGGAGTAGTAATGCAGGAGACAGTTGTGAGGTACGAGCAGGTGTCTCCATGCACACACATCACAGAAAATGTATAAGATAAGATAAACTTTATTGATCCCGGAGGAAATTACAGTATTACAGTAGCAGAACAAAGATCAAGAACATTTCACACTTTACAAAATAAGTCTATATGGACAGCAGATGTGGGTAGACTGGTACATGTACCTCACCTATTCCCCCCATACACACAGAACTTCACATAGTCTTGGGACGCTTTACACTTATACATTTGTTAAACATCCCCACAGCTGTCGGAACAAATGATTTTCTGTATCTTTCCCTTTTACACATTAGTTGGATTAGACGCTTGCTGAATGTGCTCTTCTGCTTCGCAAACAGTTCAGAGAGCGGGTGTGTATCTGACGGACCAGTCGAGACTGACACCAGACTGGCCTTTACCAGAGTCGCCACACTTTCCGAGTCTAACAGCGCAACAACATTTTTGCCATCAACAGACAAGTTACACAGGTATTTTTCCATATCGCCTTAACATGCAGCAACACACACTACCCATGCAGCCATAGCCATGCGTTTTTTCAAAGTCTGTGACATTGCATGGGTTCAGTAGTTACTGGACAGTTCGCAGCAATGTGGCCCACCTCCTGGCAGCAGAAACACCTGACGGGCCCCTTGCGTAGTCCATAGTTCAGCACCTTTGGCCTCACAGGGCTTGTAGACCTGTTTTTCTCCCCCACTGTCTTAGAACTTTTGCCTCCTCCCCTAAACCCTGGTACCAGATCCTTGTAGAGAGGGGGAAGAGGGAGGATGTGTAGTGTCATCCAGGAGTCCTTCCGCCACAGAATAACGCTCCTCTAGATCCACTGTTGTGGGGTTTCCATGGCTTAAGCATTTTCTCAGGGCTGGCAGTATAGCTCTTAGAAAGAGTCGTCCTGGACAAGTACCTATCATCTCTGGCGCCGTCAACACCTCGGGTTGTAGCCATTTTTTAGTCAGGTGAATAAGGTCGAACATCTGGGACCGTGGTGGTTTATCAGGCTGATAAGTCCATTGGTGAATTCTCTGTGCTCGTAAAGCTTATCAAAGTCCTGCGCTGCTTCAGGCGCCAAATCAAAGTAGGCCTTTTGGGCCTCACTGGCAAGAAATGAAGCAAGCCGGCCCATCATGCCTTTGGCAACTTTTCCCATTCAAACGTGGTCAGGTAAGCTTCAACATCATCCTCTGTAGTCAGTTTCTGCCACTACCGGCTTACATGAATCACCCTCTGGTCGGCCTTCGGGTTAACCTCAGGTACGCTTGCCAGGCGCAGCCCCACCTGCTGCATAAGTTGGCGGTCTCTAGCTGTTGTTTCCACCAGTTCCTTCAGCTGTGCCGTCATTAAGCGATTAGCTTCTTGCTGCATGGCTGTGGATTGTACCAGCGCTTTCACCACATCATCCATTTTAACGCTTTTAACGTTTTGCGTGCATTCTCCACCAAAATGTGATAACACGCTCGGGGATTGCCTTTGCTGGGATCAAAAGGCATGTAGTTTCTGCAGTCAACTCAGGCAAACAGCAGAGATCTGGGTGCAACTAATGCTGGGTCAGATTTATTTAGGTGAAAGCACAAACAGAAAAGAAAAAATACAGCAACAAAAATAAATCCTTGCCTGGCTGGTGCTAACTAAACAGGATGATAACCTACCTATAGACTGGAGGGCTTCTCCCTTCCTGCCATACCACATAAACACTAAGCAGGGCTTCCACTCACACGTGTCTCATACACAGACAGACTTTCTGTGTTCCCAGGTAGAGATACTCACCCGACCTAGCCTCCTTTTACATCCCCCACCACCTCCCATTAATTCATTAGTAGCCAGGTGATACTGACCAGGCTAGGTCACATAGGACAGATATATGGGAGAGATATACCTGCCCTCATCCACTAACCCCACATGATTCTCACACTGGGGAATACCAGGTAGTTTCTGATGTGTTCTCAGCCCATCAGCCTATCACTGAGAAGACCTAGGTAGTTATTGACCCTCCTTTTTAGGAGGTGCCTGTTCAATTTTTGCCTTCTGTATCCAGTGTGCCCTCTAGCTACCAGCTTGTCTGGTCTATGAATCCTGTTCCAGATTCGGTACTCACTCATGTGCCTAATCTAGTCCTGATCCTGAACCTTTCTGAGTGCCTGATCCTGTTGCAGCGTCTCTGTTGCTTCTTGAGTTCCTGTACCTAGTTCTTGGTTACAGCCAGAGTTCCTGTAGTCATTCCTGTTTCTAGCCTGAATTCCTGTATACATTCCTGGTTCCCATTTCCAGCCTGAGTTCCTGTGTCCCAGTACCAGCCTAAGTTCCTGATTCTGTTCCTGGTTCCTGAGTCAAGCCCAAGTTCTTGAATTCGTTCTTGAGACCAGGTACCATCCGGCATTCCTGAATCCATTTCTGTTTCCTGGTATTAGTCTATGTTCCTGTATCCTGTAGCAAGAACTGTGCACAATGTACAGGCACCACTGTAATGTGCTGGCACTTCAAGGGCTTATTTGCAATTTTTAATTCTGCCATATTCACTGCATTTGACTACATGGGTATTTTCCAGATACAACATCCTCACTATAATCATCCATAGATGAATTCCCAGAGGGGTGAAATTTCCAAGATGTGGTCACCTGGGGGAGTTTCTGTTGTTCTGGCGCTTAGGAGTTCTGCAAATGGAGTGCTTAAACTATTTTAGGAAAATCTGTGCTCATTCCCTCCCAAACCCTAAATTGTGGCCAAACAGTACTGTACAGTCACATGTGAGGTAGAATTTGTGTAACACATTATGGGGGCCTTTTTTTACCTACTCCCCCTGTAAAAATTGGAAATCTGGGTTTAAAACAAAATTTAGGTGGTAAAAATTTAATTATGTTTTCTGCACAGCCCTATAGTATAACATTTTGATACACACATGTGGTATCACTATGCTCACTACACCCCTAGATTAATTAATTGAGTGGTGCATTATGTAAAATGGGTTCACTTGTGGGTGATTTCTGATGTTCTGGCACCTCAGATGCTTTAGCAAAGTAACATGGCACCCGAAAACCGTTCCAGTTAATTCTGTAGATTATTAAGACGCTCCTTCCTTTCTTTGCTTTTCCTGTACCTCAAAAGTAGTTTTCCAGCACATGGGAGTATCTTTATACTCAGGAGAAATTGTACAACAAATTGTATGGTCTATTTCTCCTATTTCCCTTGTGAAAGTAAAAAATTTGTGGCAAAAGCAACATGTTTGTAATAATGTTTTTCAAATTTCACGGCTTAACTTTATAAAATTTTGTGACACACTTGGGAGTTGAAGGTGCTCACTCCACAACTAGATAATTTCCTAGCAGGGTCTAGTTTTCAAAATAGGGTCACTTGTGGAGAGTTTCCACTGTTTAGGCACACCATCCTAACACGAGATGGTACCTGCTAACTATTACAGTCAATTTTACATTCCAAAAGTCAAACGATGCTCCTTCCTTTTCGAGCTCTGCCATACCCCCAAACAGTTGTTTTCCATCACATAGGGGGTATTTGCCTACCCAAAAGAAATTGCACAGCAAATTGTATGTTGCATTTCCTCCTGTTACTCTTGTGAAAATGCAAAATTTGGGGCTAAAGTAACTTTTTGGGGAAAAAGTAAAATTTTCATTTTTTTCCTTCCACACTGCTTCCTGTGGAGCACCTAAAGGACTAAGTATCTTCTTGGATATGGTTTTTAGAATAGTGTCACTTTTGATTATTTTCTGTCACATACGCCTCTCAAAGTCACTTAAACTGTGATTTGATGTCTATAAAAAATATGCTTTGTAAATTTTGTTGGAAAAATAAGATATTGCTGATCCTTTTTTAACCCTTTTAAATTTCTAAGCAAAAAAAACTAGTTAAAAAAAATAATGCTGATGTAAAGTATACATGTAGTAAATGTTCTTTATTAACTACTTTGTGTGACATAACTCTCTGGCTCTGGGCATAAAATGTCAAAGTTTAAAATATCAAAATTATTTTACCAAATTTACGATATTTGCACAAATAAACTCAAGAAATATTGTCCTAAATTTATCACTAACATAAAGTCGAATACCGTATGTCACAAAAAAAAAAGCAACTCACAGATTCACTGGGATTGGATGAAGTGTTCCAGAGATTTTACCTTATGACGTGACACTGGTTAGAATTGAAAAAAATGGTACAGTCAGGAAAGTGATAACTGGCTTAGGGGTGAAGGGGTTAAGAAAACAAGAATGTAATGATTCGGGAAATCTCTTTTACTCATATGTCCTTGTTTTATTCACAACAGAACATATATCAGAAATTGAATATTAGACATTTGCCATGTATTTAGTCAAAATTGCCAAATAAAAACACAAGAAGAATAGATGGCAGCAACACAAAAATTGGAATAGGGCCATGTCTACTATTCTGCAGCCTTCCAACTTTTTTTTTTACTTTTTACAACAGTCTGTAAACATCCGGGAAAAGAGGAGGCCAGTTTTAGGATAGAAGTTCTGTCCCATTCTTCTCCGACGTTAGCATTCCAGCAGCTCAGCAGTCCTAGGTAATCTATGCTAGATTTCTTGTTTTATAATGCACCAAATGTTTGCTAATACTGAAAGGTCTGAACTGCAGATATCCCTGGATGCATCCACCACCATGCCGGCATGTCACCCATTTGCAACTGGAAATAAAGAAATCCCAATGCAACAGAATGGTGAGTGACTACTATTATTTCAACTGAACTGCAGATAGGCGAGTTCAACCGCTAGAACTCCTCTTCCAGGAAGCCATGCTGTTGTGATGGATGCAGTATGCGATTTATCATTGTCTTGCCAAAATATATAAGTCTGTCCCT
Organism: Allobates femoralis; assembly: GCA_033576535.1. NCBI lineage: Eukaryota > Metazoa > Chordata > Amphibia > Anura > Aromobatidae > Allobates > Allobates femoralis. The sequence goes on along the minus strand of JARQOC010000001.1, from coordinate 241,367,139 downwards.
GAAATAGACATTGTATGGATTGGAGCAAATGTTCTAAAACCTCTGTATAGTGCTTAGCATTGAAAATGCCTTTCAAGCTGTTTAAACGCTTTAAATTGTAGTGCAGTTAATTGTAGTGTGTTATTGGGTCGTGGGAAATGCTACTAGACAAAGAAGCAACCCCAACATATTTACAGTTCCTGATTTATGTACTTTTGGGATGTGTAAGCTGTCCATGCCATAGGCACTTGCAACCCTATACCATCAGTGATGCATGCTTTTTAACTATGTGATAACAAGCTGGATGGTTCCTATCTGCCTGAGTTTGCAGGGTATGGCAACTGGGGTTTAAAAAACTTCAGATTTTGATTCATCTGACTACAGAACAGTTTTCTATATTGCCTCAGACAATTTTAAATAAGCTTTGGCCCAGAAACGATAGCATTCTTTCTGTATTGAGTTGATATATAGCTTGTTTTTTGCTTGATACATTTCAAACTTGCATTTGTTAATTGCACGACAAACTGTTCACAGGCAATTATTTCTGGAAGTATTCCTAAGCCCATGCTTTCACTTGCACAAATAAATCATGCCTGTTTTTAATGCAGTTCAAAGTCGTCTTGTAGTTTCAGGTTCCTACTCGGCTTTCCCTGATTGTTTTCAGGTGCAGCTTCAGTGTCTGGACCGGCACCTAGTTTGGTCTCTCCCATATGGGGCATAGACTCTCCCAGTCTCCATATCTTTCTCCAGGTTTTAACCTTGATTCTGTAGGTCTTGATGTGAAGAGCCAATATTGATCATTGGCTTTGTCCCTTGTGCACATGGATTTATACAGAATCTCTGAATTTATTAATGATACTTATACTGTAGATAGTAGTATATTGCAATTTATCATTGAGGAATATTTTTCTGCAATTGTTCCAAAATTTTTAGATGCAGTTCACAAATTGTTGAACCTCTGACCATCTTTGCTTCTTACAGATTCTGCCTCCCTAAAGGTACTGTCACATGCGGCAATATTGCTTGCAATTTCACTGGCAATCTGCTGGTTGCAGTGAAATCATGGACACATTGTTCTATTTTGTTGCTGTGTACAAATGGAACAATGTGTCCATGATTTCACTACAACCAGCAAATTGCCAGTGAAATTGCCTAGCAATATTGCCGCGTGTGACGATACCTTTAGTGCTCTTCGTATTCACAATCATGTGACTTAGTTGGAAATTGACCCTACAGCTGTTTTTATTTAGTACTACTTACTTTTTCAGCCTCTTATTAACCATGTCTCAATTTTTTTAAATGTATTAATAACATTTATTTGTAAATAGTTTTTCAAATGAAATGTTCTGTTATGAATTAAATCTCGCTGTAAGAGATTTTCAAATCATTGCATTGTTGTACTGTTTACATTTTATATAGAATCCTAACTTTTTTTTTAATGGGACATGTAAAAATCTAAAATTGTGGGTCATAATAATCACTTAGGCAGATTAACTATACAACAGTATTTATGTATATCGGTACATGATATTATATACACTCCACGTAGATGGCCAAAATGCGATGCCCTAGTCCACAAGATCAGAAAGCAGTCCAACAACAATAGACCTTAAGTTAGTTATGATGACCGTAGCACGTGTGTCCAGGTTCAGTCAGCAAGAATAGTCCTAAGGGTTGTTCCTAAAATCCAGAAGGTAGTTATCATGACTGTAGCATGTGTATCCAGATTCAAACTCTATAGTCCATTCTTAAAGAGGACCTGTCACCCCCCTGGTGCTTTCAGAAGTGACAGCACCACTTATTGCAACATGTATACTGCATCTAGAGAAGCTGTGTACTAAGGCTCTACCCCCTGTACCCCAAAAAAAACCACTTTACAAACATTACAGTTAAGAGGTCCCTTGGGTCGGATCTGATTAAGAGGTCCTCATCGCTGGCACAATCCTCTCTGCCTCCTCCTTGTGTGTTCTGTCTCCTCTTGTTCTGCAGACGAGGAGGGCAGACCCAGAACAAGAGGAGGCGGCGGCAGACACAGAGGGGCGGAGCACACAAGGAGGAGGCAGGGAGGATTGTGTCAGCAGCGAGGACCTCTTAATCAGATCCAACCCACGGGACCTCTTAACTGTAAAGTTTGCAGAGTGTTTTTTTCAGGGTACAGGGAGGTAGAGCCTTAGTACACAGCTTCCCTGAATGCTGTATACACACTGCATTCAGTGGTGCTGTCACTTTCGAAAGCACCAGGGGGGTTAAACAGGTCCTCTTCAAGCTTCAGGACCTGGCCTTAGCACTGATTCTCTCCCTCCCAATTCACAGCACCAACTAACTTAAACATGGGTCTCATTCTTCTACCTCTTCTGGGATCAGCCCCCTGGATGGGCAAAGATATGCACACCTTCCCTCTTAACCATGAGGTACATCTAATTCAAAGTGTAATAAGTTTACTGAAGTCTCCAGCCAGTCTGCAAAGGTGTGTATCCAGGAGGCCCTCTGCAGGGAGGAACAAAAGACTCACAATTCCCCAACCAAATGCATCACAATGAATGGTAATATACACCTGATTGCATTATGGTCTATGAAACCAGGCTGGAAGTGACACTCTGATACACTCCATTCCCCCTTTCAAATTGTGTACCTTAAACTGACAAGCATGCAAATCTCCAATAAAATACAAAAATAATATAGATGTAACCAGCGTTCCATACTTTAAAAAGTCTGCTCTATATCCATTAGTCCAATAGTCTTTAGTTCATGGCCAGCAGCTCACATAGCATTATACTTTGCAGCATTTTTTCATATCTGTCTAAAGCTTTTTCACAGTACTCTTTTTGACCGTGCAAATTATGTAATATTTTTCTGGAACTTGCTAAACAAATTTGATGCCTAATGGCTTGAGTATACCAGACACAAAAAACTGGTTGGTCAGTGAATAATATATTTAAAAAAAAATTGACAAATGTGCATGTTAAAGAAGCATGTATATTGTTTTAGTTGTTTTTTTTTTAAAATAGTTTTAATTGTAATTGCTATATCCAAGTGATAACAAAGCACTGCTGTCAATCTAGGTATTCTGTTAGAAAGGGCTGATGCAAGGTTTATAGTTGCTGACGTGTTTTCATCTCTGAAAGAGAATTGAAATTTGTCTGTAAGAAACTCGCAAATGATTCTTGTTGACAAAGGAAAAAGTACAAGGATAAACTCCTAGAACAGGCAAAACATGATGCAAGGAGACGAATATAGCCAGAGTCAAGGTTTTTATACAGGCTGAAATTCAGGAATATAATCCGTGTTGTCATCATTCATACAGTTCATAACAAATATAAGTTTGAAAAATAGCTTAGAAAATTGTGGGCTGTGAAAGTAAGGGAACATACTCTATAGGCTTAAAAAAATCTCAAAAGTACCATGGAAGCACTTCTTACCTATAGAATAGCTAAGCCTTCATCATTTCACTAATATTCAATTAACTAACTTCCCCCAAGACTCACTGCTCAATAGAAAAGTAATTTTTCCACTTCTGCTTTCTTACAATAAATTTATTTATAAAACCATTAAAAGCCAGATACAAAAGAGTTTCACTCGGCACTATAGCCCCAAACCTTCTTTTAGGACCGTGTCTGGCCCACCTAATCACCTTGGCTTATCACCTGTACCGATGTTGCTCAGTCTTAAAGTGCTTAATATAATCTTCAGTTTATAGAAAAAAGAGACAGCACTCACCGGTTTCTTTTGCTCGCTTTAATCCACTATATGTGGGTTACATCTTGTGCAGGGAGGGGGTGTTGGAGGCAGACGACGGCACCATTTTGCTAATGTTCAGCTTCCACGGGTCTATACCAACCCGTGGAATGGTGCCGTCGTCTGCCTTCAACACCCCCTCCCTGCACAAGATGTAACCCACATATAGTGGATTAAAGCGAGCAAAAGGAACCAGTGAGTGCCGTCTCTTTTTTCTATAAACTGAAAGCCATTAAAAGGTATCAACCACTGAAGACTGTCTGATTCTAATATTTTTCTATCAACTGGCTAACACGGTATACATATTTTTTTACCTTATAAAGCATGTCTATAATTACAACTCTTTTTTTGCCTTGTATCAGTGTAAGAAAAGCTGAAAAATAAGCTCTGCGTCAGAAAAAAAATTGCGCAGGGATTTCATACAGCTTTGACACAAAGGTAAAAGCTATCAGACACCCCCATTACTAACCCAGTAAGTATAAAGAGAAAAACACACATATACAAACATGAAAAACTACTTTATTTGAATAAAAGCTTCCTCACACTATCCCTTATTTACCATTTTATTAAAACAAAAAGCCATTAAGATTCTGAAGTAATCCACTGAATCCAGCATAGCACAAAATTACCTACAAAAAACTGAGCCAGAGCAAACATAAATGAACATGCCTGTAAGAGCATGTTCACACTGACTACCAAAACTAAACCTTAAAGAAAAAGTATATTCAAATGTGTAAAAATACCCTGTAATAAATAAAGAAAAATCTAGTGCTATTAAAAACAGGGTTCTTAGTACATACATTTTACCAAAAATGTACAAATCCATCCCACCACGTCAAGGTGAACCCACTTCAGGACGGTACCTACTCTAACTAATTTAAACCTGCTCATGTGTTGACGGACCTCAATTAAATCAGATTGGCCCGGGTCCCAAAATGGACACAAAGCAATGGGAGGCGATATAAGTACTCAGCTCAGTAAAAGGGAGGGTGGGGCACTCTCTATTTTGTAATAAAACAAGCCAGAATTAATGCATACAAAAAACTGAGCCAGAGCAAACATAAGTGAACATGTCTGTAGAAGCATGTTCACACTGACCACTAGAACTAAACCTTAAAGCATATACAAACGTGTAAAAAGACCCTGTAATAAGTAAATAAATAAATAAATAAAAAGCTAGTGCCATTAAAAAAGGGTACTTAGTGCATATGTTTTTGCAAAAAGGTACAAAGCCATCCCACAATGTCAAGGTGTACCCGAGACGGTACCAACTCTAACTAATTTAAATCTGCTCAAGTGTAGACTGATTTCAATAAAATCAGAGTCCAAACTTGCCCAGGTCCAAAAATGGACACACTTGGGAGGCGATATAAATACTCAGATCAATAAAAGGGAGGTGGGGCACTCCCTATCTTGTAATAAAACAAGCCAGAATTAATGCATACAAAAAATTAAGCCATAGCAAACATGCCTGTAGGAGCATGTTCACACTGACCACCAGAACTAAAGAAAAAGTATATACAAACGTAATAAAAAAAATTCAATAAAACTCACCTTTGGCCATCTAATAATATGCACAAGCTGGGTGTCGGGAACTTCCCAAAGATATACAAAAACTACTAGAAAAAGCAGCATCAAACTTGCGTCCTGCAAGTGCAGTATTGGTTTTTGTCTATGGCATTGATGGTAAGTTTTTTGATGCTGCTTTTTCTAGTAGTTTTTGTATATTTTTGATAGGACTGACGAGCATGGGAATCCGTGTCGTGGATCGTCAGCTTAAGTGTCTTGGCCAACACATGAACCAATATCCCATCTATAAAGGTTGTTTGTTCATCATACAGAAAACTTTTCTGCACTTTTTTATTCATTTCAGGGTGTAGTTGGGCCCCTAGGGGGCGCCATTCATTTAGTGGTGCAGAAACATTGTACTGTTCAGCCCATGGCTCAGGCAGCAGAGCTTGGGTAGCTTTCAGACACTCTGCACCATATGTATCAGTGTGAATGGTTCCCTATGCAGGCCCTTAGTGTGCATGGCAAGTTGCCTCCCATACCTTGGTTGAGGTGATTCATTAGCCTGCATCTGGGCTTGCTACACAAGTGTGCGTCCTGCAAGTGCAGTATTGGTTTTTGTCTATGGCATTGATGGTAAACTTCCCAAAGATGAAGGAGAGGGCAGCACTGGGGAATTCTGCAGATAGACTAGCCACTCACAGCCTTTTAATTAAGGGGTGAAGCTGCATGCAAGAATTCACACAAATGAAGCTGCTATAGGGAGCCAGTCATATTGATAAGTGAGATACACCAGTGTCTAAACAAGAGCCTATTAATTACACCAGTTGCAGCAGGCTAGTGGACACTGCATGAATAAATGCACCGTGTCTGAACACAGGCCTATTAACAATGCCTAGTTTAGTGTGCTAGTTAACACTATATGACTACATCTCACATGACAGACTCACTAGTTTGCTAACCCTAAAGCAGCTTCATTAGTGTGAATTCTTGCAAGGAGCTGCACCCTTAATTAAAAGACTGTGAGTGGCTGGTCTACCTGCAAAATTCACCAGCACTGCACCTCCTTCATCTTTGAGAAGTTCCCTGCACCCAGCTTATTCATAGTGTTAGATGGCCATAGGTGAGTTTTCTTGATTTTTTTTCCTCAAAGGTATAATGATTAGGGATGTAGTAGGATGCTGCAGGCACAGGTAGTGATAGGTTTGGGGTCATAAACTAGGTGATAGTTTCCCTTTAAAGAAACAAAAACAAGACAGCCCCTCAATCACTACTTTATTAGCTCCCTAAATCCCCCTGCAGCTCTGATGTAATCCATGGCGTATCCATAACGTCCACCAATTCTCTCATACTACCTAAGGAGTCTCATTCAGAGAAAGAAGCTTCGTCACTCCCGGTTATTTCACGTGAACAGTGTTGTCAATAACTCAGTAATGTCACTGCTCGTGAGACATTCTAGGTCATGCACTTCCCTCCGCAAGATCCGGTGAGAGTGGTGATGACATCAGTAACCTTACATGACTTTACATTCTTGCTGGTCAGTGCTGTGAGAAATTCCAGGCCTGTCATGGAAATACCTGTGGAGCCTCATTCAGATAACCTTCTGAGAATGAGGCTTCATAGGTCACCGACGGAAGATATTCCAGGCGTAGAATTTCTCATGACCAGAATTGATCGAACTTGTATGTTGTAGGACCACTACAACCTTGGTTTACATTGGAGCTTCATGGATTTTTTTAAAATATATTGGTGAACGAGGTGTAGTGTGTGGGAGTCGTAATTCTAATAAACTATTTTTTCCTCTGTGTGTGGTTTTTCACTTTACACTTATTGGGGTATTAATGGGGTTGTCTGATAGACTCCTATCCATTACTAACCCCTGGGCTTAATGGCATCTGACATTGCACAGTTCGGCACAGCTGACATCAAGCCCCAAAAAATGATCTGATTACCACCACACCAGGACAATTGGGAAGGGCCAGGGTGAAGTGCCGGAATTGGTGCATCTAATGGGCCAATTCTGTGCTGACTGCAGCTGCTCTTTTTAGGCTCAGAAGGGCCAAATATTCATGAGCCTTCCCAGCTTCATAACAGCAGCCTGCAGCTGTCTACTTTACTTTGGCTGGTTATTATTAGGTTAGACCAGGCTAAAACCATTTCATGGGTCAATAAAGGGTGCATGTGTATAATAAATAGGGGGATTTTTTTGCTTGTTTTCTTAACTACCTGCAGACAGTGTGCGATGAGCATCGCATCACCGGGTCTTATATAGACTTAATGATGTATGGTGACTGGCCATTCACTGTAATGCCAGTAGCCAACATAACTATAGCATTACTGTGTATGTGAAGAAAATTTTATTTTCCAGCTTCAAAGGTTCCATAAAAAATCCATAGTTTCTTTGAAATTTAAAGAGACATGTCCAGGCATGGCATGAAAGGGTAGGAGAAAGCAAGGGGGGTATTGGCTACATGATTCGAACACTGGATGTGTTCTCTAACAAGCTTCATATTTTCTTCATATTGACTTGCCACACATATACTCAGGACGTGTTTCCATACAGCAAGGACTCTTCCATGCAGTGAGCTGACTTATTTTACTTTTAATTACTGTGTATGGTAAGCAATCCTTGCACGTCTATTGGCTGTTAAAAAGCCACAAAACATGTGAGGCAGGAACTTAAGCATTTGATTGAGCATCCACCGATTCTTGGCCAAATAACAAGCATGCTTAGCACCCAGATGCTTGAGGGAGTAACAAGCAGGGACGAGCACAATTGGTCATCACGAATTACTACCTTTTACAATGCATCATTTTGTCTATTCTTCATACATGCTAACAAAACCTTGTTTCAGGTGATTCAGATTGGATCTCCTTCTAATTTGCCATACAGATTGCTTACTCCTTTTTTTCAATTGAAGAATGTTATGGAAAAAACAAAGATATGGCTATTGTCTATAATATAATACAGCTTAAGGCTATGTTCACACATTTGCGTATTTTGCTGCGCTTATTTGCGCGCGCTTTTTGCCGCGTTTTTCGGCCGCGCAAAAAAGCGCAGCAAAATACGCAGGGGCTTTCACACACTGCGCTTTCTTTCCCCCAGAAAGCGCAGTGATGTCACAGAGGGGAGGAAGAATCCTGCTTCCTCCTCCCCTCTGTGACATGTGTGACCGCCCATTAGACTTCACAGTGTATTAATATACACTGTGAAATCTAAATTAAACAAAAGCAAGTGTGTGAAAAATAAAAAAGAATGAATACATCACCTTCCGACGCCTTCTGCCGCTGTGCGATCCCCGGTTCTAAGTCAGATCTCTTCTGACAGGACCTGTGATGACGTCAGAGGGGGCGTTACCGGGGCGGTCCCATCGCTGATTGGCTGCTCGCGGTCACATGACCGCGAGTGCCCGGGAACGCCCCCCCTCTGACGTCACCACAGGTCTTGTCAGAAGAGATCTGACTTAGAACCGGGGATCGCGCAGCGGCAGAAGGCGTCGGAAGGTGATGTATTCATTCTTTTTTATTTTTCACACACTTGCTTTTGTTTAATTTAGATTTCACAGTGTGTATTAATACACTGTGAAGTCTAATGGGGGCCACAGCTGTCACAGAGGGGAGGAGGAAGCCGGATTCTTCCTCCCCTCTGGGAGAATACGCAGAAGTAGCTGTGTAAACAATTGACATCTCAATTGTTTACGGAGCTGCGTTTTCTCCCGGAAAACGCAGTGCGTATTTTTACGCAATGTCTGCACTGCAAAGTGAATTTCCCATTCACTTTGCAGGCAGACATAAGGCACATTGCGTATTTTGAAAAGCGTGCGTAAAAAAACGCAGCAAAATACGCAATGTGTGAACGCAGCCTAAAGGGAACCTGACCTCTACAAATGACCCTCCAGCCTGTTTTAACCGGTCCCTGCACCATAGTAATCCATTTGTAACCATCCCTTTCTGTCCCTAAAGCGTTATGTGAAAGTTTATAAAAGTAGTTTATTCACCTCTTATTCTGCAGCTTCACATTACATGTGAAGCTGCAAAAGGCGGGCTTGTGTGGCTGTCCCTGCCGCCGGCGTGTTAATTATGCATGCCCACATGGGTGTGCTTGTGCTGCAAGGGGGCGGTACAGGCGATATGACGAAAATCACGGGAGGGAGAGGTTAAAACAGGCTGGGGGGTCATTCGTAGAGGTCAGGTTCCCTTTAATAGAGTTAGTATATTTTTTGGTGGTATTACTGGAAATTTACAACCACAATTAACAGGCTATAATAACCCCTCTTTGGCATAATCCATATGCTTTGTTGTTGGTGATTAAAGACATGAACAAAAATACATTTTCCACAAAAAGAAACAATATTCTAAATGGCAAATATACCAAACCAACCTTATTTTCCTCAGTCTTATCTTTTACTCTGGTCTCAGAATGTGCTAATTTAAAGCTGACTTCCGAGAGACTATACTGGGATTAGAAAACCACTCTTCAAGATCTGGCACTGCCCTGAAGGTAGAAATGTCTGCACTTTGAATGCTGTGATATCTCTTTCACCTCAGGAGAAACATCTGCAATTGAGTCATTAAAAATATCATTTCCAATAAGTGAAGTCTGTAGAAAACAAACAAATCATCAACAGTGAGAAAGACCTGACAAATAGAAGACTACCCCATGCTGCTTGTACTAGGCTTCACTTTAGCCATTTCTAATACCCTTCAGTGTATAAGATGACTTATCAGACGTCTCCCTTCCTTCATAAACGGCACACATCAATATACTTTGTTTATCATGCAGGAATGAAATGCCAATCTTGTAGACTGCTGAACAATAAAAGCCTCATCATTGTCATTTTAATTTTTTAGTGTGTGTGTTTCAAATCCTGTCTATGTAACCCTCAAGGCAACTGATCCAATTATCATGGACACTGTGCATATTACAGTATCTGTGCAAAATGCTATTGTCTTAATTTCAGCCCCTAAAACATGAAAACAAAAAACTTCTATCCAGCAAATGTAATCCTCTTACTGGGGATTCAAATGCAAGAAATGATTTACATTAACGGACAGAGATAAGCTGCTGTTCTTTTGCTTGCACGAATAAGGCTTATTTCACGCCAGATCATTACTAAATTGCAAAGGTAAACTATCTGCTAAATGCAGAATATTACGCTGAGGCATATGTCACAACCTTTTCCCACTGATAAAATAAAAATGTTAAAAAGTTGGAAACTGGTTTTAGAAATTTGCAGTTGGAGAGCAATATTCATGGTCTCTCAAAAGTGTCACATATAACTACAAGATTGATGCATATGGATTATATGGTTTGAATCAGAATCAGCAGTAAAGCAAATAATAATATGGAGGAGAACTAAGGAGGGTGAACCAGAAAACAGCACAAATATTCAATGCAATCCTTGTCAGATTATTTTATTAATTCAAGTGAGAAGCTCAGAGGATATTTTATGATTTGCCCGAATTCCTGTTGCATGCTTTCCATAATTCAATTTTTTTTGTGCTTATCACCTCTACTAATCTGCTCTTACATAAACATGGGGAAAGTCCAAAGATGGGTGCCTGTAAATAATAGAATGTAGGGAGACCTATTATTTTCTAATGAATCTCAATCCATTTTAGCATCTATTATAATAAAAGCCCTAAGCCGACTTCCGGTTCCTGCGCTGCCCCGGATGGCCGCGTGCTGAAGGCGCTCCTGAGACCCGGCCGCCTATCCGTCTCCATCTCACCGATCGCCGAGCCATCCGCTCCCCAAACACGCTGGCGGCGACTCCCCGTGGCGTCAGGACCCTGGACCGCTATCTGCTCCGGAGCTCCGGGCAGGAAGACCGTAGGTCAGGGCAGGCCGGACAGGTGGCGGGCACACCAAACATGGCGGATGCTGGCGGGACGCATAGCGATCCTGAGGCGGAGGACTCGCATCCCGGCGGGGATAGACAGACCCGCAGCACCAACGGCTCCAAGCTCCGGAGCCACACTCAGGGCACACAGGGAATGGACGTTCCCGCTGCGATGGAGGTATGTGTCAGCGGGGAGGAAACCGCCGACATCACTAATGCAGAGACAGGGGGAAAGATGAGATCATTAATGGCGGGAGGCACATCTACCCAGGCCGTCATGGATGTGAAAGCACTGGCCAGGGAGGTCGCCCCATACATTACTGCGGACTTGAAGAATATTATAAAGGAGGCTATAGGAGAGGCGATCATGGGCCTACAGCATGTCACATCTCAACAGGGGGAGAGGCTGCAGGAGGCAGAGAAGAGGCTAATGGAAGCTGAAGACAGGATTTTAGTGCTAGAGAGACATGTGGCCACCTTACAGAAACAAACTGCATACAATGATGAGAAAGTGGATGATCTTGAGAACCGTTCAAGACGCAATAATCTACGTATGGTCGGTCTCCCTGAAACTTTCACAGGGGAACAATTAGATACTGTGTGGGAAGAGATGCTCCCAAAGACTTTGGGATTCCGCAATCCCTGCAGAGTTGAACGGGCACACAGAGTGGGACCCCCCAGAGAACCGTCTGCTAGTCCCCGACAAGTCATTGCACGCTTTCTTGACTATAAGGACAAGGTGATGATACTGAGAGAATACAAGATGAAACGTCAACCGCTCATCATACAGGGACACAAGGTGCGCGTTTATGATGACTATTCTGCAGTAGTGGCGCGAAAACGTAAACTATTTAGCCCGGTATGCTCCTTGCTGTTCAAACAGAACATAAGATTCCAACTGGCTTTTCCTGCCACCTTGCGGTTTCGGGACTCTAAAGGCAACATGCAATCGTTCATTAATAGCAAGGAAGCACTTCGGTTCCTTCAACCGGGCTCTGACTCTATACGAGAGACATCACCGGCCGGGGGCTCTCCACCTCCACCCCCATCCTCATCTTCTTCAAGACCTGCAGGGACAAGACCAACCTATGCTGAGAAAGTGGCGGTCTTGATGGATGGGCAAACAGAAGAAGAAGCGAGTGGAACAGGGTCCAGTTCCGGCTGGTCGCTTGCTCAGCGAAACAGAAAAAACCGAACGGGCAATTCTGGTGCGACTGGGAGATCCAACTCGAATTATCCTGCAACCAGAGGGAGGAGACGCTGAGAGACTAAACTGTTTTTTTTTTTACTTTTACTCCTTGATCTTCATCCAGAAACTGGATCCCTACTCCAATTCTGGTGATAGATGGCGATATGTCTCGGTCTTTTACTCTCCTTTTTTTTCCTGCTATCTCTCCCCTTTTGTTTCAACACTTTTCTTTCTCTTTTACCTTTCTCCCCTCTGTTTTTCTTCTCCCTCTTTTTTGCCCACTGCAGGTACACCAGGAAGCGGTTCAAGGCCAAAGACTTCCGAACGGCCTTAAGGTTACTCGCTAAAGATCTTTGATTGTGGATGTACACTGAACTCTGGTTATATGACTGGAAGGTGGTACACCTAACTGGGACCACAGTTACCATAGCCCTCAGGTGGGAGGGGGAGGGGGAGGGGAGAGGGTCTCGGGGGTTTTAGCCATGGTTTAACATGCATATGTGATGGTATCAACCCATTAGTATTGATGACATAAGATGTGGGGGATGGGATCTAGATGTTAGCCTAGGGTCTATAATTACGAGAGGGACATGATAGCCTGGCTCGGGATATACTTATACACCTCACATAGGCCGGGGTAAGGAGATTTGAATTTGGGAGCAGAAAAAAGGAAGTCCATACTTGGTTGGGGAAGCTGGAGATGGAGGAGGAAGTGATAATCACCCTCAAAAGAAGGAAGGGGGGGAAGAAGTTTATGAGGTCTTTTATGTTTTTGGGGTTTACAATGTTCTTCAATGTATCATATGTCTATGCCACTGTCGCATTTTTCCTATACTGCCCGCGTCTGTCTAGTCCTGATATTCTACCAATGGAGATGGTGGTACCCTTTAAAAAAAAACTACTCCAACAAAGAGTTGATATGGGTCGGATAGGTATGAATACCGGGGGGCATAAGTTCCTGGAGGGGACGATGCCCATCACGTCTTTAACACATGTACCTGGGTTCCAATGGTGCGAATTGTGACATGGAATACCAAGGGTCTACGATCACCGCATAAGAGATCTATGATTCTGCGACACCTGAAAAGGCTGAAAACCGATATTGCCCTCCTACAGGAGACGCATCTAAGGGATGACGAAGTGACATGTATGCAGAAGCTGTGGGTGGGAGAGGCTTGGGCTTCGGGTTCGCGAGCAGGGAAGGCGGGAGTGATGATTCTCCTCAACAAACACCTGGCACACACTCTGTTGTCCATAACTAGAGATCAGGATGGAAGGCAAATACAGGTAGTGCTCCAATTGGGAGATCGGCGAATCAGTATATATAATATTTATGCTCCCAACACTACACGTACAACCTTCTTTCATGACCTACGAGACGCCATCTTACAGGACAGGGAACGGCTAATCATGGTGGGGGGAGACTTTAACGAAGTAATTTCAGATGAATCGATAGACAGAGGATGACTGATGAGGTGTCTACACAAGGGTCGTTACATCGGAGACAGGGGCCGCTATCAGAGGTGTTGACTCATGCACATGTGATAGATGTGTGGAGGATTTTCCATCCCCAGGACACCGAATTCACTCATTTTTCACACCCTCATTCCTCTTGGTCGCGGATCGACTTATTCCTAGCGAGCAGCGATCTATTGCGCCTAATCGAAGAGGTTGAAATAGGTGATTTGGTGATTTCGGACCATAGTCCTGTTCATGTGGACATCCTAGATGCTTTCCCACGAGGCACGGACACAATATGGAGATTTCCCTCACATTTGTCATCAATGGGGGGATTTAAAACTCAACTGAAGGAATGGTGGCGGGGATATGCCCTTGACAACGAGATACATAAAAATGACCATTGTTTGTTCTGGGAAGCCGGGAAATCGGTTATCAGAGGACGTTTGATAGCGTATACTCGGACACAGTCGAGACGGCTCAAGGAAAATTATACGATGGCAAGCACGCTTGTTTCCGAGACGTATCAGACGTTTAAACGCTCGCGGGCACTGGTAGACAAGACAGCGTGGCTTGCAGCGAAAAGAGATTTTGACTCGTGGGCTGACCTGAGGGAAAAACTAATACGGGGACAGCTAGATGTCGACCTCCACAGACATGGTGACAAAACAGGGCGACTGCTTGCCAATCTTGCAAGAGGCAGACGAAAACCCACGACATTTACAGCACTCAACACGAGAGGGGGTCTCCGAACCACTGATCCCAAAGCCATTAACGATATTCTGGGGGATTTTTATAGACAGTTGTACCATTCCAACGATGCCCCGTCCCAGGAAGGGATGTCATGGTTGGATGAGGTACCTCTCACCCCTATCTCAGAGGCTGACTTAGAACTCCTCAACGCTAAGATCTCAGAGACGGAGGTGGACGCAGTCATCGGCCATTTAGGGAACGGGAAATCTCCAGGTCCGGATGGGTTCACAGGGGAGTTCTATAAGATACTTCGGTCTGAGGTGACTCCGATACTAACGAGATTGTTTAATAGTATAATAGAACAACGGAAGCTACCTGAGACTATGGATTTGGCATATATTAAACTGTTGCCCAAGGGCACCGCGGGTGGAGAAGATCCCACAAATTATAGGCCGATCTCCCTAATTAATGTGGACCTCAAAATTCTATCAAAAATTATGGCAGATCGGCTGGCAGAGATTCTTCCGACGCTCATTGACAACCATCAGACGGGCTTCATTAAAGGCCGATCGGCAGTCACCAATGTCCGTAGGGCACTTCTGGTCCTGGACGCAGTAAAGGAGTCACCGCCTGGTAAAGGAAGAAACCCAGCCATGGTTACTCTGGACGCGGAAAAAGCTTTTGATAATGTCAGGTGGCCATGGCTGGGTCAGGTGTTGGATAGGATAGGGCTGCAGGGGGGTTTCAGGAACTACCTGCAGGCTCTATATGCCTCACCTAAAGCGAGGGTACATACACCCGGTTTTCTCTCTCCGATGTTCCCTCTTTTGAAGGGGACTAGGCAGGGGTGTCCTCTATCCCCGTTACTATTCAACCTGGCCGTGGAACCGCTGTCCAGATATATTAACAGACACAGTTCCTTTGAGGGGGTGAGCATCGGACGAGCAGAAACGAAATCAGCATTATTCGCTGATGACATTATACTGTTTATGGGAGACCCTATGAGGGACCTACCTCCTCTGCTAAAAGATATAGAGCGTTTTGGTGACTTTGCGGGATTTCGACTTAATCGGAAAAAATGCGAAATCCTGTATCTTAAGCCCGGGAATGTGTCGGGGGAGTCTCTGTTATCATTGGGCATCCCGAGGGCGACAACACATATCAAATATCTAGGCCTTATGTTGGGACGGACATCGAGTCAAGTTTATTCCCTAAACTATGCTCCCCTTATTGACAAAATGGAAAAGGAGTTAAAACGATGGGCGGGTTTACCTCTCTCACTCCTAGGTCGCTGCCATCTTATAAAGATGGTCAGCTTTGCACGCCTCCTATACCCATTGCAGACACTGCCCTTACTCTTGAAACATACAGAGTTTGCAGAATAAACAGGGCGTTTGCGGACTTTATCTGGAAAGGCAGGAGACCTCGGTTAAGATTAGGAACGCTGATGCTCCCGAAAGACGAAGGGGGCATTAATTTACCCGACATAAGAGGGTACAATTTAGCGTGCATGATGAGACATGCGATAGAATGGATTAAAGGGACTAATAAATTCTCGGATGGAATATTGGAAACAGCATTTTGCGAACCTTGGGATCGATGCTCTCTCCTGCACACGGGGTGGGCGTCGCTACCGACACAAGTCCGTTCGTCTATAATATTCAAAGATACGATAGGAGCATGGAAAGCGGTAAGGAAAAAGTGTGGTCTCCCTTGGAAAGTGTCGAAACTTCTAAACCCATGGGCATTCCCGGAGTTTCCGATGGGCCAATCTAATATACTATTTAAAGAATGGGCCCGAAAAGGCATTAAAACCATGGGAGACCTCATGATGATACCTGAACGCCGCTGGATGCTGGGACAGGAGATATTAGACAAGTTTGGTCTCGGGGGAGCTCAGAGCCTTCAATATTTACAGCTGAAACATCATGTCATGGATAATCTACTAGATGCGGCAAAAGAAACCCTTACAAATGTGTGTGATAGACTGGTGGGTATTGACGCTTCTCAATTAGGGATCTCCAACATTTATAGAGAACTTAGGATGTGGCTACTTCCTGGAGGCGCCCCGAAGCTCTTTTCAAAATGGTGCGCCTATATAGAGGAGGAGAGGGTGTCTGATGAGATATTGGAAGGCTGGAGTAAGATAAGGCGCTACATTTTAGACGAGAGATGGAGGGACTCGCACTTTCGGGTCATCCATGGTACCATATATGGCTTCAATATACCAGCATCGGCATCTAACCCAGATAGGGTGTTGCACTGTCCAAAATGTAATCTCACCAGAACAGATATGGTGCATGGACTATGGGGTTGCCCGAAAGTGCAGTCCTTCTGGGGCATGATATCAGACTTGGTGCAGAAATTCTGCGGTCATACATTTGAGCTCGCTCCGAGGGTATGGATTTTTCAAAATGTGATTTTACCCAAGGGAGGGGGAGCCAGCATCCATTTCCTACATGTCCTGATACTACTGGCAAAACGTTTACTGCTAACATTCTGGTTGCGAGCGGAACTACCCAATGAGATGGACATAATAGCAGGTCTAAGGTTGGCAATGGATCTGGACAGACGCGGAGCACTGAGGGATAAGGACGTCTTGATTGTCTCTTTCATGAAAAAATGGAGACGTTTTATAGAAATACAATTGTCTGATGATGACATCAACAATGTAATGTCCCCTTTTCACGACACTCCCTGGTACTTGTTGCAGTCCTTAGGTCATTCCTTGGGGCGCCTGGCGCCAAATACACCCTTACAAAGATAAGCCAGGTTACAGCAGAAGACATGGGGGGACGACTGAATGATCATTCGACAGTACATGGGTATTTTTAGTGTCCTTTCTATGAAACACGGGAGCCCTCACTTCGCCTAGGGCGGGGAGAGGGGTTTATAATAGACGGAAGGAAAAGACTGAGAGAGAGGATGGGGGGGAATATATGTGGCAGTGGCATATATTATTTTTATTTTCTTTTGGTTTTTTGTTATGGTTTTGATACGTTTGTATACTGATGGAAAAAGTTGTTCATGTACTAAATCTGTATTCACCGTCCTATCGGACAAATATTTGTTCTTTATTGTTATTCTGAAAATGCTGAATAAAAAGGATTTTTTCAAAAAAAAAAAAAAGCCCTAAGCCAACTTCCGTCACTATGTAACGGTATCGCTACGTCACATCCGTGACAGAAGCTGGCTTTACAGCCGTCGTGGGTGATCCAAGATGGCCGACCTTTGCCGGTATCGGGGCTTTCAAGGCCCCATCACCGCCATCGGAAGCCTCCACTGCGCTCCACACTCTCCGGTCTGTCACCGCTGTCTGCCACCCCCCCCCCGCCATCACACTCATCATCATACACCGCCCCGGCTTATTCAGCACCTCCACACAGACCCCCTGCCACTTAACCCTTCGGACACATATAAGGACATAAGGATACTTCTATAAGGACTTAGGCCAGGGTTACATCTCCGTTTTGACCCTAGCCTGCCGGATTCCGGTTTCAACTTAGAACTTTTTCCAGCACCGCATAGCGTTACCGCTATGCGGTGCTGGAAAACGCTGCCCCTAGTTACCCGATGTTTACCTTAACTACCTGTCACACAGGCAACTGCTCGGAGTGCGCTTTACAGCGCCGCACAGGAAACGTTGCAGACAGCGTTTCCTGTGCGGCGCTGTAAAGCGCACTCCGAGCAGTTGAAACCGGAATACGGCAGGCTAGGGTCAAAACGGAGATGTGACCCTGGCCTTACATCAGTAACTCTTTACATAATAACATAAGTTTACATTATTAAGCACACTCCTGGAGCTGCACCTTTGGGATTAACCCTTCTGAGCTTTATAAGGCTAGAAGGCTACATCTTTAAGAATATCATCCCCTTACTATTTTGATTTTGTCATAAGTCCACATTATTACCCAGACTCCAGGAGCCTCCCTATAGGATTAACCCTTCGGACATATATAAGGACATTAGCCTACGTCTATACGGACACTTTTCTATAACTATTTATATAAAGGACCTAAGGATATCTTATTAAGTAACCTCCTGCCAGAGCCCTTTGGAATTAATTCTTCTAACTTATATAAGGACATAAGGATACTTCTCTACGATCTTCTGTAACTATTTACATTAGGCCATAAGTCTACGATATTAAACACACGTTATTATGCACTATCCATAAGTAACTAAGGACTTTTCCATAACTTATTAACCACATTCCTAGAAGATTCCTTTGGGACAAACTACTCTCCTTCTAACGGCAATACGCCTACGTATTTACACCCGATCCAGACCTACCCCTTTGGAAGATACCCATCTGCTTCTTAAGCACATAAGCATCATTTTTTATGCACAATCTTGGGAGACTACTTTGCTATTCACCCTTTGCATTTATCTACGTCAATACCGACATAAGCATCACTTATTAAGCTCTATCCTGCACTCCACCTTTTGAATTACCTCTCTCGGATTCTTCAATATTCTATAAGCTCATATAGAAAATCATTAGCACATCAGCATCGCTTATAACGCACACACCATATTTTCATACCAACCTAGGCATACCCTATTCTACACTTTCCACAAGCACACCTTTGGAACTCTGCCCGCAGATTCCTACGTAGTTAGTAAGTATAACTATTTAAGCTGCATCCAGGACAACACCTTTCTTCATCACCCCTCTGATTTATAAGCACATAGCCATACGTATATAAGCACAATCCAGGAGCACTCCTTTGGGACATACCCTTCTGCTTTACGACACCTCTACATACGTACATACGTACATACACATCCTTTCTCTCTTGATTCCTCCAGGACCCCTTCTGAAACGCCTCTTACCCCCCCAACACTCTCACTCTCTGCTATCTGCTGTCACACTCGCTTACCAGTGCCAACATGAGTCCTCCCAACAAGTATGCCAATGACACGGAGAGGAAAGCTGCTTCTTCACTACATCAAAGAAAATGCTGTGCTAACGAGACTCCTGAGGAAAAACAACATCGCCTTGATACCATGAAGGCATATTTCCAACAACGTGTCACACACGAGTCCCCTAAGTCTCAAACCATTAGATTAGCACAAGCAGCCTCTGCACGTCGTTGACACCAACAACATACACCTTCAACCTCTACGTTCTTAGGACACTCACAACTCCAAGCTTCCACTTCTGCATGTGCAACCACTCCCTGCCACACGTCAACGTCTCCCCCGTTCACCATCATCCATCCAGAACACTCTCTTTCCGCCCTTTCAATACCACTTTCACTTAATACAGACTCCCACTTTCTGTACACTCCAGCTTTTCCAGTAAGCCACACTCAAGTCCCACCACCACTTACATGACTAATATACATCGGTCTCCATAATAGCCCCACTGCACCATTAGCACATTATCTTCCACTACATGCTAAAGCTTTCACTCATGATGAAAGTACTATTATAGAACACAGCTGTGGTGCAATGAACCATGTATGTCAACATTGTCAAGCTTTGCATCTTATCGCTGAGACACCTATTGATAACAATTTTACCTTCTGCTGTCATAAGGGTAAAGTCCATGTACCCATACTACAAAATCCTGATGTCTTTACACGTTTGTTCAAAGGAAAAGGGAATTTAGCAAAAATTTCATGGACAACATTAGAAGCATTAACAGTTCGTTTGCTTTTGCCTCTATGGGTACCAATATTTCCCCACCCCCTGGATATGGCCCATACTGTTTTCGCATACATGGACAGATCTATCATCGAACTGGAACACTACATCCCTCTGACGACCAACTCCCAGCATTTGCCCAACTTTACATTCTCGATACCGCTAGCGCAAACGAACAACGCTTACAATGTAAAGAAAATCAAAAATGTCATCCTACATTGATGAACATTATTGCCCTTTAAATACAAACTATCAATCCTTTTGTGGCAGCTTATCAAATGTTACATGATGTGGAAGAACAAGAACAAATTAAAGCTCTACAAAACGATACTGTCATGCCAAACATCACATGGCTATTAAACAAGATCGTACTCAAGACCCTCGACGCTACAATACTCCCACTGTCAGTGAAGTTGCCGTCGTGTTTCAAAATGACAATGGTGAGCCTCCCTTCAATAGAGACATATTAATTCATTTAAAACTTGATCCCCACAACCCTTTAGCTGAAAAAACACAAATTAGCATTCTCCATAGCAATTTGGATGTCCTCCTCTATCCGATATTTTTCCCTTATGGAGACCAAGGATGGCATGATGGACTCAATCAACAAGGCAAGAGTCCACGCAGGATCACACAACTTCAATATTATTGCTATATGTTATCTGTCAGAAATTACTTTAATCCACTCCTCAATGGTGGTAAGCTAACACAGGAATACTTAGTAGATGCTTATGTCAAAATCGAGGCTAATCACCTACATTACATCCGAAAGCACCAAAAAGATTTAAAAGTGTAGGATTACTGCCTACTTCAAGAACATTTACTCAAAAAATCTATTCAAAAGGGCATCCCTATTGGAAAAACTGTCATTTTACCATCTTCTTTTGAAGGCAGTCCCAGAAACATGCAACAGCGCTACCAGGATGCTATGGCTATTGTTACAAAGTATGGTCGACCTGATCTTTTTATCACCATGACGTGTAATCCAAAGTGGAGTGAGATCACTACAAATTTAGAACCATGGCAGCGTGTTGAACACAGACCAGACTTGGTTGCATGCGTCTTTAAAATTAAACTGGATTCCCTCTTAAAAGACATTAGCAGTGGATTATTTGGAAACGTTACCGCAATGGTCCATGTCATTGAATTTCAAAAGCGTTGTCTCCCGCACGCTCATATTTTAATTATTCTTGATAGCCTGTCGAAATTACGGACTGAGGAGGACATAGACAATATAGTGTGGGCTGAAATTCGAGATGCTACATACTACCCTCAGCTCCATAAAATTGTTCTTCAACACATGATTGATGGTCCCTGTGGAGAACACAATCCTAATTCTCCCTGTATGGATCTTGGAAAGTGTAGCAAAGGTTTCCCAAAACAACACCAACAATATACCATCAAAGAAAAGGACGGCTATCCCACTTACCGCAGACCCATTGGCAAAACATATGAACACCATTCTAAGACTATTGACAATTCATGGGTAGTTCCATATAACCCATTTTTACTCACCAAATACAAGTGCCATATTAATGTAGAAATATGTGCTTCCATTCAAAGTGTAAAATATTTATTTAAATACGTTTACAAAGTACATGACAAAGCCAATCTTGAAATTTCCCAAAATAACATCCAACATGATGAAACACACCAATTTGTGGATTCCAGATATGTTAGTGTACCTGAAGCTGCGTGGCGAATATTTGCTTTTCCTATGCACAAATAATCTCATGCCATCAATCGCCTAGCGGTCCATCTGCCTAATTCTCAACCACTATATTTTCATGAGGATGACTCTGCAGACAACATCCAACACAAGCTCAATGCCAATTCAACACTCATGGCGTATTTCAACCTTAATAAGGTCAACCACAATGCACATAACTATTTCTACTACGAAATTCCCGAATACTACGTTTGGAAACAAGGCACATGGGAATGCCGAAAACAAGGGGGTCTCACAGTTATTGGAAGAATGTATACTGTTAGTGTGAAAGGCCAAGAACGCTATTATTTACGTTTGTTGTTCTTGCATGTAAAAGCTGCTACAAGTTTTGACAGCATTAAAACTGTCAATGGAGGTACACATCAAATGTTTAAGGATGCTGCATTAGCACTCAGATTACTATTCGATGATAGTATCTGGAGAAATACTTTAATAGATGCCTGCATTCTTAACATGCCTACCCAACTTCGAGACATGTTTGCTTACATCTGTATTTTTGGCCCCGCCACTAATCCACTTGAATTGTGGAGTGAATTTAAAGAACATCTTTTACAAGACTACTGTCATACATACCACAGCAACACTGAAGAGTGTATCGATTGTGAATGATATGCTATGAAAGATGTTGAAGATGTGCTCATAGTCCATGGAAAAACTTTTGCTGATTTCAATTTACCACGCCCAGCAAAAAATAAAAAACACGATGAAAGAAACTCTTAATCAGGAGCAACTTTTTGCCTACGATGTCATTATTGAAGCTTTATAAAACAGCAGTTTAACACCAGAGTGCTTTTTTCTTGACGGACCTGGTGGCAGTGGAAAGACCTACCTATACCATCTACTTACACATCATCTAAGGGGACAAGGAGACATTGTCACCTGCAGCCACTACAGGAATAGCGGCTAACTTGCTACAAGGAGGACTACATAGATAACACATACCTATATAACTTGGGTAATAATCATTTTATTCATTTATATAGCAGTATTAATTCAATAGCACTTTACATACATCAGTATTCCTGTCCCTCTTGAGGCTCACTATGTAAACATCCTATCTACATAAATACATAGGTGTGATACATTTATACATAATTCTCAATATTAGTGTAACACACATTAAGTATAAGAGGAGAGATGTGTATCATCAAAATTCTTACATTTGGTGATATGAACCCGGATGTAAAGCTCCAGCATCATATTTGCTGCTGAGATATGTTATTTCCTCTTATATCAGGGCCGGGTTTTTGTGAACAGCTAAAGAGATGGTCTGGATGGCTGTTCACCACATCTCCTTCTCAAGGTGTGCTACTCACAGTGCTAGACAACACATGCTCAATGTCACATCACCACCCTCCCGATGCGATAGCATCGGGCCTTAATTAGTAGAGAATAAAATATAACATTTAATCAATTTAAAAATAAGACGTACCTAAAGTGACAAACTACAGCCAATACATAATAAAGTGAAAAAAAAATGGTGCAAATATGAGATCTCACCCAATTTTATCCCTAGGTAAGTAATAATAAATCTTTAATAATAATAATAATAATAATAATAATAAAAAATCTTTATTTATATAGCGGCAACATATTCTGCTGCACTTTACAATACAGTGGTTAATAAACAAAAAATACACAATACAGTACAGTAATTCCAGTAGAGAAAGAATACAATACAATAATAGGAAACAATACAATAAGCATAGAATCAATGTAAAGAATACAATACAATAGATAAAGCAAAAATAAAGGTGACCCTGCTCAAAAGAGCTTACAATCTACATCTAGATAGGGGTTACACAAAGTACAGGGGCTTATAACACTGATGGTCCAGGCATCTTGAGAAAATGGGGATAGAAATAAAGTTACATGAATGGTCACCAGACAATCTAAGTATCTCCTATATAGGCTGGAAAGTCACCTTGGGGGTGCAATGGGGGCATTGGGGGATGCAACTGTTTACCACTATATGCTCTGTCGTACACCTGCAATATGGCTTCTGTTCTTATAAGGGCAGCACCCAAGTGTGGCACTGACAACCCCAAAACAAACCCTCCCAATAAATATTTACATACATGAGACTGGAGCTTTTATTTTCTAAAATAGGGATTTTAGAATGCTCCCTGCTGCCACTATGTCTTGTCCCTGATGTTCAGCATAGCTGTGAAAAGCACTTACTCTATCCTGCTTGTGTTTACTGAATAATTGAGACATTTATATTGACAAGTATTATAGGGTTTATTAATTCATAATAAAATTAGTGTGATAGTTTGTTAATAAGAAGAGTGCCCTATATAAACACATTAAAATGAAATCCAGTGATCTACAAATAAAACATTCAGAACTCCTGGATATTATGTTTTTTTCTCCACTTTCTGAAGTATAGTATTTTTCAAATCATTAGACTGGTCATCAATTCAAAATAGTCGCAGCATATTGATAGCACATGTGAAAAACACATATTTAATAAAAAATCTCTTATTTTTAACAGGCAGCTGTAAAAGGATTTGTCCTGTTTAAAATACCGTATATACTCGTGTATAAGCCGAGTTTTTCAGCACAAAAAAATGTGCTGAAAAGTCCCCCCTCGGCTTATACACGAGTCCATATACGGTACCCGGTTGTATACAGCCCCCCCCCGTGGTATACAGGCCCCCCCATTGCTGGTGGCAACCTGTAAAGGAAGAGATCATTATACTTATCGTGTCGCTGCCGCCGACGCCGCCGCTCTGTCACCGTCACCGCGCTATTCCGGGTCTTCATGCTTCCTTCACCGGCGCACAGGAAATGACATCATTGTCTGTGCGCCGGAGAAGGAAGCTTGAAGACCAGGAGGAGCGCGGTGACGGTGATAGAGCGGCGGCGTCGGCGGCAGCGACACGATAAGTATAATGATCTCTTCCTTTACAGGTTGCCACCAGCAAGGGGGGGGCCTGTATACCACGGGGAGGGGGGAGGTTGGGGGGGCTGTATACAACCGGGTACCGCTGTATACAGCTGGGGCTGCTGTATACCCCTCTGGGGCTGCTGTATACCCCGCTGGGGCTGCTGTATACCCCGCTGGGGCTGCTGTATACCCCTCTGGGGCTGCTGTATACCCCTCTGGGGCTGCTATATACCCCTCTGGGGCTGCTGTATACCCCTCTGGGGTAGCTATATACCCCTCTGGGGCTGCTATATACCCCTCTGGGGCTGCTGTATACCCCTCTGGGGCTGCTGTATACCCCTCTGGGGCTGCTGTATACGCCTCTGGGGCTGCTATATACCCCTCTGGGGCTGCTGTATACCCCTCTGGGGCTGCTGTATACCCCTCTGGGGCTGCTGTATACGCCTCTGGGACTGCTATATACGCTTCTGGGGCTGCTGTATACCCCTCTGGGGCTGCTGTATACAGCTCTGGGGCTGCTGTATACAGCTCTGGGGCTGCTGTATACCCCTCTGGGGCTGCTGTATATACCACTGGGAAGGCTGCTATATACTACCACTGGGGAGGCTGCTGTATACTACCACTGGGGAGGCTGCTGTATACCACTGAGGGGGCCTGTATACCACGCTGCTGGGGGCTGTATACCTGTGCTGGGGTCCACCCTCGGCTTATACACGAGTCAATAGGTTTTCCCAGGTTTTGGGGGCAAAAGTAGGGGGTCGGCTTATACACGGGTCGGCTTATACACGAGTATATACGGTAAGTCTGCAGTCACTGTGTGTCTGCAAATTTGTTAATCTTCACATTGCACTCACTGTGTAATCCTATAGTCGGATTCTGACCAAGAGTATGACTATCTCATACTCGAGGCCACGTAACCTCTGTTCCTGGCTGTAACACCAGAGAATCCTAACATAGAGTGACTGCGGAATTGTCATTTTAGACTGACAACCCATTTAGTCTACAGTAATAGTTGTGGTAATCCTCATGAGCCATAATTCTACTCGCAATGGTTAAACTGGCATCCAGAATCAAGGGCATTTTCTGTCTCTCACCTTCTAACCCCTTATACAAAGATTCACTTCAAAAAATCATCAGGTCAAAACTCCCAGAGATATCTTGAATTGGTAGTTTAGCGATACCTGAAAAAGATGACAAACTTAAAATCAGCAATAAGTAGTCATAAAATGTCTAAAGTATGTAACAAGGAGGCATGGAAAGACGCAAAAAAAGGAAAATACACAGTATTGCTTTGAAAAGTATTTCTATTGCATCCAGCATCAGATGTCAAGACATGTAATCTTCTGGAGCCTGTTACTCTGACAACTCAACGCTTTGGTAAAGGAATGACGGAATTAAGCTGCGAAGATGGATTAGAGAAGGAGGGTGCTGATTGCACAATAAATGCCCCCCACTCTCCTCCATAATCATAAACTCCGCTGCCTGTCTAATCCACCTGTCTTCCCGCTACTCCCCTGTCTTTCCCCTCTGCCAAGCCCTTCATTGGCTCCCTGCTTCCCAACGATTCCGGTTTAAAACACTAACCATGACCTACAAAGCCATCCACAACCTGTCCCCTCCATACATCTCTGAAATGGTCTCCTGATATCTTCCCTCATGCAATCTACGATCCTCCCAAGAGCTCCTCCTCTACTCCCCCCTCATTTCCTCGTCTCACAACGGCAAACAGGAATTCTCCCGTGCTCTCCCATACTGTGGAACTCTCTTCCCCACCACATCAGACATTCTCCTACCCTCGGGACATTCAAAAGAAGCCTGAAGACCCACCTCTTCCATCAAGCCTACAACCTGCATTGAGACCCGGTCCACCGCACCGCCTCACGACCGACACCTCCCCCTCCTACTGTATCCCCTCGTAGATTGTGAGCTCTCGCGGACAGGATATTCTCTCCTGTATCTGTTCGACCTGATTGTCCACATTTATTTATTTATTGTACTTGTCCTAGTCTGCCCTTTCAACATGTAAAGCGCCATGGAATTTAATGGCGCTATATAAATAAATAATAATAATAATAATAATCATACAATATTAGTAATTAATAACACTAAAAAAGTTGCATTGCATGTTTTCACCCAAAGTTGCAGTGCAGCATGCAATATGTTATTGTGATCCATACAGCAAGGATTGACAATAATATGCATTGGCATGAGAGATTGTTTTGTATTTGAATACTTTTGTGTACCTCTTTGATATATTACTTCTGATCCTGAACTTTATCTCTATGGAGTTTTTCCCACAAATACATTATTTTTCCTAAGATGATTAAAAAGCTTTGGATTGTAAGGCGCAATAGGGCCTTTTGTGACTTAAAGGGTATAGTAATCAACTGGATTTGTTCATATTTTTGTGTAGAAGGCAATAATATAAGTACCGTATATATGATGTAAGGCTGCTGTAGATGCAGGATGTACACAAAGGTACAAAATCAGCAGTTACAGGAAACATGACTACAGACTGCTTTTTCCTGAAGAAGAAGACAGAAGGCTTTGATATTCGTAGAAATAAACAATTTCCATCTACTGATGTTTCCTGGATAGGGAGGAGCGAATCTAAACTTTAAAGTTCAGTGTTAAGTCTGACCACAGACTTTGCAAAAAAATAAGTGTTTGAGATTGAAGTTAAGGTGTTATACATTTGTTGCGAGCATCACTTTGCTCACGTACACTCAGTGCTCAGTCCAGTGCATGCCACTTGGAGTGTTTGGCTCAAACTGGGGGTAAAATCAGCATTATCTAATGTAGTGTGTATGAAAATGATAATAATAATGAGAAAACCCTGCCCTCGCACCCTCAGAAGTGCTTTGTTTATGGCTGGCTGTATAGGGTGGAGAGATGAACTGCCTAATCAGTGACTTCTAATGAGATTCAGGTCCAGAACAGAACTTTATCTAAATTCCAGCTGAACCCTCAGAACCTGAACTTCCACAGATCTGCTCACTTCTAGTCCTGGATCCTTCCTAGAGAAGTCTCTTCATGGCAGAGGAAAGTTAGCATGTATTTCTTTCATCTTCTGATTATTTTTCATAAATCACAGTAAATGCATACTCATTGTTAATGGAAAGACTAAGCACAACATAATGTTTCTTTCTTGTAACTTTTTGGTTTTTTTCATTTCTTTCTGCCACTCTTTTCAACCAGCTTCATCTAGCTGATGAGGTACTCCTATTCTTACACTGCTAAAACTACATTTCACAGTAGCACACTGCTTCTTCTGTGTGCTGCTGACCCCTTCCTCCATCTCCATTTTGCTCCTGACAAGTTCCACCTGTCTGAGTGAATCCCTGTTTGAATTTTGCAGACTGATGAATACCAGATCTGCTATGCAATGTTTTGTTCAGCTGCACCCACCACAGATATTTGGTTTATCATCAAGCTTATCTAAGTGTTAAATTCACTTTTCTGTACATTGCAAGACCCTTGAACACACCTCTACCAGCCTGAGGTTGTTTTATTAATAGCTATGTTAGCTGGTTCCTAGCAGAAATAATGGCACTACACTCTGTTTTGCTCTACTTCTAAAATGGAGCTTGGAACGACTAGGTAGTGCAGAGCTGATACAAGCAGACTGAAAGAGATTAATCTCCCCATCTCCTCCATTGCCAGCCTCCGTGTATATTGTACTGAACTCGGATGTGTGTCAAGTTTAGTCCGATCTTTCACACTATTTTCAGTCTTGATAATTACATATACCCTCTCAAAAGGGTTTGCTTACTCGTGATATTTCACACACACCCATAGACCTGTATTGGTTCTACTGAGCCAAGACCCACAGACATAAATCCAAAGGACCAGGATGTACAACGATCCGCGCTGCTGAGGATAAGGAAGGACCACAATCTTGGTACATAACAATGGTGCTTCATTTCTTCTACATGTTTCGGGGCTGTCCCAACCCCTTCTTCAGGAATACCACCATAAACAATTTGTTTGTTTATGGTGGTATTACTGAGGAAGGGTCTGGGACAGCCCCGAAACGCGTAGAAATGAAGCACCGTTCTTATGTACCAAGATTGTGGTCCTTCCTTATCCTCAGCAGCGCGGATCGTTGTACACCCTGGTCCTTTGGATTTATGAATACGTTGTTCCTGATGGAACGGTGGATCCTGCAGCAGCTGTTTTGAGCGTTCAAACTGGTTGTGGGGCACACAACTGCATAAGGTGAGCAGTACCTCATTTTTTAACTATGTGGTATCTAAGACATAAGACCCTATTGCTCCCTTGTCTACCCTTTAACACTAGAAGTCCCAGATATGGGTCATTTGACCTTTTTACCATTGAAAACCAAGGATCCTTTAAATTCCCGGTACTTCTAGTGTTAATAGGTTTTGTTTGGAAGACTCACAATCACAGCATGCTGCAATCGCTTCATCAGCCCGTACAAGGCTGAGCAAAAGAAATCACAGGTCTGATTGTCTAACATGGGACTGAGTTGCACTCGTGCGAGTCACATGCCAGGATAATCCAATGGTGAATGGAGTGTAAATAGAACCTGGATGGATATCTCAAGGATAGCATCACATGACCATTTTCTCTCAATCTGAGAAAAACAGTCTGATTATGCTAATCATACTTTGATTGATCACAGTTGGATCATTTTTAATCGGAGGTGGAGAAGAAAAAGTATCTCCACCTTCTCCATTAAGTCAGTGTGTAAAAATGTCACTGCACTTAGAGTTCAGCTGAGTGCTGTCCAATTTTTTACACTATTCCCAAAGACTTGCAAGGCTAATTTTGATCCGATACTCGGTTCAAAATCAGACAAGTCACCGATTTTTTCCTCAAAACAGTCAGTCAAAAAAAAAAGATTATACATGGGCACAGCCCCATAGAATATTATAGGTCCCAGTTTCCCAGTGTTATCTGTGAAAAGCACTTGAACAAAATAAAAAACGAGTGTGTGTACAATCCCTTAAAAGGGTTATTTGTGCATGATGGAATGGATTTACAAATGGGCTTTACTGGCACAACTGAATAAATAAATATATATATCCTTAAAAGAAAACTTTACATTTTTGGGAATAATTGTTTCAGTCATCTGTTAGAATTTTGGGAGAATAGTGATCAACATATCATCAAGTGTATACCTAAATATTGAAAAAAAGTATATATTTCAATAATGTTTTTATTGCTTCTAATGTGATTTTATCATGAAGGGTGACAAAGCTTGTTGGTTGAAAGAGGATCTTCAGCTGCCTAATTATACCAGCCCCTGGCTGGAGCTGCCTTGACGCTCTGTCTTTCCTTTAGTAAATGTTCAAGCTTTATATATTTTTACTTTCAGAGCACAAACTGTGTGTCTGCATAATATGCCTATGTTCTGTATTTAGCCAAGGAGAAATTCCTCATTTGCTATTGTGTGACACATTTCTCTGCCTATTGGGAACAGACGTAGCTCCCTAGAGGTCATATTTCTTTCGAAGATGACTCTATAGTGCGTCATTAGCAGGTGTCTATTAGCAGATTTCCCACGCAGCAGTTAATGCTACACAGTACACAGAGGTAAAATTATTACATTAATTGCATATGCGCAAGTTCTCGGGTAACTCAAAAAATGTGTATATGTAAATACACAATTGAACAAGTGTACATACATTTGCCCATTAGCAGTTTATTTTTGACAAATTCAACAGCCTTTCTATGTACATGCCATATTTGAGATGCCCTCTTTGTGATCAATTTACTACGTGAACATGAATAATAATCAACTGTATCACGGCTGAAACTCATTTGTTGGATTCCAAACGTATAATATTCAACAAAGTGATTGGCTCATTCATCTCAGCATAAAAATCATTGTCTTTGGCAGAGTATCACCACATGTAAACAAGGGATGTGCCGCCAATAACATGATACAGTACTCACGGCCAATGTAAATAGTTCAATAACTGCAGCATAAGGGCTCATTCAGACATCAGTGTTTTCCATGTACAAGAAAAACAGACCAATTTTTTAAATCAAAGTTTGATCAGGACGTGGTCCAAGTGTCATCAGTTTTTCTCGCACATAGATAATAAAAAATGTCTCCATCTCCACCAGTACTGTCTGATTTTTTCATGTACCCATAGACCCATTGCATTGCCAATTTTAATCCGATGCTTGGATACAATTCAGATATGTCTCCAGTAAAATTCACTGACATGTCAACGACCTATAGATTATCACAGATACGAGTGCTATCTGTGAATATCTTTGCCCGGTGACTTCTCCAAGGGTATTTGGTATTCAGGGGAGTGGCTGTGGAGTGAGGTCCGGTCAGACGGATCCCACAGTCTCCTTAATTGTTGCCATTTCTGGTGAGGATGGCAGCTATTTTTACATCCAGGCTGGGCATCAGGGAGGTTAGGAGTGAGTAGCAGGTTTCCTGGGTTCATTGTTCACATCATCAATTACACCACAGTGTTCATTGCCATATGACTGGCAGCAGTATCTTAAGTATCCATGCCTGTTTAGAACAAAACCTACTGCGGCTGGTGGGTCCTTCCTCTCTGGGTCATTGTGCTGCTTCAATTATTCTGTGCTTAGGGCCTCCACTGGGAGATTTTATTTCGATACAGCTGTGAACAGGACATAGTGGGATATATTTAACAGTGAAACCGACCACATTATAATGAAGCAGAGACAGAGGGTGAGTAGGTAACTGTCATATCCTGTTACCCTTCTCCAAAACTGTTTGTGAGTGGAAACCTTATATTAGCAAAGCAATTTGTTGCTCCAAGTACACATATCGTCTAAAATACCCTGGACACTGTCAACAGATACATTACTTTCATTCAAGACATACAGTGACATCAATCAGCCTGATTATATAAGGCATTGGCTGCCTGTACAGTGTACTAAAAAAACAACATAATATAGCCTGCAGCATAAGAAAGGAATTTTGCAACCCTAGCTACATTCGATTTATACCTCCATAACAATGAACCAGAATAAAAATTCTAACATAGCTGACAATCTTAAAGAGTTTGTAATGGAAGATCCTCCAGACCTTCCTTGCTCCATAATGGTGAGCACCCCCTCTACCGCTAATGCTGCAGAACACCTTATGGTACCTTCACACGCTGCAATCTTGCCTTGGAATGCTAAAGGCGATATGTCGCCCCGGAGCAATCGCCGTGAAATTGCCTCACAGTTGTGGCGTGTGTTTGGGGAATTTCGCCTGTTGCCTGATTCCTGAGCACTGCTCTGAAATCAGCCTCAATCGTGAAGGCGATATTTCCATGTTGTGGCGTGTGATTGAATCAGCGTTGCCTATGATTTCCCGTAGGCGTGCCACAGCGTGCTGTAGTCCACGCCCCATGTGAACTGATTGGTGTGGGCTACTGTGTTCCCATTGGCTGTCAATTCACACCGCACCATATTTGAAGAGCTGTCCATCCAGCACCACACAATGGCAATGGTGTCATGTATTAGCCAGCCTTCCAGAGCAGGCTGACCAATCGTAACACTGTTGCATTGTCCAATGAGCGTGTATGGGGCGCGGTGTAAACCACTGTGGCACACCTATCTCTTTGCCGCGCTGAACATGTACGCCCACATTGCCTTTGGAATTGCGGCGTGTGAAGTGGTAAGGGAATTCCACCGGATTGATTCCACTGTGGGTGAGGCGATTTCCGGGACGACACATCGCCTTTCTTTCAGGGCGAGATTGCGGCGTGTAATACGGCCATCGGCGATCTGAGGCGACCATGACAAATGTGCACATGCACGTTACATCGCCTCATATCACCAGCCGAGATTGCGGCGTGTGAAGGAAGGTACCATTAGAGGCCATGCTCCTGATGATGAAGGGAGGGGGAAACTAGAAAACCTAACGTTACAATACCGTTCAAAATTTTGGGGTCATTTAGAAATTTCCTTATTTTTGAAAGAACAGCATATTTTTTTTCAATGAATTTTTTCCTTCATTCATGTTTTAATCTATGTCTCTTAGATTTATTTAAATTGCATTTGTCACACTTTAACTACCATTGTCCTGATCTTCCTATAAAAATAATATCTCAACCCAATACTGGCATCGGGAGTGCGATGAAATGAAGATATGTGCTCGCTCTCTCCCTCTTCTCCACTCTCCTCCATTCTCCTTTCCTCTCCAGTCCCCTCCCCTATTCAATGGCTTTAAAAATAAAAATAAGAATCCTCACCTGTCCGCTGGCTGAGCCCCTGATGTGACGCGTCCACATCTGATCACTGCAGGACCTACATCAGCTGACCGTCGCAACCTGATGTGTCACATGATCACATCATTGGTTTAAATCGACCGCTTGCCAAAACCGATTGGTGGGCAGCTGGTTTAAATCGCTGAGCTGATGCAGTGTGGCTCTGTCAGAAACCTCTAGTGATGTTACAGTCATGTGATTAATTACGTGACTGTGACATCACCAAAGGTCCTATAGGCAGTCAGAGCTGGGTAAGTCAGTGGCATTCGGGGGGAATAGGGGTCTGCGAGGGAGGGCAGTGGAGACTGGACAAATGGGGAGACCGGGCGGGCTACTGGGAGCGGGCAGGGGGAGTGTGCAGTGGGATCGCCTGTGTGGGTATAGCAGTGATGTGTATGTCACTTGCGCAGATGCAGTTCATGGCCAGTTTATGGCCATTAGTTACAGCGCCCAACTGGCGACTATGTATGTAGATATATTTATATATACCTTATATATAGATTCTTTTTTTTTCCAACCATTGTGGTCTTAAATGTCAAATCTGGGTACTAGACTTTCTGGCTAGTCTATATATAAGCAGGCATCTATAGCAACAAAGTAACCAAACTTTCCTATGTATTCACTTATAAGCATATACATTCATTTTCTGCATCACAATTTGTTATATATACGATCTTAAGAAGGGTGGTATTTTTTGGGGTTTTTTATTTACTTCATCCAATAGGCCATCATACAGGACTTATTGTGTGAATACCTGCAACTTCTCTGTTCCCTTGAGAAATCTGTTGTGTGTTTCAAGGCTGTACTAGCAGACTTATCTCTAGTATTTTTGTCTTAGTATTTCTAATGGTACCTTTACACGCCGCTACCGAAAGGTAGAAACCGCCAGGTATCGGAGACAATTGTACCTTGTACCTTCAAAACACCGCGAAGTGGCGGCATGTAATTCAGGTTGTACGTTCTTGTCTCTTTGGATACCTGTGTTTCAGCCGTGCTGAAAAACAAGCAGGTATAAACCCTATGGTGGCGGCGTGTAATCGGGGCACAGGCACGGTATTTGAGTTACCTGGGGTGTGCTACAGCGTCATGTATATCACGCCCCATCAGCTATCATTGGTGGGGACTACTGTGTATTGGCTGTCCCTGCACAGGGCGGCATATTTAACGAACTGACCAGTCACAATACACATTTGCTATAGCATCATGTATTAGCCAGCTTCCCTGTGCTGGCTGACCAATCATGATGTTATTGCATTGTCCAATCACCGTACGAGCGTCTCGTAATACACAACCCTGTCACGCCTATTAAGCTATGGCTCTCAATATGTACGCCCATATTCCCTTGTGGTAGCGGCGTGTAAATCAGGGAAGGTGCTCCACAGAAGGTAACCTGCGGCACCCACCGGCACTTCCGGGGAACGCAAATACCTTCTGTGGAGCACCTTGTGGCGTCTTGTATTTGCGGTATCAGGTACCGTTAGCAACCGTTGAAAACGTGCACGTGCGGTGCCTACCTGTTGCTACCTTCGGTAGCGGCGTGTAAACCATTAGAGGTTAACTTTCCTCGACCATCTCATATATAAAAAGTATAACCTCTAAAAAGTATGCAGACATCGAATCCAGGTTAAAAGATGCTGAACAGATTTATATATGTAACCCCACAAACGAAAACAGGTTAGAATGGCTACATCCCCAACGACTTTATATGCAATATGATAAGTAGACTCTAAATCTAAATGTAAACTATTTTTTACTCATCAGTCTTAAGGCCACGTTACATGGCACGACATTGGAACAATGTCAGCAACAATCTCGTGGGCGTGCGGTCGTTTCAGATATCGTTTTGACATTGTTGGTGAGATGTCACATGTCTAGATATCGTGGACGACTTACCAACGATGTCGCGAGCAGGTATCGTTTGCACAACCCAGCGAACAATCTCTGCTCATTGCTGTGAATGGGCGAAGTCGTGAACGACATCGTTATCGTGGTGTCAAACACCAGGATATACCAGGTTGGCTGATCATGGATCGTGTAGTTTGAGAACATGTTCTCAAACTTGCGATCAACGATCCAACAATTTATCGTTACAACTTTGCAGAGTCACACGCAACGAGGTCGTAACTATGACGCTTGAACGACTTCAAATCCGTGATGTTTAAGCGATATTGTTAACGATGTCATGCCGTGTAACGGGGCCTTTTTTTAAACTAGGGAATCCAGCAAATTACTTGCTTTCATGATTCGCCAATATAACACCTCAAATACCATACTTAAAATCCATACATCTCATGGCCCCATTGAGACATTTACCGAGAATATCGCCACTGTTTCTATCCATACTGTAAGCCTTTGTATAGCTCTAGAAATTATATTAATTTATTGGACTGCCTTTTTTACCTGTCTAACCTACAGTTTCCTAAATTAAGTCCCTCTCAACAGTACTTTTTGCATACTGATATTACCCTGGAGGAGGCAAGTCCAGCCATTATTGATATGGCTTTGGGTAGGTGCAGGACCTGGTGCTTTGCCTCTAGAGGTATAAGGCAGATACCAGGATAATCTAGTGCCTCACCTACTAGAGACTTTTTCACATCCTTCTCATCCTTCCCAGAAAGCCATTTAACCCAAGCTGCCAAAAGTGGCTGTTTGTTGGGATTTCTGGAGTTGGATAATCCCTCTATAAGCAAAATATTACGTTTACTTAAAATGGCATGGTCACTCTGGTGACAAGTTAAAAGGGCAGTGAACTTTAATCAAATCATTACTGAGCTGCCTTTGTGGTGAAGCTCATACTCCCCAACACTCAGAGACCATCCATCAGGTCAATTCTGGAGGACCCAAAATATCCTTTTGGTAAATTATATTTATAATCAGAGCGTACTACTCTCCTTTGAGTAAATAAAACTTAAATATATTCCAAGGTCCCAATTTTTTAGATACCTTCAACTCAGACCGGTATTTCAAACTCTATTACATAATTTGTGTACTGATAGACTAATGTCGACCTTCCCTCTGATAGGAATTCTCAAATCACATGGCCATAAACACCTCATTTCAGTCTTATATTCAATTCATATTGGTGGGTATTAAATCTAATGCATTAACTGTAATGGACAGATGGAAACGTTTGATTCTTACCATCCAAGAGGAAGACTGGAGGTGTTTTTGGAAACCCCAACCCATGTCTCTCCTTCTGCTAATAACAAAATGATTCAACGGTACATTATTCACCAATGTCTTACTCCTTTGAAACTATTCTGAATGGGACAAATTCCCACCACAAAATGTCTACGATGTCATGCCTTGGCCACTGACTTCATACATATGACGTGGACTAAAGAATTTTTTGTCGAGTCCCAAATTAGTTAAAATTCTCAAATTAATTTTAGATCTTTTTTTTTAAAAGATCACACAGGTTGGGGATACATCGCTATGTGTTTCTGGTGACATGCCCTTATTCACTCGCATAGAGCTGTATCCCCAACCTGTGTGATCTTTTAAAAAATGATCTGAAATAAATTTGAGCATTTTAATTTGGGAGTCGCCAAAAAATTCTTTATTTTGGAAGTCGCATGTCAAAACTAATGGCTGGAGGCCCATACTACTGCTAGACGGCTGGACTTTGCATCAGGATATGGTGAGGCTAAAAACTTTTCTTTATTTACCATATGATGTGGACCTCTCCAATGATCTCATCATTCTGCTGACAGCTGACCTCTTTATTATCTTCCTTAATATCTATTCCTGAACTTTTTAATTCCTAAATTTATTTGTTGTGTGTTTTGGAGGATAAGACATGGAATCAACATATAAGAATTATCCTGAAAGAAACCTTGATTTTTGCCAATAAGATATTAGCCCTGTGATGAATGGGCGGCACCTGCCTGACTTTACAAAGCTGAATTGAATTAGTCAATAAAATCATTCTGCACAAGAGAACAGTGAATCAGAATGCAGGATGTAACAATTTTCTAAGAATTGTACTTTTGGAATTCCTCACCCCTTACAATCTCATTACATAGATAGGATAAATGGAAGTGGCATATCAACTTAGGCCGGGTTCACATTTGTGTTTCTGTCTGCATGCGGAGGGAATGCAGACACAAACGCAGGGCAAATGCTGCCATACTGATGTGAACGCAGCGGAGATTCTCCGCATGCGTTCACATCAGTATGGTGCCCGGCCAGCCAATCAGTGATCTTGGAGGCGGCCAGAAGGCAGAGACCAGAAGCAGGGATCTCCTCCTCCCAGCCGCTGCTGAGATCACTGATTGGCCCCCAGGAGAGATTTTAATGTGATCCGCAGCATTCTCCTGCACTGTCATGCATTTTTTGTACGCTTGCTGATAAAACAAGCGCCCCCGACTGCACAATAAATGCAACAGGCTGTGTTCGTAGGGCGGAGGAGGGCGTACAAATTATGCGCATCCAAACACAACCGAACGCAGCTACTATGCGTTCCCATGTTAAACATAGGAACGCAGTGCGCATGCGTTTGGCTGCGTTCTGTTACGCTGTGTTCCGAACACTAATGTGAAACTGGTCTTATATTATGTGGGTCTGATTTATTTTTGCCATACTGAAGTACATTGGCTAATACAGTGAGATATATACCACAAAAGGACATATATTTCACACTAGGTCATTTTAACAGCGCAATGTTGTTTTTTTGTTTAGGTTGTATTATTGTTGTACACCATAATTATACATATTTGCAGGATACTTGTTAATCCATTCAGTAAATGCAATGAGGGGAATGTTGTTTCTTCAAAAGAGGTTAACGCAAGTTTCTTTGTAATTTAACTGTACTGAATTGGATATCATGTGGAAGCGCTAAATAAAGTGCGAAATGACTCATCCGTTCCTTCTCCTCCCTCCCTGCTGTATGTAACTTTCCACTGTTAATTAAAAGTCTGTGTACATAAAGTCTGACACGGGTGAGAGCACCATTTCCTTGAATTTCTGATAACATGTTTTGAAATACATAAACTACTTTCCCATTTATTGGGATGTTTGTACTTGTTTCTCCATACTTGGTAATAAAACAAATAAAAAAAAAAAATATTCCACCGGAAGTACAACAGCGTTTCCTGTTGTTTAAGTTATAGGTAGCTAACCTGTGAGTCAATGTGTGATCCATTTGGAAACCAAATACAGCTGTCATTGCTTCTTTGCTCTTCATCAGTAGTAAACTCTAGAGCAGGGGTAGGGAACTCCAGGCCTCGAGAGCTTCACACAGTCCAGGTTTTCAGGATTTCCTTAGTATTTGACAGTTGGTAATTTAATATCCTGCACAGGTGATGATTCCAACCGTCAAATACCAAGGAAATCCTGAAAACCTGAACTGTGTGAGCCTCTCGAGGCCTGGCGTTCGCTACCCCTGTTCTAGAGACATATTTATTCCTTCTAGAAGAGCACTAATGTGTATTATTTTTTCCTGGGAGCATTGCCTATAAGACTAATTACACCAGCAGGAGCTTTACAAGAAGGTTTCATCACTAACTTTTCTTTAAAAATTTTATAACAATTCAAATGTTTTTAGTGGCACCCAATGAACGTTTATGTTTTATATATTTTACTGCATGACCATTTTTGTTAGATATTACTGTGAAGCTCATTTGTCCTTTTCAATTGGTCCTGTCTTTTCAGCCAAATTATTTTTGGTCCTTGAAACACTGTATTATCTACTTTTTGTCATTAACAATTATATTATGTGAACTTATTAACAATGTATAACATTAGTTGGACATCTGCCTTTTCCATTGTATTTCCTGGATAAAGCTAACTTTCTTTTCTTCCAGTGCTGATCCATGACTTCTTCATTTTTAAAATATAAAAGTGGAACAAGTACTGAAATAATAAAAGAAGTGGACAACCTTGTCTTGTTCCTTGTCTTTGGGAAAAATAAAAAACTGGATGAAAATGTAGCTTGTGTTACCACCTGTACATAAAACTTATTATACATTACCAAGATTGCATTAAGAAATTCCCTTTCATTCCAATCTTGCTTAGTACCAAGTTGAGTTGAGGCCAGGTCACTTTATAGAATGCTTTTTTAGCTTTAAAAGAAATGATAGTTGCTGACTTTGTCATCTGTAGTCTGACCCTGGCCCAGGCAAGGTTTGCACATATGCCTCAGATATTTTTTAACTGCATCCATGATTAGTTATATTAAATCCATTCTTAGTTTTTTAGAATATTTTTTGTCATAACACTAAAAACCTATTAGCTAAAACCTTAAATAAGTATTTGAATATTTTTTTTATCAATAAGATATAGACTGCAGGAGACTGATTCTTAATAAATAACTTTGCAGATTGCTAGTTTCTAGGAATTTTCCTTTAGGAGGTAATCCAATTCTATGGTGGCTGCGCTCCCCGTGGTAATGATTTTAAAACCTTCTTGTCCACAAATAAAATGTATTGCTCAAAACAAACGAAAATCTAAAAAACGGACACAACGCATTTCGGCAGGGACAAAAATACATATGACACTTTGCTTTATAGGTAAAGGATCATGGCATAAAACTTCATTAAAAGGGCACCAGACAGTTACATTGGTAACATGCTTAGATTGGCGCTGCATGTTTTTTTTTTATATATATACCCTACAGGGAATCACCCTATTTTCAAAAGTATAGTAATACATATCTATTTTAAAAATATGTTATTAAAGCACCAATCCAGCATTCTTTGTTACTTCACCACAGGAGTGCTTTAAATATAAGTCCCCTGACTCCTGTGTTATACTCACCTGCTATTGGCTTAATCTTTTATCATCGTTATGATAACCCTAAAAACCTATTAGCTTAAATCTTCAATCAGTATTTGAATATTTTATTATAAAAATGAAATAAAGTTTAGAGGAGACTGATTCTTAATAAATAACTTTGCAGATTGCTAGTTTCTAGGAACTTTTCTTTTCAAAAGTATTTTAATACATATCTATTTTAAAAATATGTTATTAAAGCACCAATCCAGCATTTTTACTGCACCACTGTAGTGCTTTAACCCCTTAATGACGAAGAAATTTGTCATTTTTCATTTTCGTTTTTTCGCTCCTCGGCTTCCAAGAGCCATAACGTTTTTATTTTTCCGTCAATATAGACATATGACGGCTTGTTTTTTGCGGGACGAGTTGTACTTTCAGATGCAATAATTTGTTTTACCATATAATGTACAGGGAAATTGCAAAAAAATTCCAAGTGCAGTGAAATTGCAAAAAAAGTGCAATTACACGTTTGTTTTTTGGATTTTTTAGTCGCCGTGTTCACTATATGGTAAAACCGACATGACGGTGCGATGCCTCGGGTCAGTACGAGTTTGTAGATACCAAACATGTATACCTTTATTGGTATCTAGATGGTGGAAAAAAATTCAAAATCATGAAAAAAAAAAACATTGCACTTTTTGCGCCATGTTCTGCGACCCGTAGCGTCCTCATTTTTCGAGATCTGGGGCTGGGTGACGGCTTATTTTTTGCGTATCGAGCTGACGTTTTTAATGATACCATACTTGGGTGGATGCGCCGTTTTGATCGCCCGTTATTGCATTTTTTAGCATTGTTGCAGCGACCAAAAAAACGTAATTTTGGCGTTTGAACCATTTTTTGCGCTACGCAGTTTACGGCTCTCATTATTTGATTATTTATATTGATAGATCGGGCGATTCTGAACGCGGCGATACCAAATATGTGTATTTTATTTAATTTTTTAATACTTTTATTGTGGATGGGAGAAAAGGGGGGTGATTTGAACTTTTATGTTTTTTTTTTTTTTTCAACTTTGTAAAAACTTTATTTGTTTATTAATTCTTAATTTTACACAGCCCCTGTGAG
Source organism: Allobates femoralis (assembly GCA_033576535.1). NCBI lineage: Eukaryota > Metazoa > Chordata > Amphibia > Anura > Aromobatidae > Allobates > Allobates femoralis. Next base: position 241,326,407 of record JARQOC010000001.1, on the reverse strand, counting down.
AGGCACCCTGCTGCACAGTCCGATCGCTTCTGACACATACAGAGGAGCTGCAGCTCCTCTGTATGTGTCAGAATCGCGGACCTGTTGTGGTTGGCAGCCTCTGCCAACCACAAGCAGGAAATTCTCCATACAGGTTCCAGGGTCAAGCCAGGACCCTGGCCTGTCATGTCAGCACAGGAGATCCCGCGATACTATCGCGAGATCTCCCCTGGAGCCCGGTAAGCGCGCGCTGCACGCTCCGGCTCCCTTAGATCCCGCTCTCAGAGATTGAGGGCGGGATCTAAGGGGTTAAACAGCGCCGATCGGTGGCGGGACCGATTGGTGCTGTTTCTCCCACATCTCAGCTAGTGAGATCAGCTGAGATGTGGGAGGTTTGGAGTGAGCTCCACGCCGGAGCTCACTCCAAACACGGGGGTAACGACAGCCGACGTCTAGAGACGTAAGGCTGTCGTTAACAGGTTAAATGTAAGTACCCTGTCTCCTGTGTTATGGCGGGTTTACACGTTGCGATATCGTAGTACGATTTCAATGAAAAGTCACGTGGTTCAATCGTTGGAGCCGATATCGTTCCTGCGTTGTATGGTGTGAACGTCCAATACGATGCAGGAACGATGTCAATGTGATATCGGGGATTGAATGAGCGTGCTATTCAATGCCCCGATATTGAAGGGAGATTGGAGCCGGATCGTGCTGTGTAAACGCCCAATTACGATGCGATTTGAAACGTCACCCATTCACTCCCATGTTAAATGTTCAATCCTGAGCTTTGGAAATCAGGGTTGCAGCTGTCTGGCTAGAGTAAGGTGGGTGCATCAGCACAAGGGTAATTATGAGGACAGCAAGGAAGAGAAAAAAAAGAGTACCCCTGTAGCGCTAAGCACGACCAGTGTTAGGTATGCAAATGTGGTTTTATTTAATTATAAATAATGGATGTTCAGTCCTGGGTTGGGGGGCGTAGACATCGCACGGACGTTGTATTCCGATATCGCAGCGTGTAAACCTCCGATGCGATGCGGGAGAAACGTGCACTAAATGCGCGCTCCCGCGCCATTGAGTTGCGATATCGCAACGATATTGAAACGTGTAAACCCACCATTATACTCACCTATCGTTGGCTTCATCTTCTATCGTTGTCTCTTTGGTCTGTCTCCAACAATTTGTGACGTGCCTGCACAGTCCGATCGCTTCTGACAGATACCAATGAGCTGCAGCACTGCGGACAGTGAGTTGTTGGCAGCGCCTGCCAACTTGCTTGCTTGGCAACTGTGCTGTAGCCTGAAGTAATCTGATACATTGTCACATCATGAGCTGTAGTCAGCAGTGTGGACGTTCTGTATGCACCAACCCTTTTACCCTTATATGGTTACATGCCCCTTATTCAGCTTGAACATGGATCTGACTGAGAATGAACATATGTCTGCTTATGACATAGTCTAGTGGAGACACTTTGTGGAAGGTTTATGAATGGTTTTCAAACATAATCCTCTAATAAAGTATATTTGAAAGTTTATTAAAATCACTTGCTCTACATTATTAAAAATTTAAATGGCGGTTATGCTTTAAATATTTTACCTTAATCTTGATCAGAATGGTAACTTATTTTAGCTATAATATCTGGAAATTTAATAGCTTTGGTGTATTTACTCTTAAAGACTATCATGAAGAAGAATTCCTAGGAATGTTCGTTTCATGATAATCATGCAGTATAAACAGGCAAAACGCTCATTTGTCGAGTGAAATGGTTTTTAAAGGGAACCTGTCACCTGGATCTAAGCCCCTACACTATCACCACCTGTCCCTGCACCTTACTAGCTGCTCCCTATCTATCCCTTTCTGAGCTAAATCCGCCCTATAAAACAGCAGAAAAATAACTTACAGAAGTCCCTGAGGCTGGGGACTGAAAAGGCGGGCCCAGGCTCCATTCTGTCCCTCCTTGATGCAGCAGCACACGCCCCCCTGGGCGGCGTTATTCTTTCTTCATCGCCGCCTCCTCCATTTGGAATCTCCCACCCGCTTTACACTGTAAGGTAGTGGTTAGGATCGGCACGACAGAAGGCAGTGACTCAGGTATTTACTCACACAGCACACAGTTTAATGGCACAATTCAGGTATTCACAGACCTCCAGGTTCCAGTGTAACAGGCCAGACTAATTCCCCGCCTAGAATATACCCGGGGTTAAAGTGGCCTAGCCGAGATTATACCCCGGGTATATTCTGGCCTAGCCCAGTTTATACCATGGGGTATAAACTGGGCTAGCCCAGAATATAACCCCCAGGCCAGAATATACCCTGGGTATATTCTGGCCTAGCCCAAACTATACCCCGGGGTATAAACAGGCCTAGGCCAAATTATAACACTCCGTATACCACAGCAGCTGTAGATCAGGGCCCCAAGCCGTGCACAGGGCCCCAAGCAACGCATGAGGGCCCGAGGCAGCACAAAGTGGCCCCAGGCAGCAGAAAGTGGCGCTAAGCAACATACAGGGGCCCCAGGCAGTGCTAGGGGCCCCAGGCAGCGCATGGGGGCCCGAGGCAGCACACAGGGGCCCCAGGCTACACACAGGATCCTAGGCTACACACAGGGGACCCAGCCAGCATACAAGGGCCCCAGGCAGTGCACGGGGCCCCAGGCAGTACACATGGCCCCAGGCAGTGCACAGGGCCCCAGGCAGCACAAAGTGGCCCCAGGCAACATACAAGAGCCCAGGCAGCACAAAGGGGCCCCAGGCAGCACAAAGGGGCCCCAGGCAATATACAGGGGCCCCAGGCAGTACTAGGGGCTCCAGGCAGTACTAGGGGCCCCAGGCTACACACAGGATCCCAGGCTACACACAGTGGCCCCATGCAGCATACAAGGGCCCCAGGCAGTACTAGGGGCCATAGGCTACACACAGGATCCCAGGCTACACACAGGGGCCCCATGCAGCATACAAGGGCCCCAGGCAGCACAAAGGGGCCCCAGGCAACATACAGGGGCCCCAGGCAGTACTAGGGGCCCCAGGCTACACACAGGATCCCAGGCTACACAGTGTGGCCCCAGGCAGCACAAAGGGGCCCCAGGCAGTACTAGGGGCCCTAGGCTACACACAGGATCCAAGGCTACACACAGGGGCCCCATGCAGCATACAAGGGCCCCAGGCAGCACAAAGGGGCCCCAGGCAACATACAGGGGCCCCAGGCAGTACTAGGGGCCCCAGGCTACACACAGGATCCCAGGCTACACACAGTGGCCCCATGCAGCATACAAGGGCCCCAGGCAGCACAAAGGGGCCCCAGGCAACATACAGGGGCCCCAGGCAGTACTAGGGGCCCTAGGCTACACACAGGATCCAAGGCTACACACAGGGGCCCCATGCAGCATACAAGGGCCCCAGGCAGCACAAAAGGGCCCCAGGCAGCACAAAGTAGCCCCAGACAACATACAGGGGTCCCAGGCAGTACTAGGGGCCCTAGGCTACACACAGGATCCCAGGCTACACACAGGGGCCCCATGCAGCATACAAGGGCCCCAGGCAGTACAAAGGGGCCCCAGGCAACATACAGGGGCCCCAGGCAGTACTAGGGGCCCTAAGCTACACACAGGATCCCAGGCTACACACAGGGGCCCCATGCAGCATACAAGGGCCCCAGGCAACATACAGGGGCCCCAGGCAGTACTAGGGGCCCAAGGCTACACACAGGATCCCAGGCTACACAGTGTGGCCCCATGCAGCATACAAGGGCCCCAGGCAGCACAAAGGGGCCCCAGGCAACATACAGGGGCCCCAGGCAGTACTAGGGGCCCCAGGCTATACACAGGATCCCAGGCTACACACAGGGGCCCCATGCAGCACAAAGGGGCCCCAGGCAGCACAAAGGGGCCCCAGGCAGCACAAAGGGGCCCCAGGCAACATACAGGGGCCCCAGGCAGTACTAGGGGCCCCAGGTTACACACAGGATCCCAGGCTACACACAGTGGCCCCATGCAGCATACAAGGGCCCCAGGCAGCACAAAGGGGCCCCAGGCAACATACAGGGGCCCCAGGCAGTACTAGGGGCCCTAGGCTACACACAGGATCCAAGGCTACACACTGGGGCCCCATGCAGCATACAAAAGGGCCCCAGGCAGCACAAAGTAGCCCCAGGCAACATACAGGGGTCCCAGGCAGTACTAGGGGCCCCAGGCTACACACAGGATCCCAGGCTACACACAGGGGCCCCAGCCAGCATACAAGGGCCCCAGGCAGTGCACGGGGCACCAGGCAGCATACAAGGGCACCAGGCAGCACAAAGAGGCCCCAGGCAGCACAAAGTGGCCTCAGGCAACATACAGGGGCCCCAGGCAGTACTATGGGCCCTAGGCTACACACAGGATGCCAGGCTACACACAGGAGCCTCAGCCAGCATACAAGGGCCCCAGGCAGTACTAGGGGCCCCAGGCTACACACAGGATCCCAGGCTACACACAGGGGCCCCAGCCAGCATACAAGGGCCCCAGGCAGTGCACAGGGCCCCAGGCAGCATACAAGGGCACCAGGCAGCACAAAGGGTCCCCAGGCAGCACAAAGTGGCCTCAGGCAACATACAGGGGTCCCAGGCAGTACTAGGGGCCCTAGACTACACACAGGATCCCAGGCTACACACAGGGGCCTCAGCCAGCATACAAGGGCCCCAGGCAGTGCACAGGGCCCCAGGCAGCACAAAGTGGCCCCAGGCAACATACAGGGGCCGGAGGCAGTGGGCTACCTAGGGCCACTTTGTGCTGCCTGGAGCCCTTGTATGCTGCCTGGGGCCCCTGTGTGTAGCCTGGGATCCTGTATGTAGCCTGGGGCCCCTGTGTGTAGCCTGGGGCCCCTGTGTGCTGCCTCAGGCCCCCATGCACTGCCTGGGGCCCCTTTGTGCTGCCTGGGGCTCTTGTATGCTGCATGGGGCCCCTGTGTGTAGCCTGGGATCCTGTGTGTAGCCTGGGGCCCCTAGTATTGCCTGGAGCCCCTGTATATTGCCTGGGGCCACTTTGTGCTGCCTGGGGCCACTTTGTGCTGCCTGGGGCCCTGTTCACTGCCTGGGGCCCTTGTATGCTGGCTGGGGCCCCTGTGTGTAGCCTGGGATCCTGTGTGCTGCCTGGGGCCCCTGTGTGCTTCCTGGGGCCCCTGTGTGCTGCCTGGGACCCCCATGCGCTGCCTGGGGCCCCTAGCACTGCCTGGGGCCCTAGCACTGCCTAGGCCTGTTTATACCCCGGGGTATAGTTTGGGCTAGGCCAGAATATACCCGGGGTATATTCTGGCCCAGAGGGGTATAATCTGGGCTAGGCCACTTTAACCCTGGGTATATTCTAGTTGGGGGGTTAGTCTGGCCTGTTACACCGGGGTGCAGCCGAGTACAACCTCATACAATCCCAACAGCTGATATAGAAGCTCTGTACCTTCCCCAGGGTAGGCTGTGTTAGGTCAGCACACAACCTTTCTCTCCTCACCGTCCGCTCATTAGCCTCATGAATGTCCACTCAGAGAGAGCTCACAGGCTTGTTAAATCTTCACACAGCTCCTGCTGCTGTCCTGACACACTCCACCCCCTCCCCACAGCCCAGGGCAGCTCATATCATCTCCTATTCACCCGCACACCTAGGTGTCAGTGCTTTTAATCAGCACTCAGTTCCAGTAGCAGCTAACCCTGTGTGTGCTGCTACCGAGCAGAAGATACAATCTCCATATGCGGTGTCTCGGTCAGGGACACATCGAGGTCGCATCACCACAACATGATAGGTGTAAAGCAGAGATTCCAAATAGAGGAGGCGGCGATGAAGAAAGAATAATGCCGCCCAACGAGGGCGTGTGCTGCTGCATCGAGGAGGGCAGAATGGAGCCTGGGGCTGCCTTTTCAGTCCCCAGCCTCTGGGACTTCTGTAAGTTATAAGTTATTTTTCTGCTGTTTTATAGGGCAGATTTAGCTCAGAGAGGGATAGATAGGGAGCAGCTAGGAAGGTGCAGGGACAGGTAGTGATAGTGTAGGGGCTAAGATCCAGGTGACAGGTTCCCTTTAAGTTTGTTTAAAATAATCATTCTTGGCAACAAATTGTCCTGTTTAAACAGGGCTCATGCTCTCGAGAACAATGGCAGCCTCTGTGGACTGGACAATTTATTACAGATAATTTAGTGCAATTTATTTAGCACAGTCTGCCTGTATAAATAGGCTTTTCAGCTATTGCCGTTTGGTGATTATTTACCGGTTAGTTTTTCTTTCATGCCTCCAGTTAGTTCATGTAAAGTTGCCTGTGATATGGTTATGTTAGACTTTCATTTTCCCATACACATTGATTATAAAATTAGTTTCAATGTTGAAAGTGTATCACCCAGAAAATAAGGTGACGTACAACAGAAGACATAATCATGAAAGGCTTACTACTAGGCACTAAGAGTAAGGAATACCATTAATCAAACAAAGCACAATGTCACATGTACTTCAATATATACAGTACAGCAGTAATAATATGTTTATTGCAGGTTGACAAATCATAATCTTCTTAATTCGGTATACCTGTGTAATAGACACATAAAAATCAATATACCAGGAATCAAAATGAACAATCAAACAGTGCAATGTGGAATGAATTTTGACACTAAATCTCTATAAATCACAAAGGTTAAAAGATGACTTGTATAGCCAAATTGACAACCTAGACATGGAACATAGTGTAATGTTTCCTTCTGCTGGACTAGCACACACATCTATGATTTTCAGCAAAAAACCTTATCTGGGGTTGGAATATGTTTTATCCTCCTTCTAGTCAATTCAGTGAACGTATGTCCAAGTGTCAAAATAAAGAAATATGTGCCGGATCCCACTGTGGCAATTAAGCAATCTCAGTAGCAACCAACATTTCTCCATGGCTCGCTTTATAAACATTAGATAGCAGCCAGATAAATGAGCCTTCTGATCACAATTTCCTCCCACTCCCTGCAGACATGGACAATCAGCTGGGCTGAGCAAGCATGATTTTTTTTCATGGGAAGAGTACAATTAGTCCATGTATGGCATCTCTAGGAGCAGATTATCTCTCAAGGATTGGGCATAGTTATGGAACATGGCCAACCCTTCTTTGTCCCCACATCATCATCAGATCCAGTCAAAGTTGGTGGGTTCTAGAAATATGAGGCAAAATGTGCATAGGGTCTTATCTCTTAGCAGAGAGGGGCAAATGCCCTATGAAAATTGCTCACCTGGTCTTGTTGTGTAAACCCACAACCAGTATATGTGCTCGTACAGCTGCTGCAGGATCCACACCTCGACATGCAACGTGGCAAACAACTGGAAAACAGGACTAGGTGTCGGTGATCCACGCTGCTGGAAAAAAAGACCAGAACCCAAGGAGTCTGGTGCAGTGTTGCTGTTTTATTCCAACGAGTTTCGGAGCAGTCTCTGCTCCTTCCTCAGGGATTATCAAGAGCGCACTTTGCATGTATAAAAGGCCGACTGAATTATATGCTCTTGATAATCCCTGAGGAAGTAGCAGAGACTGCGCCGAAATGTGTCGGAATAAAACAGCACCATTGCACCAGACGTCTTGGGTTTTGGTCTTTTTTTCCAGCAAAGTTGGTGGGTTGGCATACTTTAACATAATGTTTATGGGGCGGGGGGTTTTGCTTCTTCAAATGTCTAAATTTCTCTATATTTTTTTGGAGGAAATTTTGCTTAATTTCTTTATTCAATCATTAATCTTAGATCGTAGATCTCACCAAATACCTACAATAATGCAGGATTCCTATTTTTCCATAGTGACTTATGGAAAATTAGATTAAATAGGCATTTTTTTCAGTAAAAGCACCACTCCAGCACTTTTTTTTTCTACCCTGGAGTGGTGCTCTTAATCTAAGGTCCCTGTAGCCTACTCTGATACACACCCTTCGCCTTTTACCAAAGCTGCTCTCTGTCATGGTGCCACCTTATGACTGTAACTTCTGACTGGCCATGAGTCAGAAGTTATGTCACAAATTCACAAATTGTCAATGCAAGTCTTTGTTAGGCTGGGGTCACACACACAGATATCTGGGCAGATATTGCTCACAGATCTCTGGTTGCAGTGAAATCATGGACACATGGTTCCATTTTGTGGCTGTGTACAAATGGAACCATGTGTCCATGATTTCACTGCAACCAGAGATCTGTGAACAATATCTGCCCAGATATCTGTGTGTGTGACCCCAGCCTTTAGCAAGATCAAGGTTCTCATAGACTTGTATTGAAGATTGACCTCTGGCTTGCTCCATAAACCACTAGTGCCGCTGGCAGATCACACACTGATGGAGACCGATATGAGCAACACTGACAGAAGAAGATGTCAGAAGGTGATTATAAGAGTGAGGGCAGGGGATTTAGTTATAAAGCACCACTTCAGTGGTAAAATGAATAAAAAAAACTGCTGGAGAGGTGCTTTAATTCTGACTTTGGAGCTGTGTAACAGAAAATGAGGGTGTTTGCATCTACAGTGGTGTAATAGTATCGATGAGCTGCCTTTCTTCAAACAAAGATTTTGAATTATATGAAGCAAAAACAAGCAGTTGCCTCATTAAACTACATCCAAGAACAATTTTAATGATGTTTGTGTTCCAACAGGTCGATGTTATTGTTTCATCATTATCTCATACACATAAATGTACTTTAAGGTCCAAAAAATATTTTTTAAGATCTAAGTCACTTCATTTAAACAGTTAAGGGCCTTTTTCCCTATGACACACAATGTAAGTGATATTTTTCACTGTAAGCATAGTATGCATGAACCATGACCATATGAAAATTCCTCTGTATAACCTCTATTTTGATTCAGGAAAAAATGGCGTGCACACTGAGATATTTTGTTGGTGGAGGTGCAAATTGATGGGATTGGGAGAATCCCTCGTGCAACATAAAGTAGAAATCCAATTGCACACTCCTTGCTTGGATGCAAGAAAGACTCTTTATTTGAATTTCACCAGAGCAACCTCGAGATGTTAACGCGTTTCGGTCTATTACAGACCGTTTCACGACAGTTGCTATAAATAGAACAGAGATAAATCGACATAAGTATATACAAATTCAGTGTAGGTTCTGTATGTGGAACATACAAAGAAAATAACAGTAATATACATATTTACATAAAGATAATACCATTATGCAAGTGTAACAGTGTCACTTTCTACATTTAATATACGTTTAACATGTAAAATATTATCTTGAGGACAGCATAAAGGTAAAGGAAACGTTAAGGGGAGTAGTCAAGAGTATATTGATGTTATTTAGAGCAGGTACAGATGTCAAGGAGACACAGAGTCTTGAGTATGAAAGGTGAATCAGAAATAGGAAAAAGGGGGGTATTTAAGAATAGGTTACCATTCGATAGGTAGTCTCCTCATGAAAAGGATAGACTTCCCTTTGTTTTTTGTTGTTTATGTAGATCTAAAGAGGTGTATTTAAGAGATACCCCTCATTCATATACCAGCTTTGGGAGACATTTTTGAACCTCATAGAACAGAGGTCCACCATACTCCTCCACCCACCATGGAGTGCCACCATAACTTACTATTATTGCTTATATCATAGGCATACCTTCCTCCTATACCTATCATTGGATAGCTCATGAAATACATTTTAAAGGTAAATATACAGTGTGGACTTAATGTATAAAATTTTCCCCATTAAAGTGAAATTACCATATCTCTTTGAATACACCTCTTTAGATGTATATCTATCCAGGACATAACCTATTTCCTGTATGTCTTGAGTGCCTGCTGTACCGATGCCGATACTCTTGAAAATTTTTCTGCATACACTGCAATTCATGATGCAAGGCATGACAACGCATGGAATTTGTGACTCGGCTTGGCCATTAGCATTGGACCTAAATTGTTTAGTTGGGTATTTCTAAATGGATCCAACAAAATATAAAGTTGTTTACAGATGCCTCCCGCCTTGATTATTGTAATTCTCTATTAATTGGCCTCCCCCTCTCTAAACTTTCCCCTCTACAATCCATCCTTAATGCAGCAGCCAGGATCACCTACCTGGCCAACCGTTTCTCAGATGCCTCCGCTCTGTGCCAGTCATTGCACTGGCTGCCTATACACTACAGGATAAAGTTCAGATTGCTTGTTCTCACCCACAAAGCTCTTCACAATGCAGCACCCCCCTACATCTCTTCCCTCATCTCTGTCTATCACCCCACCCGTTCTCTACGTTCTACAAATGACCTTCGACTAACATCTGCACTAATCCGATCCTCCCACTCCTGGCTCAAAGACTTCTCCCGAGCTGCACCAATTCTCTGGAATGCTCTACCCCAAGAAATCAGGACCATCCACGACTTGCATGGCTTCAGACGCTCACTAAAAACACATCTTTTCAAGGCGGCCTATCATGCTCCCTAACAAAATTCCTTTGTACTGTACATAGTCCATTCACTATCTCTCTTGACATAACTCTTCTTCAAACTCCACCAAACCCAAAAGGTCTACACAGATTGTCTGGTGACCATTCATGTAACTTTATTTCTATCCCCCATTTCCCAAGATGCCTGGACCATCAGTGTAATAAGCTCCTGTACTTTGTGTAAACCCTATCTCTTTGTAGATTGTAAGCTCTTGAGCAGGGTCACCCTTATTTTTGTTTTATCTATTGTATTGTATTTTTTACATTGATTCTATGCTTATTGTATTGTTTCCTATTATTGTACTGTATTCTTTCTGTATTGGAATTATTGTATTAAATTGTGTATTTTCTTACTGTATTATACTGTGTATTTTCGTCTATTACCCACTGCATTGTAAAGCGCTGCGGAATATGTTGGCACTATATAAATAAAGATTATTAATATTATTATTATTGATGCCTGCATGCCATTTGACTATAATGTGTGTGGCAGCACACTAACATTCATCTGGAAACATAACACACTTGTGTAAAATTACATGTTATAATCCAATTCTACAACAAAATAGTACAGAAATATTTTAACAGTTATCTGAAGCAAATCTGATCTAACCCCTTAAACCACATATATGGGCATACATGTCTTTAAGGGTGGAAACAAACTGGCATGAAAAAATGCAGTCCGATTCTCATCCAGGAGAGTCGGACAAGTGACATCTGATTTTTGCTCCGTTTTGCATTCAACTGTTATGCAACCGTCCAACATTTTCTCGGATCACATCCGAGTGTTGTCCGAGTGTAATCCGTGTGTTTTCCGTGTGCAATCCGCTGAAGTCATGAGATTTTTGGCTTTAATTAGCCTTTAAATTGCCTACAATGTGTGCCAATTGTGAGATAAATGATATGTGCCAATCAGGGCTACTTTGGAGTCTATATCCCATTGACATGTGCATTGAGCTGACCCACTACCCCCTCAGTAAGCAGTGTTTTGTACGTGTGCAGCTGCCTACAGAATGGAGAATAACCTGACCCTAAACTCCACTGAGCGGGTGTTATTTCATTGGGTAATTTCCCGGCGTTATGGAACTGCCTACCTAATTGTGTCAGATCCGAAAAGGCGGCAGCGAATGTGGGTCCATCCGCTCCTCCTGCTGCATAGTTCTCGTGGCCATTTTTAGTGGCTCTATGGTCAGTTACACTGTCATCCAGATAAATTCTATGCCTATACCAGGATGACCATACCCACATTTGACCGACTCTTGGAGATTCTGTGGCCTGGCATCACATTTCAAAATACACAAATGCGTATTACACCTGACGAACGGCTTCTCTTGACACTGAGGTTGGTATTACTTTTATTTGTTTATGTTGTGTCATGTCAGTAGGATATAGATACATGTGTACTACAACTACCCATACAGCTTAACCATGTCGTGATTTACTGTCTGTGTCCCTGATGTGGGCTAATATAGATTTTTTTTATCGTTGGATTTGTATTTTGGGTTTAGTTTGGTTTTGGCACTGTCCAGTTTGTGGTAAATTCCATCTGTTTGCTTTTAGGTTCTTGTCAATCTGTGTTTCCTTTGCGGGCTTACATATGGAGTTTACACTGGGCAAGTCTACCATTGGCCAAATAGTGCACAACACCTGTGCTGAGATGTGGCGTTGTTTGCAGCCAATTGTCCATCCTGAACCCACAGAAGCCGAATGGTACAGTATAGCGAATGGCTTCCATCTAACCTCTAATTTCCCCAACTGCATAGGTGCACTTGATGGAAAACATATAAGGATCAAGAAGCCACTCAATTCAGGGACCTTTTAATTATAAGCACTATTTTTCTATTGTGCTTCTGGTGTTACCGTAGTTGACAGCAGCTATCAGTTCATTGCGGTGGATGATGGTTTATATGGGCAAACAGGTGGGTAGACGCCTTATTAATAAAAATCTCAACGTACCACCATCGACACAGCTCCCAGGCTCTTCAGGATACCCTCTTCCCTTTGTGCTAGTAGTAGGTGATGAGGCGTTCCAATTGAGGTGGGAAGTTATGCGCTCATGCCCCAGATGTGCATTAGACTACCGACGGCGTATGTTTAACTTTTGGTTAACACGTGCCAGATGAATGGTGGAGTGCACATCTTTTGATTCTAACTGCCAAATGGCGCATACTGATATCAACCATGCAACTGAGTGCAACACATGTTGATTCGATCATTAAAGTCTGTGTCATCTTGCATGATTTTACTCGCTTGCATGATCGGCCTAATGACGAATCCACATGTGTCCCTCAGTCAACCAATCCGTACCCACCGGTAGTATTGGTTACTAGGCGGAGGCATGAGCTATCTGCTGAACAATCTGCCGATTTTTTTTTTCACCCAAAGGTTCAGATACCTGGCAGGATGACTTTATCACTAGGCCATAAATGTTTGGTTTATAGCCACATCATCAATATAGCTGGATTAATGTTGGCTCTGTAAACGGTACCGCATGCATTGTGTGACTCATAACATTTCATGTACACTGTTAAAATTATTGTTCGTTACTTATCTGTTACGGTAAAAGAATAAACAGAAGCATTTTTTGTTTGTTTAACTCATGTTAATGAGGAAACTTAAAACATCACAACAAAAACATATTTGGCTCATATGTTTCGTGTTTTTGTATGGATAAAATTAAACAAATAAAAAGTACAGACACGGTATGTGTTGATGAACCAGTTAAAAAGGGTACACTAACAAAAAACACCTCTATATGTTGGTGTAGGTTGTCTGGTCGTTGTTTGTGTGTGGGCCTTGTACAATTCCCTGGCTACCATGCACATTTACCAAATCTAGAGCCTGGTGAAGGTCTTCTTGTAAGGCCTTATTTCCACCATACGTTTGTCTATTTTGTGGCAAGGTGTGCCCCATGGTATCCTGCTGTTGTCTGCCTACAGGTACTTCTGTGGCCTGTCTCACACTTTGTGGCATGCACCCAAAATCACCCCTCTGCAGTGCAATATGTCCTCCCTGGTTCAGCTGCCTTGGTTGATGACATGCTGCCCCATACCGTGGTACACTGTACCAATCTGTGTTGTCTGCCGTGGTTTGCAGACCTTGTTGGTCCCGTGATTGTGTCAGGGTCGACAACATAGCAGCTTGGTTGTGTGTGGACCTCGGCTGTTCTGGGTTGTTATGTTTGGCGGGTGCCATGAGGCTGACTTGAGGGGCATTTTACAAATTGATCATTCCATGAAATGGGGGCCACAGTGGACAAGGATTTGGAGGTCAATAATTCACATATAAGATTCCAGCACCCAAGTCTTAGGCTTCTGAATATTTATTTATGAATTCAATGCCATCACATCAAAGGACAACCAATGTGTTCACCGACGCGTTTCAACAATAAATGTCTTAGTCGTGGCAGGAAACGCACAGTAAGTTTTGCGGATCCCAACACCTCAGTCTATTCTACTTTCGTCTCCACTTTAGAGAGTACTCCAGGATCCAGCATTAGTGTGAGAAATGTCAATCAACAGGGACATAATGGACGGTCAAAAAACAGGGCAGAAGGGAAGGTAAGAGATGTGGAAACAGCAAGGTACAATCTGAGATCACGGTTTTAGATTGCCCTGTAATCAATCTATCCAGTTATGTCATTTCTGACACACAGACTGCTCTCTTGTCACGAGGTTTGGGTTTTTCACCTTGCAAAAAATTTGATGTATTCCAAAGCATACTGGAAAGCCACGACTAAGACATTTATTGTTCGAACGCGTCGGTGAACACAGTGGTTGTCCTTTGATGTGATGGCATTGAATTCATAAATAAGTATTCAGAAGCAGAAGACTTGAGTGCTGGAATCCTATATGTGAATTATTGGACTGCACCTCTGTCCGAAGCCAGGACTGTTCCACGCACCGTCTGCAGAAACTGAGGTTCTACTAATTACATCCTGGTGAGCAGAAACTTCCCCCTCCCTTTTCCCTCTATCATTCATTCAAGGATCTGGAGGTCTCCCAATACTATGCAAGGCATGTGAGGATGCTGAGGCTGTTGGTACTGCTGGGTGCTAAGTGTCAGTCCTGTCAAGTACGTTATCTGGGGAGTTCTGCCACTTCTCCAGCATGTTGAATACCAATTGTGGATGATTTGGTGGCACAGATGCATCCAGCACGATTTGTATAGCAGCCCTTGCACGCAGCCTCAGTGGCCATGGTATTTCCCGCAAATAACTGCTGAGGCTGCATGCAAAGGCTTCCTCACCATCATCACTCACAGTCCTCGCACGGTACTGCAAGACCCCTGTGTCCACATCGTGCTGTAGGTTTGTTGATGACAATTGCCTCCGACGCCTTGAGCGACGTGCAACCAGTGAGGAAAGGGGAGATCTTGCCCTGGCCAAGGTGGCTCTGGCACTTTGTCCTTGCACCCCTGGTGGCTGGGAATGGGCAGACGTCAATGGTAGCCCCTGTAAAGGCTCCTCAGATGACCGCGACTCCAGGACAGCAGCACTAGATGATGCCATGGGATCCTCGTGAGACAATGAAGGGCCCACACCCTCGTCACCAGACTCAGCAGGTTTCTCAACATGGGGCTTAGACTCTGATGCTGAAGGGTTCCTCAAGTTGGTGTCAGTTCTATGTTTGAACAAATAACAACAATAACTACACTTGTGTTCACAAATCCCAACTTATCATGACCCCATATTGGAAAGAACAATACATACGGTTTCCGGTCTATCACAGGTGCAAGGAAAGATAGGCACTGAAAATATATTAGACCCTCTTCCTTGGCACTGCAGAGCCACAGGGCGGCATATTTTTCAACTCCCGGCGGCATTAGTCACGGCAACTCCACCGCTTAGCTACCATATCCACTGCATAATTTAAAAACCCATTGATTAACATTTGTAAATACAGAACCAATTACACACTGACCCTTCTAGTCCAATTACAGTTGATTAGCAAATTGTGAAGATTGATACATTACCAAGGTTGATCTGGACATCCTGCAAACTGTTGTCAAAACAGGGGAAAAGTTGCCTGGTGATGTACGTCCAGGAGTCATCCTTCTTCCTCCTGTCTACATACCCTTGGTCTCTAGGGTCCCACAACTCTGGCCTCTCCTGGACCAGGACGATCAGCATTTTAATATTGATGTTGTAGGCCTTGCTGTGTTGGATCCGTGGAGGCTTCCTTCCACGAGTTGTTAGATTTCTGCAGCCTTGTACTTCCCAAGTTGTCATGTGACGCCTCCTTATCGGCGCTTATTATGGACTTTAGAGGGTTTCAGCTGAGAAACAAAAAGCTTCTGACTCGGATGGTCCATGTGCGGTCCATATGTGGTATATGATTTTGTCGGACCCATAGACTTGCATTGGCGAGTCTCACGCGTGAATCGCATACTGTCGCAGCATGTTGCGATTTTTTTTCTCATCCGTGATCCACATGAGAAAAAAAGTGTCTGACACACACCAATGTGCTTTCAGACATTGAATAACATTGGTCCAGCTGCAAAGCAATTAAATCATGCATTGAAGTCATCCGACTTTCACACCACTGTGTCCGTACCCTAAGATGTGAATCCATGTTATATCTTCTATCTGTTGTTGCATTCCTGAGAAACCAGCATTGTCATGCATAGGCAAATGAGTGTTAAGTGTTATCTATTTAGAACTTTACCAAGCCTCTGCCTCCCAAGGTTGTTTCTCCACCCAGCACTAGCCTCTTTTGCTTGATTAATACCTCACTCTCTGATTTTCTTGCTTGATTTTTAAGGACAGCACCAAGTCTCCTAGAAATGGTATTATCAAGTTGGCAACATGTTGCAAAATGTTGCAAAATGTATCTTTTTCTGTTCTTCAAGAGAGACCTCTTTAAGAGCTTGGATGCTGGATACAGAGTGAATGTCAACTTGTCTCTTCAGAATTCCTCATAGGTGTACTATTGGATTTAGTTCAGGAGACATATTTAAACACTAAATAATTTTCACCCTGGTCTTCTTCATAAGTGCTTAAGTTTCCTAAGATGTGGGTTTTGAATCATTGTCATGTTGGAGAAGTGTATGTCTACCAAAGGCATGAAGAGATGAAAGCATCTTCTCTTTTAATATAGAGCAGTACATCTGTGACTTCATTATACCGTCAAAGAAATGTAACTCCCTGACATCATAAGGAAACTGACACCAACATGTTTCACTGTGGGCACCATGCATTTATCTTTGTATTCAACAGTTCCGAAAACATTTATGTTGATTTCATCACTGGGCTTTATGAGAGGTTTCCTTCATGGACTACAACTATGGATACCATTCCGCTGCAGTGTACTCCACATTATGACACGAAAACAATCACCACGGTATGGATTTCTACTAACTGCAGTGAACTTCCATGTCAATTTTCTTCAACCCTTCTCATCAGAAAATGGTCCTGTTTAAACATTAACTTCATCTTTGCAGTTGTTTTTTTTTTATTTTTATTTTTGTATCACTTTTGCTAGAGAATTCAGTATTTCAGTCTGAATGCTATAGTAAAAGTAAAACAAAAGTGGTATATCTGTTAGGGTAGCCCGAGGTGGTAGTCATGGGCGAGGAACTCCTTCCTTGGGCAGTCCATGCCCCAGCCACCTCAACAATGTAAGGGGTAATTTGGTTGTGGTGATCCTGGCTGGGTGAGTGATCTTTGTGTGTGCAAGCCATTTAGGTCTTATTGCAGGCCAGTTGTCTTTCAGTGGATGTTACAGACATGGATGCGGGTTGTTTATTCAACAGTCTTTTACTGAACACTCTGCACAGTACCGCGAACACACCTATACTGTACACTTAACAATTTACAAAGTCTTTGCTAATTTGTATGGCTTTAAGGCACACCTTAGATTTGGGCTGCTCCATAACTAATGGTACCACCACCAAAGCTAATTTGTCCTTCTCTTTCCTACGTAGTCATTTAGAATCTTCTTGACCTAGGGTCAAGTCCCACCAACAGGGACTCGTTCTCTATAAAGAAAGATGATGGGAGTGTAGGTGTGCCACGGTCCGCGCTGCTCCAGGGCTTAAAAAACTCACCAAAGAGACAGTCAGATTTCCATCCTTTATTCTCCTCCTCCTACGCGTTTCGACGGCTAGCCTGGCACCTTCATCAGGAATATTACATCAAACAGTAACAGTGGGGTTTTTATAGCCCCAAACTTACAAAAAACAGGGTGTTGTCTGTGTACCTGTGATGTCATTTGCATCATCAAAATGGGAGGATCTCCTCATTTTCCCGCTCTTTTTATAAAAAGCTTAACCAGTATCCAAAATCACTAAGTTCTATTCATAAAAAGATGACTTAAATGTCCCCGATAAAGAATTTTTAAAAATATTACATGAAATTGCAAAAAACAGCGATCAAAATATCTTCCTGATGCAAAAAATATGAAAAAACTTTTCACATTACTTCATATGGGGTTAGAACCTGAGACTTCCACATCATCAGTGAGTTTATATCCAGGTGATTAGTGGTATACACCACCCACTCTTTAGATGTCAAAGTTCTGGACATAAGGGATAAAATACTGGAAGAATAGATCATTGCAAATAAAAATCCCATAAATAGACTAGTAAAACCGTAAAAGAAAATAAAAAATAAAGAATAATAATAAAAATGGTCATAAATATTTAAGGAATTGGCATTAATACATAAAATAATTTTTTAAAAAGAATTTTTATTAATATATTAAAGTATTAAAAGTGGAGAACATATGTATTACTGTATCGCAAACTAAAAAAAGGATGGTGTATATAAAACAGTTAAATAATCCGTATAGAGTCAAAATCCCTATGTAAAAACTTTTTTTGTAAAGAGAAAAAATATATGAGGAAGAGGATTATAGAGAAAAATAATCCCACTATTGCAACTGGGGAGTAGCTGATGAGAAAAGAACAGGGATTTATCAAGCAGGCACCTTAGGTTCTATTCCCATTCACAACAATTGGTTTATGGTATTTCATAATGATAATGATATCTATTATATAATTGCCATAGCGACTTCCGTCGCACACGGCGCTACTTCCGCGGCTTTGTTTGTGGGCAAGAGCCGAGCGCCGTGGCCGAAAATAGAACCAAGGGTTCGGCCATGCATCGCGCGAAACACCGCTATGTATCTCTATGGGAAGTGAGGCGCTATGCTGATTGGTCGGCGCAGCACACAGCACACAGACACAATCAGGATAGCGCCTCACTTAAGCGGGAAATTTGAAACTCAAAGTCCTCCATTATATCTCTATGGGAAGTGAGGCGCTATTCTCATTGGTCGCTGTGTGCTGGTGGCGACCAATGAGAATAGCGCCTCACTTTCAGCGGTAAATTTGAAACTGAAAGTTGTCCGTTATATCTTTATGGGAAGTGAGGCGCTATTCTCATTGGTCGCTGTGTGCTGGCTATCTATGTATATCTATCTATATCTATCTATATCTATATCTATCTAGCTATCTCTATCTATCTATATCTATATCTATCTATATCTATCTATATCTATATCTATCTATTTATATCTATATATCTATATCTATCTATATCTATATCTATCTATATCTATATCTATTTATCTCTCTCTCTCTCCTTCTCTCCCTCTCTCCCTCTCCCTCTCCCTCACCCTTTCCCTCTCCCTCTCTCTCTCCCTCTCTCTCTCCCGATTCTAGACTCCCGATTCTTTAGAATCGGGCTCACAGCTAGTCAAAAATAATTATAATTAAAATTAATTATAAATAATTAAAAATAATTAAATACAATTAAAAACAACTATTAGAGAAAAATGTGTTAGAAATATGCCATAATCCTTCCAAAAATTATATTGGCTTATATATAGACACCCCAGGTTCTATTCCCAACTGGGGCACATAATAGAAAAAAGGGAGGGAGGGGAAGGCTATAACCAATAAATTTGGCTATATCTGCAAGAGGTTCAGCATCTTTCAGAAATATCCTTATGATGTAATAAAAAATGATTAATTTTAAACCTGCAATCTGCAGAGAAGACACAAGAAGGCGCTCTATGGGTCATTACATTGCAGGATCCCAAAGGAAAATCCCATGGAAAACAAGTATAATGAAATAAGTGTATTACAAAGCTCTCACCACAAGAGGTGCGAAATAGCATTCCTTATAACAGAAATTAGGAGCAGCTGATCCATATTAATAAAGATAAAGTAAATAAAATAATAATATCCTTGAATATGTGTATATGTGATAAGTAAATAAATATGTGCAGTCAAGATGTATAAAGACAATTTATAGTGAATGAAATAAAAAATGGATAAAAATAGGTATGAATATGTTAATTTAGTATTATAAGAATAAAATGGTGAGAAATCTTCATAATACATTTATAAAAAGAATTAATAAAGTGAATTATATATGATTATCTTCCTCTCTGCTAAAATGAATTGGGTATGAACCCAAAAGACTGTATTCTTCAACTAAAACTCAAGATGACGCTCAATTTAGTACCCAGTATAACGTCTGGAGTCAGTTTCCATGGACACAGGCATAGAGAACTGTGTGCTGCAAATTTCCGCCTCCAGGGGCAGCAAAAAGCAGTTCTTATTGCTAAAATGTGAATCATTGTGAAATGTGAAAGGAAGAAGTTCAGATATCTAATGTGCATCTATATTAAATAAATAATGATAGAATAAATAAATAAATAACCAATGAATTAATAAAAGTGAATTAATACAAATGAATATATAATGGAGAAAAAACTCCTAAAATAGATCATTACATGCTGTGAAGACAAAGCTGTGGTTTTATGAAGAAAATATGGTTAAAATCATCCTGATGAGATCTTTCAATGTGTATGGCGTTCCCATATACATAGGAAAAGGGAGCAAAAATACATATTAACAGGGAAACTATATCAGCTCTGTAATTAAGTTCAACCCTTTTGGTTTTAAGGTATTAAGGCTTCTCTTTCTTTTTGAGTACCTCAAACCTATTATTAGTCTCAGCTGGGACATGGTCTATTGGGGTGATCTTGACCAATGTTGGATCCCTATTATGATATTTATCAAAATGATAAGATACACCATGTAGTTTGAATCCGTGTTTTATATTCGATCTATGTTTATTCAATCTCTCATGGAGTGGTCTAATGGTTCGCCCTACATATTGTAGTGTGCAGGGGCATTCTAACAGATACATGACATGGTCAGTAGTGCAATTCATATTATGTTTTATTAAGAATGTTTTATTCGTTGATGATGAACTAAAAGAGGACACTTTTTGAATGTTCTTGCAGCACAAGCATTTATTTTTTCTACACTTTGAGGTGGTCTTTCCTGTTTTGGCAGGTCGTGTCATAGGTTTATACTGTGCAAGGCGGCTGGGAGCTATTATACTTTTTATGTTTGGGGCTCTTCTGAAGCTTATACAAGGTTTCTCGGGTATTATTGTTTTTAATATGGGGTCATTCTTCAGATTGTGCCAATGTGAATTAAGGCAATTTTTTATAGCTTCATGATTCTTGTTGTACGTGGTGATGAAATTGAACATGTGTTTATTCTGTGTTGTTTCTTTCAGCTTGGGGGTTAGTAAAGTTTCCTGGCTCATCCTCTCACAGGATTTTTGGGTGGTTTTGACCAGTTTCCTCGGATACTTCCTATCCAGAAACCTCTTACTTAATATTTCAGATTGAATTATATAATCGTCCAGATTGGAGCAATTTTTCTTAATGCGCCTAAATTGCCCTGCTGGTATGTTTCTCAACCATTTGGCATAGTGTCCACTCTCATAGTCAATATAGGAGTTCCTGTCTGTAGGTTTAAAAAATGTTTTTGTACAGATAATAGAATTCTCTACAAAAATTGTTAGATCCAAAAAACTGACAGTTTTGACATTTACAGTCGGTTCAAAACCTAGTCCCCAATCATTCTGCAAAATAGACATGATAAATTTGTTCACATCACAGAAATCTGTGTCCCAAAAGAAAAAGATGTCGTCTATAAACCTCTTGTAGATAATTATACCTTCCTTGAAAATAAAAAACATCATTCAACATATACATTTTTTCGAACAACCCCATGAACAGGTTCGCATATGAACATGCAACCTTTGACCCCATCGCTGTTCCGTGTCTTTGATGGTACATTTCACCATTGAAAGTAAAAAAATTATTGTGCAGAATGAATTTTACACCATCTAGGATAAATTCCATCATTGAGCTTTCCATTTGTAAATCCTGCTTTAGAAAGAATTCCACACACAGCAATCCTGTTGCATGACTAATGTTGGTATACAATGATGCTACGTCAAGGGTGACAAGTATATATGAATTTTTCCATTCAAGATTTTTAAGGAGTTTTATAATATCGGTGGAATCCTTAATAAAACTGTCTAGTTCCACCACATACTTCTGTAATGTTTTATCTATAAACATAGCAAGGTTACTGGTTAGTGATCCTACCCCGAGATTATTGGTCTACCGGGAGGGTTTGTCAGGCTTTTATGAACCTTGGGTAGGTGATAGAGAAATGGTATTGTGGGTTGGGTTACTGTAAGGAATTTTTTTAGATTTTTGCTGATTATTTCTTGTTCTGAGGCCTCCTTTATCTTTTGGTTATAAATTGTAGTTAATTTTGGATAGGGGTTGTCTTTGATTTTTTTGTAGTATTTTGAATCTTTAAGTAGTCTTTTAGCTTCTTCCAAATAATCAGTTCTATCCTGCATGACTATGCCCCCTCCCTTGTCCGCTGCTCTTATCACGATGTCTTTGTTATTTCTGAGGCTTTTTAAAGCTGCTCTTTCTTTTTTTGTTAAGTTATTCCCATTTTTTAGAGTTTTATTTATTTTTGCCAGTGAGTCTTTATTCAAATCATTTAGTAATAGATCTTGAAATGTTTCTAAGATGTGACCTCTGCTTTCCAACGGATAAAAACCGGACTTGGTTTTGAACAAATCAGACTTATCATTACTATTAGATCCATAGGAGACTGTTTCATCCTTATTAGTTTTTAATGCAAAATGCCTTTTTAAAGTAAGTCTACGTATAAATTGATGTACGTCAATGAATAAGTCAAAGTTGTCCGGTTCGTTAGATGGACAAAATAGTAGACCTTTGTTTAGTAGTGATATTTCATCATCTGTAGGTGCATATTGTGACAAGTTAATGATATTACTGTCCTTATTGTCAGGGACCCTTAGTCTACAAAGCTTATTTTCACTTTCTTTCTTTTTTCTTTGTCCTCTTTTTCCTCTTTTTTTCTTTTGCCCCCTACGGTGTTGAAAAACTTTGTTATCTCCTGGTTTACATTCTTTGCAGCTGCTAAAAAAGGAACCAGTCCATTGTTCTGATTCTTTGAGTTGTCTAGAATTACTCTTTGGGTATTGGAAATATCGATCAAACCATGTGTGTTTTCCATGTCACACATGATTAAATCCTTTCCATTTTCTTTGGGATTTATTGGATGCTCAGACTTTTTAGTTTTCTCATCATACTGTATATTATCATGTAATATAATGGGTTGTAAAGGTTTTTCTCTGTTTATTTTGTTAATTAGCTCCTTGATTTTCTGCAGATGTTCCTCATCACTCTTTTTAGTTGTTTCTTGTGTCTCATTAGTTAATGATGTTTGGCTTCTCTCATTGCTATGTATTTGTGCTGTAGTTGTTATCAATTTCTTACCAAATTGTCCCAGACCTGTTGGGTCATTATTCATTCCTGGTTTTGAAGTTACGTTTTCCTCAGCATCATCAATGTCTATATACCCATTTTCATCAAAGATTTCGTCAGCTAGGAAGCCTGAATAGTCTTTGCTACTTGTTTCCAATTCTTCTAGTTCATCCAACTCTTCAACATCGAGAGATTCTATATTATGGTGTATATGTGAGTCTACACAT
The DNA here is from genome assembly GCA_033576535.1 of Allobates femoralis. NCBI lineage: Eukaryota > Metazoa > Chordata > Amphibia > Anura > Aromobatidae > Allobates > Allobates femoralis. Next base: position 241,303,174 of record JARQOC010000001.1, on the reverse strand, counting down.
GGTTCTTGGTTCTTTTTAGATTCTAGTGTAGTCTGTGTTGTTAACCCTTTCCCTTCATAAATGGTGTTCGATGCTGGGATCTTATTAGAATCAACTTTTTTGAGAATTAGTGAGGGTGTGTCGATACTGATGATCATATTATTAGGTGTTTTGGTAGAATCAATACTGGGTTTTTGATTTTTACTATTATTGCCGCTGTTTCTCCCATAATTATTTCCATGGCTATTCTTTCTCCTGGAACTATGGAGAAAGTTCTCTCTTTCTGTTCCTTTTGTACTGATGGTGTTCTATTTCTCTTAAACGTGTTATTTTCTGTTTTAGGATTACCCAAAGTGTTGTCCAGCCTATCTCTATTTAGTTTTCTTGATTTTCTCATAATAGTGTCATGTTCTATTTGCAGCAGGTTGGTGCTAATATTTGAATAAATCCTCCTGTATTCAATATTATTGCTAAACTTACTAAGGCTCTCACTAAGTCTATTGACTTCATGTGTGGCTGCATCTGCCAGTTTGGACCTTTTGTCACACAAAATACATAACAGGGTATTCATACATTTTTTCAGGATGAAATTCCAGTTATTAGTAAACTCCACATCCTCCTGAAATGGAGAGTTCAGAACAAGTCTTAATCCCCTTGGACAAATATTCTCTTCAATATAGATGGACATGAATCTAGCATCAATGCCATATTGTACCTCCTTTTTAAGTGTGTCTTCTAGACTATGTAGTAGTTCTTTCATAATCTTGGTATCATTCTCATCAAGAGTAGTGTCATCAGTCACTGTCTCATCCACTGCTGTATTAGCAGTCCCAACAACTTGCTGTATCCGCTTCTCTCGAGAAGAGAACCTTGTATGTAGATAATCCATCTCCAAATTTATGCTGCCCTCTGTCCCCAGGTAGGGATTTTATATTTTTTTTAAGCCCTGGAGCAGCGCGGACCGTGGCACACCTACACTCCCATCATCTTTCTGGATTAAACCACTGTTCAGTGGTCGGTGGAGGTCCTGCAGCAGCTTGGAATAATATTTCCAAAACGCCTTCAAACCAGTTGTGGGGATCACAACTGCACCAGGTGAGTGGCTTCTCGGCATCACCCCATTACCATCAGTGTCACTAGTGATAGGGCACTATTGCGCCTCTTGTCCCCCACCCTTTTATATTTTATTGTTCTCTATAAAGGCACAGACCAGACCGGACTCTTCTCATCTAATGCTTGTTCTTGTGCTGACCTGTTTGCCCATGTCTATGCTAAGTCTCCTCCCAACGACTCATGCTGCTGGAGTCAGTCCACTGACAGAGGAATCTATGTAGAGTTCAGGCCTGAAGCTTGTGACAGAGGGAAGGATGTAGTCTTCTATGCATTTGTGGAGACCACTGGGACGGGGTACTCGGTACCGGACCGGGGTACTGCTGGGGATGTCACGGAGGTCCTGGTCCGGACAATGTCCCGGGTTCACACAAGTAAATGGGGGGTATTTACAAGGGATTTGGTTTGTCGTGACGCCACCCACGGGTTGTGGTCAGGGTGACCACCGCTGCTGCAGAACCTCCGGGGATGATGTTTGGCAGCTTTAGATGGAACGGCTCCCCGCAGGTAGAGCCTGGTTCCCCGGGGCAGTGTAATTGAAGTCTGTGATGGTTGTTATAGATGTTGTAGGAAAAGGGATGATAGTGGAGACGGTGTTGCTTGTGGGGGAGCTCAGGGCTGGAGTGCAAGGATCACACAAATTCACGATTTTTGTAGTTTTCCAAGTCTTTACTGTGCAGATGGTACAAGCAAAGTATTGTCCACGGAGTCTGTACCGGGGCTGGGTTGCTCCCACCCTGCACTTTGTGTGTGGACCTGCTGCCGCCTTTAGCTGAACTGCTGGCCCTGTCTCCCCTAACGGGTACCAATCTACTAGGCTACTTGAGTCTTCCGTGTCACTGACCCCTCGTGTTGCTTTGTTATGGTACATTGAAGATGGTGGACCTTCACTATTCCAGTGTTCACTGTGCTGTCTGTGTCAGGCACAGCATCGGATCCGGTATCCGTCCTATGCGCTTCTCCGGGGTGAGTTCAGGGTAACTCCTTGTCCCGGGTGTGTTCCTTTACTTTTCCTACTGCTTTCCTCAGACCCTGGCCGGCCTGGAAGTCGACAGTGGACTGTGGGTTGAGCTTAAGGCAGCTCCTTTGCTCCCAGGTCCTTTCCTCAGTCCTCTCAGGAACTGAACAAACTGCCACTTCCTCTCCACCCAGAATATTTAGGGAAGCAGCTTTAGCTCCCCCTTCTGGCCTGGAGGTGATAGTGCAGTGTCAGTGTGGTGTGGGGAGCTAACCCTTTGTGTTGTTTCTGTGGCACTTTAACCCTTGGGGTACCACACATTCCCCTTCTGAAGTCCTTCCCAAGCATTCTGTTCCAACTGTCCACAAATACTAGGGTGACAAATTCCACAAACACCCAGTTACTGCGAACTAAGGTATCTATGTGAATTGCACACTCCTATAACTGTACACTCTGTACTGCTATTAAAACATTACTGAACTAAGATGGAGTTTAACAGTCAATAGTTGAACAAGCTCACTATCTTGCAATACTATATCGATCTTAAAGGGAACCTGTCACCTGAATCTAAGTCCCTACACTATCATTAGCCTTCCCTACACCTTCCTAGCTGCTCCCTATCTATCTCTTTCTCATCTAAAGTGGCCATATTAAACATCTCAAAAATAAGTTTAAACTTACAGCAGTCCCCGAGGTTGGGGACTGGAAAGGCGGGCCCACGCTCCATTCTCCACTCCGCCATTGTGTAGTGCACGCCCCACTGGGCGGCATCATTCTTTTTCCTCTCTGCCCCCACCATTTGGAATCTCCCGCCCTCTGTGACATTGTATGCACCGGCCGCGACGTCACATCCGGCGCGGTGCATTATGGGGCCGGTCACGTGATCGGCCCGGCTTCAATAAGCGCATTGCGCATGCGCGGAGCCGGGCCGATCACGTGATCAAGCCCATAATGCACTGGGGCCGATCACATGACAGCTTAGTTTAGCTGTCACACAGGGTGATGTTGCCTGTGACGCCGTTGTGATGTTGCAGCAGCGATCGCTTGCTGGGCTGGGTACAACCCAGTGAGCGATACGCAGCAATGATGCGAATAGGCGGCATCGCTGGTAACATCGCTATTGCGGTGTCACACAGTAAGATCCAGCCAAATCGCTGGTGCAACATCGCCAGATTTACAGACACTGTCAGTAATCTTGGCAACTTGCAACCAGCGATTTATCATGCTGTCACAAAGCCAGGACTTTTCAGCGATGTTGCAGTCAACATCGCCCCGTGTAACGGTACCTTAAGACTTTCATTGCAGTGAACTCATCTTGATTTAATTTATCAGGAAAATTACTTTTCGAATGTGCAAAATGACATCTTGTTTGTTTTTTTTTGTATGTTATCACATGAGAAATGTTGATTATAAAAATAAATAAAATATTTCTGACAAAGTTATACATTTACTGGTGTACTTGTAAGTCAAGTAAAGTGACATTATGATTTCCAGATTTGTTGTATCTGCTAAAGCTTCATCAGTTTTAACCGAAATTGACTTAATTATTGTCAATTCAAGTGAACTCAGATCCAATTATAACAACTTTATCATCTCTATCCCCATCTTGCATGCCATACTAGGGTGATATGGGCTAATTAACATGCTAATAGACAATATAGTGTGAGCCCAGCTGCTCCGCATACTCTACTCACATCATAGTCAACAATAGGCTCTTTCTTTCTGGCATTTTCTGACACTACTGCCTGACAGTACTTTACCCTCTTACAAATGAGTATCACAAATGCACAAATAATTCTGGTACTTTTAAATCCACATAAAGCTTTTATATCTTTTGTTGGAAATTTGCTTTTTGAAAATGGTTTCCATAGAAACTAAATAATAAAAAAAAAAAACCTTTCCATACAGTTCATTTTGCAACACAAACCTACAACTACTTGCAGTGTTCAATAATAAATGTGGGAGCATTTAGCTTAACCTTGCAGAATATCTCATGAAAAACTTAAAAATAAAAAAAACATCCTTTTTTAAACATGTTTTGTTAAGCCAAATAATGATGTTTACTTACAACTGATGTACGTCTTTAATGTAATGCCGCAATGATGCACATGAGGGCAGCAAAGAACAAGATAAAGATCAAGCAGGGAAAATCTATACTGATGAGCTATAGAATGGAAGAACCTGCTGTAAACTTGGATATAATTACATGCTATTCTCTATTTCCTCTGCATTTATATAAAAAAAGATAGAAAATAGAAATGTTTATGAGCAATTAGATGCTTTGCACAATTTCAAGTGCACCCTCCACATGAACCTTAATTTCTGCAGTTGTTTTCATGTTTTGGTTGGCGCTATAGAACATCAAACACTCATTTGCTTATTTTAATTACTGCATTTCCATTGAACCATTGAGTACAAGTGGAGAAAATATTGAATAATGCAGGTGTATTTGTAAGTGCAGGTTCTTTTAATTGATGTGTAGGCTACAGTTTTCTTCACTGCTATGGCTGGTGTTCTTCATCCCTGTTGCCCACTGCTCGGCTGTGCTTGTATTTGATGGGAATAATTGTGTAGTCTGGAAAAAGAACAGATCAATCTAATGTTTTCATGCATAGAAACCATACAGCAAATATCTTATATGATGAACTTTGCATTCCAGCACAATGGAAAATGGATCTTGAGAATATCTGCAATTCTGCGGAGCCAGGCATCCATGGATCGGCACGACTGCACTGCTCGTGAACCAGTGTTAAACTATACAACAGAGCAGTCTTTCTTAAAAGAGGAACTCTGGCGAGACTACTTTTTCTTGCACTGTTCTAACCCTTCTACATGATGACACTGAGCTGTTCACTACAGTTCTAGGATGTTTAGATCGCCTATAAATCACTAAAATCCTATCTGCTCCTAGGCAGTCACCCCTCCCTCAGGGAACAATAGGTCACAGAGCAGATTCAGCTTCGTGCCGCTGCCGAGAGCAGGGGCGTGTCGCAGGGGCTCCATGATTCTTACCTTCCAGCCCCCTCATACTTCTAGCTAATGTAATGAACAGGGGGCATCCTACGTTCCAACCTCATCATACCTCTAGCCACTGTAATGAACAGGGGGCATGGCCACTGGGGGCTCCATGCCCATCCTACATTCCAGCCCCCTCATAACTCTTGCTACTGTAATGAACAGGGGGCATGGCCGCTGGGGTCTCCATGCCCATCCTACATTCCAGCCCCCTCATAACTCTAGCTACTGTAATGAACAGGGGGCATGGCCACTGGGGGCTCCATGCCCATCCTACATTTCAACCTCATCATACCTCTAGCTACTGTAATGAACAGGGGGCATGGCCACTGGGGCTCCATGCCCATCCAACATTCCAACCCCATCATACCTCTAGCTACTGTAATGAACAGGGGGCATGGCCACTGGGGCTCCATGCCCATCCAACATTCCAAGCCCATCATACCTCTAGCTACTGTAATGAACAGGGGCATGGCCACTGGGGGCTCCATACCCATCCTACATTCCAGCCCCCTCATAACTCTAGTTACTGTAATGAACAGGGGGCATGGCCACTGGGGGCTCCATGCCCATCCTACAACCCAGCTCCCTCAAACCTCTAGCTACTGTAATGAAAAAGGGGTTGTAGCTGATGACCCCATGTTCTCATTCTATGTTGCACACACTCTACATGACTATATATGCTATATATATATCGCACGAATCTACTAAACTGAGTTACAGTGTGTATGTCTGTGCACCTATCACTGTTAGCTCAGGATAATACATTGATACATACACCAGGCATATAGAGTGTAGGAGGCCTAGAGTGGGGGCTGGCTTATAGTGTGAGCATCAGAGGCAGTGGCCACATCCCTGCCACACCCCCTGCTTTCACTATATGCCACCCACACTCTCTATACCTTCTGTATGTATCGCATGACTGTCCTGAGCTGAGAGGACAGTGTGTATGTTTGTGCACCTATCACTGTTAGCTCAGGATAGTACATCGATACATACACCAGGCATATAGAGTAGGTGGCCTAGAGTGGGGGCTGGCTTATAGTGTGAGCATCAGAATCGGTGGCCACACCCTTGCCATGCCCCCTGCTGAACCTGCACTGTAACCTATTGACCCAAAAGGGTTGGTGAGTGCTGAGGAGCAGATATGATTTTATTGATTTTTAAGTGATCTAAATATCTTAGAACTGTAGTGGAAAGCTCAGCTTCATCATGTAGGAATGAAGGGACAGTACCAAATATTTTTCTCTCCCTGGAGTTTCCCTTTATCTCTCTATTTATGTAGTGGTACACTGGGGATTAGGATAATCTACTTAGTACATGGAGAACAATATTTTTTTGTTAAATTCTCCTAATGCGAGATGCAAAAAGACGATGGCTAATTAGTGTTACAACCAGCATTTCTACTGACCTGTTAAAGCTCTGGTTCTAGCACCAAACAGCTGTCGTCTTTTCACATCCCACATTATCCCATAACATGCACATTTTAAAAGTGTTTTTAGAGTAAAGGTTGTTTTTATTTTTTTTTTAGACGGATGGGGCCATCATTTTTCTTTTTTCTTCTAGTTTGCTTAGGGATCTCCTACTTGATTTACTGTTCAGATCAGCAATATTGTTGACCTTAGCTGTGCGCTCATCGAAACTGCATTAGGATGCAGCCTTGAATCTGCAGCACTGAAAGAGTACAGTAGCATTGAAGCTGGGTAATGTCTGGAGCTAGCAGCGCGCTCTATTGATCCTGACCAGCTTCAGTGCAATGCTTACAAGCTCAATAGGAAAGAGTTGTCCACAGGTGCTAGGCTGTGTTCAACGGTATCCCCGGCAATGAGATGTAATTAATAAAAAAAAAAACTATTGCGATTATTAGGGGAATGGTGCAGAATTTTAAAGTCAATTTGAAAGTTGCTTGGTTTTTTTTCGGCACTTTTCAATTATAGCCATATTTTAAGATGGGAATAACCCTTGATATGGAACCTGTGGTAACTAAAATGCTATTTACCTGCAGATGTGGTAGAGATCTTGAGGTAAAAATAGATTTAACTCATGTTAGGATAGTTTAATGGAAATGTGATAACAGGAAGAAAATCAAGCTTTATTCTCCCTGGTTCCAGTCATCAGAGCAGTGTTCACTCCACAACGCTCTTTAGTCACTCCTTTGTACATTGATCGACAGCCTGCTTGGAACACACAAGCTGCAAAGAAGGCTGTCATTCAAAGTAAAAGAGGGACGGGGACGGGGTAGGTGGACGGGGTATGTTAAATGTTGCAGCCCCTAAAATCATTGATGAAAAAAATTGCGTTGATAATATTATTTTCTCTATACCCAATAATAGATTCAATTTTATTATGGGGTCAAATAATAGGTTGATGCATGACTCGATAACTGCAACCTTTCAAACCACCTTTGGTCCGGTCTTACTTCACAGCAGCGCGGATCATTAGCACTTTTGTCCCTCTTCTTTCCAGTTGTATACAACAGTACACGTGGAAGTGTGGATCCAGCAGCAGCTGTACAAGCGCAGATACTTGTTGTGTGACCCCCAGTCATACAGATGACTGGGGGTCACACCACCCTATCAGGTGAGCACCTTTCTAACGGGCGAACTGCCCCCCCCTCCCATTGAGATAAGATCCTACACGCCTTTTTGTCTCTTGATACTATAAACACGTGAACATCAGCACATTTTGAACAATTCTGTGCATACAACTTTGTCGGAACTGATTAGGGAAGGCCCTTTTCTGCTCCAGCATAGTTTTGCTCCAGTGCTTAAACAAGGTCCACAAAGGCATGATTGGTAAGTTGGTGTACATGTGCTTGATTGGTCTACATAGAATTGTGAACACTATCCAATTGAATACCTTCGGGATCAAGTGGAATGAAGATTGTAGAGGCCAACTTATCCAACTTCAGTGTATCACCTCAGAAATGCTCTTCTATGGTAGATGAATTGGCAACAATTCCTACAAACCCTCTCCAAAATTTTGTAGAATGACTTCCCAGAGGATTGGAGTACTAACCTCCTATTAATGTCTATGGAGTATAATAAAGTAACATGTAGATATCCCACTACTTTTGTCTATTTGGCTAGATAGATAAATAGATCTGTGTCTTTGACGAAAGTGACTCAGAGCATGTCCTATTCTTAGGCGTTTTGCAGATCACACTTAACCGATAAAGTCTATCAGGATCCCTATAAGCCTGATGACATACTGTATACTTCAGAGTTCCATCCAAGTTTCATCCTGGTACATTCTAGAAAAGCTGTACACTTTTTTTCTAACTTGTCATCCATGTGCAGTCTATATTCAATCCGTTTTTTTGCAGCGGATAATCATTTACAAGAGCATTTACATCTTCTTATGTTACAGAATTGAAAGCTATTCGTAAAAATCGGATGCTGCACTGTAGCATCATATGGTATCCGATTTTTATCTCACATCCAATTTCAGAGTCAAATCACAGCAAGCTGCAATTTTGGAAGTGGAAGGAGGAGAAGGTTTGGTTTGCTCAATCACATTTTATGTCATGGGAAAGACTAGTGCTTTTTCCTCTTTCCCTGGAGGAGGATATGGCAACAGTATGTACTATGGGAAGAAGGCATTCTGGTGGAGACAGTGTGATGCTCCAGGCAATGTTCTGTTAGGAGTCTTTGCGTCCAAGCACTCATGGAGAAATTACTTTGAAACTAGCAACCTAAAACATTGGTGCAGCCGAGTACACCCTTTTATAGCAACTGTATTCGTTAATAGCCTTCAAATTCATATATTCATTCTGTTCAAGCATCCCTGGAATGTGCTAAAAAAATACAAACCATTGATGTCCCACCGCTCACAGGACTTAAACCAGAGGTCTCAAACTTGGCTGCGTGTATGGGCTGCACATAGAAAATATTTAAATTTGACTGGTTGCATTCTTTGCAGAACAAGATAACATTTTCAGTGATACCATATTTTTTATATACAACGTTTTGATAATTAAAAAAAAAAAAAAAAAGGCTTTTTTTCATCATTTATTTGTAATGGTATTAATCATATGGATCATGTTACAGTCTCATATCTTGGGTCATTATGAATGCGGCGATAACAAACATGTACTTTTTGTGTTTACTTTTGTTTCTACATAAAATAGCATTTTTAGTGGCAAAATATTTTTAGCTTATTTTTTCATAATTTAATTATTCTTTTTACATTGTTACAATATTATTTTTATTTTCTCCTAATTGGCCCTATACAGTAATATCTTACAATTAGAAACAATATAGTAATTATGGCCAACATCTTGAAGCACATGACCCAGATCCCGGTCATCATCTTGTAGCAATATCCCTCATGTTGGTCCCCATCTTGTTGTGATGCTCCATCTTGAAGCAATATCCTCTGTCCTAGGCCCCATCTTGTAGTAATATTCTCAACCTGGTCACTATCTTGTAGTAATTTCCCCATTCTGGTCACCATCTTGTATTAATGATCCCCATCCTGGTCCCCATCTTATGGCAATGTTCTCTATCCTGGTCCCCATCTTGTAGTAATGTCCTCATCATGCTCTCAAGCATGCAGTAAAGTCACCAATCCTAGCTTCTATCTTGTAGAAATGTGTCTTATCCTTGTCCTCATCTTGTTGTAATGTCCCCCATCCTAGTTCCCATCTTGTAAGAATGTCCCCATCTTGCGTAATCTCCCCAATTCTGCCACTGTTTAAATACACATACAAAAATCCCCCAAAACAAGTCTTCTCAGCTTTACTCTGCTGCCTATACAAGCAGCATAGGAGTAATATCCCCATTGTGGTCCTCATCTTGCAGTTATGTCCCTAATCCTTGCCCCCATTAGTCCCCATCTTGTAGAACTGTTTTCTATCCTGGTCCCCATCTGATAGTAATGTCACGAGTCTGGTCTCCATCTTATAGTAATGACCCCCATCCTGGTGCCCATCTTGTAGTAATGTCTCCATCCTGGTCCTAATCCTGTAGTAATTTCCACCATGCCAGTCTCAATCTTGTAGGAATGTCCCCCATTCTGCTGCTGTTTACATACACATCAAAAACCTATCAAAAATTGATTCTTTTCAATTATCCTCTACTTCTTGACGAGCAGCATCATTTTCTCTTCCAGAACTAAGGCGGCTTATGGCAATGCCACTAGCATCAGCATGCTGGGTTCAGCTGCCAGTCTCTGATTAGCCGGTGGCTAGAATAGGTATTGTCGTGCATAAAGCTGGTCTCTTTGCTGCAATACATTTCAATGAATGTATGTCCAAGGACACACACTTAGCTGAAATGAAGCATTGGCGACCAGGCCATGATCATAACTGGAACTCCTGCGTCTGCAGGCCACAGGTCGCCCACGGGCCAAGTGTTTGAGACCCCTGCTTTAAATAGTTTACTGCTAATATCTTGGTGCTGGATACCAAAGGACACTCTTGGAGGTCTTCTGGAGTCCATGCCTCAATGAGCCTGAGCTATTTTAGCAGCAAAAGGAGCCGTCCAGAATATATTACAGACATTATAAGTTTATAGCTGATTGATGTATATATCACCCCTTGACATGTGCCCTTGAAATAAGATAACCAAGTTATTCACTTCACCATTTAACATTTTAGTGTGATGGGTGATCGCTGTATTGCACTTTTTGAACACTTTATTGACAGTGAAAGAAGAAGCAGTTAAGGATTTCTTCTTGCTATTAACAACAAAATTTGGCTGCACCAGTTATATTGTCTTGTTATCGCACCTCAGAATAAAGACTCATACAAGTGTTTGGATGTGAGACTGTCGAGGTGTGAAACATTTTCTTTAACACTATGTATTGCTTTTCTGTATTTTCATTAATCCATTGCTGTTCAATAAAAGAATTGATTCAATATTTGCTTTATCATTATTGTATTATATTGTAGTATGTTATTGTATTTTATCATTATTGTTAAAAAATATTTTTTCCCAAAAGCTGAACACACATGAGATTGAGGTAATAAGGCAGCTAATTGGCTAAATCTGTCGAGGATTGTCTATTCTCTAAGGCTAGATGACTACTGCTCCCGTATAGCTCGTTTATGGGGTCAGGACATAACAGTGAAAACAGCCTGATGGCATCTGACTCCATCAATATATCCAGTAATGCTCTTCTCAATTTGAGAGCTTTATTACAGGATATGGGGATCATTTTGAAGCTGTACATGCTGTGATACCAGGGCAAATGTCCACTATTATAGCATTCACAGCATGCATTGGCAGCATTGGGTTGACAGTGTAGTTATGTGCAGATAAAAAACAAATAAATTGCATTAAATGACAAGATTTTCATACAGATTTACAGAGACTAGTACCGTATTTCCAAAGAAAATGAACAACGCAATGACGTGAATGTCTTATTATCTTGAGCTAATGGTTATATCAGATGATCACACAAACCAATAATACATTCTATATACATATCATTGACAGTGGAGACATTTCTTCACCCTGGAGAGCAGAATGCTATTTCAATATTGAAATCAAACATAGGTCATTAGCAAAAAACCTACATATATATGTATAAAAAATATAAATAATATATAGGGTAGTTGCTAATTATATAATCGTAATAATACATTTTTCAACATCACAATGCTGTACTGAACCTGGAAAGCTTTTCTAAACAAATCAGTTATGTGATTTTGATTATTCTAATAAATGTGAATCATTTTGTTCACTCAAGTGTGATTTTTGATACATTTAGATGGAGCCAAATGGAGCCAAAATGTGGCAACATGATCTAGACCTAGTTGGATGTCAAGAATAATTCCTTGTGATAGTTTGGTATTTATTGGAGATAGATATGAAATATTTAGAAATGAATGGATCTTTTGAAATTTGAATTCGCTGACTAAGTCGAGTTTTCCCCAAGAATTTGACTCGAGGCAAAAAACTTGACAAGAATCTCAATATTGTAAAGCTTGAAATTGCTTAGAAAATCCACAGAAGGGAGAATAGATAGAGAGAACACTTATGACCAGAAGAGCTTACACTCTACAGGAGAAAGAGGGAAGACCCCGCTGATCATAAAAGCTTGCACTCTACAGCAGGGGTAATCCTGCTGATAATAGGAGCTTACACTCTACAGGAGAGAGGACTCCGCTGACCAAATCATATTACATTCTATAGGAGAGAGAATCCCGCTGATAAAAAGAGCTTATACTCTACAGAAAAAAGAGACTTAGGGCCCTTTCACATCAGCGGTTTTTTCAAATCGCAGCAGATGCGGTGAAAAAAACCGCATCTGCCGCGATTACCGCATACCGGCTGCACTTGCGGCACGGTTGCGGCGCGGTTGCGGTAAACGCCATACAAGGTATAGGTGGACTTGCGGCAGGTGCGGCAAGTGCGGTTTTGGCACTTGCCGCAGGTGCGGCTGCGAAAAAAAATGCTGTCAGCAGCATTAAAAATATGATCATATTGATATGATTTGATCAATATCAATATCGTTATGATCGATATGACCAGTAGCCACGTTTTTATTTCTGTTACTCTGTTTCAATTGCCAGTTGGATTCATCATATAATAAACCTTATATTTAACTCAAGATAGAGTTTTATATTAGTATTTTTTTTTATATAATTGCCTTTTTACATACATAAAAGAGTTATTGATACTTAAAGAGAATCTGTCAGCAGGATTTCACATCCTAAACTGTTTCTATGCACATGTAGCTCTTTCAAAGACAAGTCCAATAATAGAATCTATGACCAGTCTGTTCTTCCATTAATGAGAAATCTGTTTTTGAGTTCAGAGTCAAATAAGGCTGATGAACTGTTTGTCGACCTGAAGCAGCTGTCATTAACACCTTCACCTTAAGTCACACAGCATTGAAGTTGTCAGCAACCATAACTAGGTGATGCTGGTTGGTGAACAGAGCTGGAGTGACAGAGGTTTCAGATCTACAAATACTTCTTCAGCCTCATTTGCATATTAATTTCAAGTCCTGATGTATCAGTAAGGAAGGAAAAATCTGCCCTTGTAAAGGTATTGCTCGACTTGTCTTTGAAAAGCGGGCGTCACACGCTACGATATATGCAAACATATCGCTGGAAAGTGACTGATTTTGCATCGCTCCTACGACGTTGTTGCGTGTGACAGCATAATGTGACTACCGATAAGTGGTCAGATCGTTAATTACAGATATGGGAACCGGACCCCATATCACACGATGTCGATCATCCAATCTGCTGCATCGGTCTGTGTGACAATGCGATACGATCTCCTTTATGATTTCTCCTATTCACATCATTGACAAGCATCAATCGCTGGTTGTGTGAACGATCCCTGCACGTAATATCGCTGCTGCGTCCTGAACGTTATCTATACATGTGACACCTCACTAATGGTGGGTTTACACGTCACGACATCGTTCCGATATCGTATAAAACGGCGCGGGAACGCGCATTTTGTGCCCGGTTTTCCCAGAATCACATCGGCGGTTTACATGTTGCGATATCGAGATACAACGCCCCTACGATGTGTACGCCGCCCGACCCAGGAACGACCATTTAACATGGGAGTGAATGGGTGACGTTGCACTACACATCGGAGTTGGGCTGTCACACAGGACGATCCGGCTCCAACCGGCATCCGATATCGGGCGGTTGAATAGCATGCTCATTCGACCCCTGATATCGGTTTGCCATCGTTCCTGCATCGCATTGTACGTTCACACCGTACAACGCACGAACGATATCGGGTCCAACGCATGAACCACGTGACTTTTGTTCGGAGTTGGACGCCGATATCGCAACGTGTAAACCCACCATAAGATATTGTCCATGAGCGCACAACCCTGAGATCGTTATTGAGTGCCCACACAAAATCGTAGTGTGTGACGCCCGCCAAAGAGATATTACATGCATCTATCTATCTATCTATCTATCTATCTATCTACAGTATATATATATATATATATATATATATACATACAAAAAATCGCAGCACTCCCTTGGAGACGTTCAATGGTGTTTATTCCAGCTTGCAAAAAGGTACAATGGCGACGTTTCAGGCACCCACGCCCTTATTCCTGCCAAATAAGGGCGTGGGTGCCTGGAACGTCGCCATTGTACCTTTTTGCAAGCTGGAATAAACACCATTGAACGTCTCCAAGGGAGTGCTGCGATTTTTTGTATGTATATTGGAACACTTTGAGGATTGTGGGATCGCTCTGCACCCAGGACAACCAGCAAAACCTGCTGCTCCATTTTTCATACTATATATATATATATATATATATATATATATATATATATATATATATATAGTTTGGTGAGTGAAATCCTGCGGACAGATTCCCTTTAATGTACTTGGTTTACAAAGCATTTTCCTAAGCCATAATTATTGGTTTACAGTAAAATCCAAGTCATGGAAGATGGGTATCTGATACTTTGTAATTTTACTCATCTGAATACTAAAAACATATTATAAATTAATCACTGCAAACATTTTTCATACTACATTTGGCCCATAACAAATGACATTTATGTTGATAGAGTGTGTGGCATTTCTGGTGTTTTGCACTCCTAAGCATATCTCAAGTGCCCTGAACAGCAATCTCTGAATGTAAATGTATTCAAAGGATATGACATTTTCCCCCTTCTTTCAAAGATCCCAATAATGTTTATTTAAAAAAAATGCTGCTTCAACACATTGAGTCTGAAAGACCGTCATAACACAGTTTTTCTCCATAAGATCCACAAGAAAAAAAAATAAAATGGATTGGTTTGGAACCTGCGGAAAGGCATTGATGAATCACACTATTTGTGCAGTTGATAGGCTTCTCTTTCTGAGGCATGTGCTACATGATCAAAGCAATCTTTTAAACAGTGCATCGAATAACACTTTCATTGCTCATCACCTATGTATCTTCCCGGTGCATGCACCAGGCAATTGCACAGTGGAATCCAATGAGATTCTTACTGCCGACATTTACATAAATAGATTTGTTCTCTGCAATATAGTACATTAGGCTTTGATTATTGAAAAGAGGCAAGAACTAAGAGTGAAGCAAAGGTCAATAATAAAATCTAAAGTGTACATGACATCTACAAATTGCTATCATTTAGGTATAATTCTCTTCCCATGGCAGTAAAAATATTGCTCACAAATAAAACTGTCAGTTCTTTGTTCCCATCCTCATACACAAAGCGCAGTTATGTATTGGTACAATGCATTTCTCAGCAAACCTAAGTGTAATAGATAATTGTTGAAAACCAGTTGCCAATATTTGAGTATATTTATGACATTGGTTACAGATTAATCCATATTGTAATTTTGTTTAGCACTTTGAGTTGTCTTTTGTTTGTAGTAATCACCCTATTTATAATACCAATAACTCATTTAATAAGAGAAAATATCAATTATATGCTTTGAGGTGTAATTAAAAATTACTGAAGTAATCGAGCAAACATTCCAAGTATTTATGTCCCATTAGGAAGTAAAAATATACATTTTAGGTAAGGAATGCCCATTGTTACTTGATGCTGTCACTTGTCAGTTGTGAAGTAGTAAACTATGATAGCAAGGCAATGAGCCACAAATCCACATGGTGTATTCTATACTCTACTGCCGTCTTGAATTCTTCTGTGGGCTGTTTCTTGTAGATGACCAGGGGCGTAACTACAATAGGTGCAGGGGTTGCGATCGCACCCGGGCCCTGCAGCCTAGGGGGGCCCCAAAAGTCCCTTTGGCCCATAGAAAAAGACTATTACTATTAAAGATTTGCAATAATTGGGGGCCCCGTTGGAGCTTTCGCATCGGGGCCCCGAGGCCTGAAGTTACGCCACTTTAGATGACGTAAAGTTATTACCAGCCAGTGATCTCTGGCACTTGTTACAGGTCAGGCAAAGATTACAGCTGAATTTATGTTATAGTAAGATAGTGCAATGTTGCTCAGCAGAGTACCAGAGGATCCTCCATTAGGCTCAGCAGAGTACCAGAGGATCCTCCATTAGGCTCAGCAGAGTACCAGAGGATCCTCCATTAGGCTCTGACGCAATTTTTAATCTTTCAATGCTATTATTCTACCGTATGTCTCAGTAAACAGAATTTCAGATGAACACCAATACTTGACATATCCACCTTGACATTATTTAACAAATGTAGCCAAAATGCAGATGTAGTCTGTGAAAAATGAAGAACACCCCATGAATCAATAGCTTGTAGATCAATTTTTAACAGCAATAGCTAGAAGTTATCAGTTTCTGTATGACCTTAGCAGTCTCATTGATAAGAGTGGATTCACTAATCTGTAAGTAAGGGTAAGCAACACAGATCAAAGGTGATGGCACAACAGCATGTAGAACAGCCACGACTGGGACAAAGAGATATGCAGGATGGTAGGCAGACAAACGGAGCATGAAACACCAGAACACATGGATTGAAGAGTGATATACTCAGGGAATGAAAAACAAACGTCAATGCAGAACTTGCAGCAGACAATAGTTAAAATCAGCTTTGTAAGCTGCCAACAGACAAATGGTCACTAGCAGAGACATATACAATCAGACTGCAGTGATGGACAGGCAATCTAGATACATGCTTGCAGAGAAGCTTATACACTGTTGCTACAGAGCTCTGTGAACAGAACCAGTATTAGCAGAAAAGAGGTTGTTATGCTTAGACTATATAAATAGTTAACCCATGAGTGGCAGTGATAAACAAGCAAATTAGATAGTTAGATAGTAAACAAATTGCACATGACAGTCAGACACTATACGAGGTGGAAAACAGTTGAGCCAGAAAATCTTTTTGAAAAACACTTGGACCAAATGTGGAGCAGATAGAACAAAATATGAACCTTAGCACCTCAGTAAGATCTGTACTAAAGTCAATAGACATGTGATCCCAAAGCTCTTGAGTTTTAGGGAGAGTTTGAAGAGGACCAAGAGGAGCCTGGCATTAGTGCTTAGACTGCACACACTGCAGACACAATGCCACAAATTCTTTGATAACTTGTTTCCATTTGCGTCACCAGGAAAAATGAGAAAGGAGTCCAGCAGTTCATGTAACATCTGGGTGAGAGTAGAGAAGAATGTGCCCAAGATAATAATTTCTCGATGAGTAGTTTTGGGATGAGAATATACCAGATTTTTATGGCATGTATGATGGTCATCAGAAGCTCTCTGTTTCAAGTGGATGTCTCCATTTCTCTAAAGCTAATTTTATGGTTCAGCACTTATGATCACTAATATGATTAATTCCAGTCATTCAGAGAGAATTTTTTGAAGAAAAACCCAAAATGTTCATCTGCTAATTCAGAGGAATGCTGGGACAGAAGTGTTCCTACAGCAATAGCAAATTATTCCACTTCAAGGAAGAATGATTGTTCTACATCTGGGTGGTATAGGGCAGGAGCAGTGGAAAAATAAAGGTTAAGTTCCTTGAAAGTTTGAACAACTGATCACACCATTTCTGATAATCAGGACTCTTCTAAGGCTGGCTTCACGCTACGTTTTTGTACCTGTTCGTTGGATCCTGTTTTTTGCAGGATCCAACGAACAGGAATGGACAGCACCGGTTCGGCAATTCTGGATGCCATTTCTGTATCCGGTCCGGTATCCGGACACAGAAAGAGCAGTGGAGAACCGAGCCTGACAAGTGCTGTCAGCGCTGTGTAAAATATCACTTTAGCAGTGTATGTATATATACTGCTAAAGTGATATTAAATAAAAGGATGGTTAAAAATAAAAAATCATAAATTCTCACCTTCCGATGACTCTGATTGTCCCACGCTGAGTACATCTCCTGACAGTTCGAGGACCTTGCATGATGTCACTGGGAGGGGCGGGGCAATCCGATCACATGACTGCATCAGTGAGATTTAAAGATTTAAATCTCGTGCGCTGATGCGGTCATGTGATCGTATTGCCCCACCCCTCCCAGTGACATCATGCAAGGTCCTCAAACTGCCGGGAGATGTACTCAGCGCGGGACACTCGGAGTCATCGGAAGGTGAGAATTTATGATTTTTTTTTTTTAACCATCCCTTTATTATTTAATATCACTTTAGCAGTGTATATAGATACACTGCTAAAGTGATATTACACAGATGTACTATGGGTACAGAGCAGTGCTCCTGTTCTGCACATGCTCTGTACCCTGGAACCGGATCTGGGAAACGATTCTGTTGTTTCCCAAATCCGGCACCATAGGCCCCCATGTTGTGTGTGCCGGACCAGATAGGATTCGTTTGTGTCCTGTTTTGTCACCGGAGCCCAAAAATGCTGCAGGCATGGGTGAAAAGCAGGACAGAAACGAATCCTGCACCAGATTCACAAAACCGGATGGCCAAATAGGGCCAATCCGGCCCCATAGGGATGTATGGGGGGCAAAACCGATCCTGTTTTGTTTGTTTCAAAAAACGAACAGAACAGGATGGTAAAAAACGTAGTGTGAAGCCAGCCTAAGTGAGGGTTGTAAGAGGAACTATCATTTGAAAGTAGTTTGTAATCAACTGGCAGTAAAAATCTGCAAAGCTGATAAATCATTAGAAGGCTTTGATACCAGAGACTTATGGCCAATTCAAAATAGCAGAAACTTTCTCAGGATCCATATGCAGACCTCCAGATGAGATGATATATCCATAAAATGAGACTTCATGATGCTTAAAGAGATATTTTTCCACCTTCGCATGTAGATAGTTTTGACTGTGTCTCTTCAGAATGCAGCTGACATGAAGATAATGTCAGGGTCAATAACGATGTATTTGTATCATTTTACTTAATTCACTATCTTAATGTAGTTGCGAAACGTAGGCTATGGTACTATTTATAAGAATTTGGGGTGTGAAAAGAAACATGTTACCCTTTTGGTAAACCAGTTTGTATGATTATGATGTAAGTTCCTTTTATGTTGTTTGTTTTTCCCCTTTCCCCAAATTTATGTTCTTCCTTTGTAAATCTGTAATAATAATAAATTGCACAGATATATCTGTATTATTTGATAATAACACACATATGTTATATCTACAATAACTACTCTGAATAATGTAATACATAAAGTATTTACAGTTTTGTTATCTGAAAAATTAATAAAGAATTTTGAAAAGAAGATAATGTCTAGGTCTCTGGAGCAGATTTGGATGTTATCTAATAAACTATGGTGTATTGGTACTGGACCTCATGAATGATTTTATTGATAAAGTGCTAGAGCAGAGTTCGTGCATTGAATAAACCAAAAGGCATGCCAAAGTATTCATAATGACCAAACTGTCTTCCATACATTACCCTCTTTAATACAGTTTAGGTTGTAAGCTCTACGCAGATGGAGACACCTTTAATGTATTTAAACAGCTCAGAGAGGAAGTGTAATGGATCATGGTCTTTCAGAGCAATATAATTCATATTTTGATATCCTTTGTGCATCCAGTAGCACTTAGTAAACGTAGTTGGACATATACTCACTAATTACTGTTTCATACAGATTTTTTTTAACACCCTTATTAATTTATAATATTGTTGGCCAAATGAAAAGTACTGTGTCCCCCCTTTTTTCTTATAGACTGTAATCTATTGAATTATGTGTTACTCGATAATGTCTTTATTGTCTATACATGTCCCCAATAAATTGTAAAGATCTGAAGACTATGATTTCATGTATAAACAAATTTGGTTGGACAACCAATTAATTGGACTGATCAGTAAGGACCAGGACATCAAGTCATGTAGAATGGCATATAGAAAAACTGAGCAGAAAACACCAGAAAACAAGGAGCTAGGAGTGAGGGTATACTGAGGAACTGGATATGAATAGTCAATCAAGGTCCAACAGCAGACAAATGGTTAAAGGGAAAGCCATATGAAACTAGCAGACAAATGGTTGTCCACATGGCAGCAATGATAATTAGTCTGTTTGCAGAGAGTTCTGTTTGCAGCAGTTCTGTGAACAGCTAATAAGTGATTACCAAATCTTTCTGTTTTCCCTAAAAATGCTGTGTTTCGCTTCAAACAACTGATTGCCAAATCCTTCAATTTCCCTAAAATGGCTGTGTTTGGCCTCAAACAAGTGATTGCCAAATCCTTCTGTATCACCTAAAGGGTTTTTTTTGGCCTCAAACAACTGATTGCCAAATCCTTCAGTTTCCCCTAAACAGGTTGTGTTTGGCATCAAACAACTGACTGCCAAATCCTTCAGTTTACCCTAAAAAGGCTGTGTTTGGTCTCAAACAAGTGATTTCCAAAAAAATGTGTTTCTCCTAAAAAGGTATTTGTTGGCCTTCAAAAAACTAATTGCCAAATCTCTGTTGTCAAATAACCTTTTATTGGGCTTCAAAGAAGTGCTTTCCAAATGTGGGTGCATTAAACATAAGTGGGAAATCCTGAGGTCATAGTGGAAAGGAGAATAAGTGTCGTGGAAAGAGGAATAAGCATGGTGGAAGGGGTAATAGGCTTGGTGTTGGAGATGTACATGTGTTAGGTGGTACTGAAAGTTGTACTTACCAAACAGTGGCTCATCATATCTCAAGCCCAGGGACAACTTCTGTTACTGGACGGTCAACTCCAGTCTCTTTGTTTGCCAACAGCAGAGCGATACAAGTTGCTTATAAGGTCCAGAAAGAGCTTTTGCTACAGTTCTTGGCAAATGCTTTATCAAGTGGCCTCTCCTCATCTTGTAAACAAAAAACTTCAGTAGAGGTTAAAAAAGCAACAATTTGACTACTACATGCATGAACTGACATGACCAGCACCATGTGTTACTCTGTCAAAGTTAGGGGCCTTTCACACTTGCGTTTTTTTCCTGATCTGGAAGAGACACCTCTGGCGATGCCGCGGCAAGCTGACAGGCGGCATCGCCTCCGGGGTGTCTCGAAACCCCAGCGGCGATGCAGCACAATGGGACCTATGGCTCCCATCGCCTATCAGTTCGCCGGCAGCCGCTTACATGAGGCAATGTGTGCACATCGCCCCAGATCAGCCGCCTGGTTTCACATCACTGATGTGAAACCAGGCGAGCTGTCACAGCCGCCGACATCACCCCTTTACATTAGGCGACGTAGGGGCGATGTCACCAGGCTTTGCCTGCTTCTGCCTCCTCCACCTGCGCTAAGGCTACCAGCTGCACCCTCGACCTCTCCCTTAATGTTTCAACAGTCCAGAAAGAATCCCTCACCTCTGTACTGTGCTCACTACCATCGGGCTGTGTCAAAATTAAAATGCCTTGGAGATATCAGTCACTCAGCTGATGAATTGTGGACAGGTATGTGACTCACCGTGGCCGGGACTCCGGTTTAGACAGGCTGTAGCTCCTTCCTCCTTGTCACGGGTGGGGCCCGGTTGAGTGCAGATCAAAAAGGGTTGAAGACGTCTTGGTGGAACAGATTAAAGGGGTTTTAATTTATTCGTGACGCCACCTATGAGTAGTTTCGGTAAGGGCTACCGACGCTGCAGAACCTCCGGGGGATGGACAGCAGCAAGATGGAACGCTCCCCACAGGCTGAGCGGTGATCTCCGGAGGCTGGAGCTGCTCAGGATGTTGTGCGGCAGCTGCGGTTACCTTGTACTGCGGACGGATAGTTCATAAGGAAGCACGGACACAGAAAGTCTCTGCAATGGGTCATTACTGTAACCAGCAGGCAGTACATGGTATTCAGTACACGAGTATTGGACCGGGTGGACTCAGCAGTGATGGTGTCCCTTAGAAATCCACAGTGTTCCTCCATTCTAAGTGGTTGCCAGTGTCGTCCAGGAATACCAGGTCGGGTACGGGGAGGCTGCTTCAATGCCCTATCAAAGATGTACGTTATGGATGTTTTGGGGAGCCTTGGATCCCTCAGTGGGTACACCGCTGGTTAGACGACTGGAAGTTGGCTGGTGGTGGGGTGCTCCTGTGAAGCTGCTCCTCCACGCTTCTGGTTCGCGTAGCAGAGGTGAACTGCTGCCAGCTTCGGTACCAGTGAACCGGCTGTGAAGTTGTGGGCACGGGGTATTTTGGGAACCCGTGGTAATGATGCCCGATCCCGGTTGTTGAGGCCTCAGGTGCGAACACCCGACCGGTGACGGCCCGGGGGCTGCACGGGGTGCGGAGCCCCCGCTCCTCTCCAAGTTCTAGACTGCTCAGGTCAAGTTCTAGAGCCCTTCTCCTAATGACTAAGGGTCTGTTCTCCTACACACTTCCCTAGCACTCCGCCCACCAGGACCTAGGATTGGCCCTCTGTTCTAGGTGATGCATGCAGGGTTGTATTTCTAAGTTAACCAGATCACTACTGTGTCAGAGAATATTTCGGCTGCATTTATGGCTGCAATACCCTCTTGTGACGCACTCTTTGCGGGGCGCCACATATGCAGGATGTTTGACCAATGGCTGTCTCCTCTAAACCAGGGAAGGCTGTGTGTGATAACAGTTTGAACCTGGTAGTGTAGCTGAGCATAAAATTTATTGGAGCTTTTGCATGAGGTTTGAGAGCACCCTGACCACTAGGTCTATACATGTTACTGACCCACCTGAATCCTTCTTTCAATAGTAGTCATTGAAACTTATACTTGTGCCTCCTGAATGTGGTAGAGCATAAAACATTAATAAAAATAAAATTTTTAGTCTGGGTCAATTTATGCCATATTATTGATATCTGGCCCTAATTTTTGTAAATGTGGACACTTTTCTTGGGATCTCCTTCTTGTTTGTTTCATGAATTTAGCACAGTTTTCCGAGTACCATGCCTACAAGTGTCACTCATCTCCCTGTTCCTGATTAATGTTGAAGCTTGAAATACTGGGCCAGGCCTTGTCCCATGCATCATAATGCAATATGGTAAAAATATTAACTCTGGGGAATACATGGCATTTTACCTGGTGTCTGCCCCTACTTTGAGCTGCTTTTGCAGCTTTTTATAACCTTTTAAGGTCTTTCCTATGCTCTTGATTTTGCCTCTCATTAATTTGGGAATAGGATTCAGAAGCTCGGCACCCTGTTCATCAATCTAATCAATGAACATATGCCAATTCGGCAAAACAAACT
Source organism: Allobates femoralis (assembly GCA_033576535.1). Taxonomy (NCBI): domain Eukaryota; kingdom Metazoa; phylum Chordata; class Amphibia; order Anura; family Aromobatidae; genus Allobates; species Allobates femoralis. Next base: position 241,280,143 of record JARQOC010000001.1, on the reverse strand, counting down.
TACCTTAAACTTCAAACGGTTCGCTCATCTCTTGTCACTGGATATAGACTTACACAAAGATCAAGTGCCTTTAGGTAGTGGATGAAGAGCTGGTGCCTGACCCAGAATAAGGTACATTCTCACATTTGAGTGTCAGATCAGGCAAAAAACTGCTGCGGTTGCATACGGTTGCATCTGTTTTTTTGCCTGATCCATTGGAAAATTGAAACTTTACTTAGGACACACCTATTGGGAGGGTGTTGGAAGGGGCTTTGGGAATGCTCAGTGTGAAAGCCGGATCCAGCATGGCCAGGCCCGCCCCTTGCCGGATCAGGCCTCATTAAAGTCCATTCTATTTTTGGCCGCAGGCTTTTTAACAAGCCGCAAATTCGCAACTTTGTCCAACCAAGGAGGAGGTAGAAAAACTCATTTGCTAGGATCTGGCGGAAACCTTATGCCACCGCATGTGCCTACGTTCCCATTCTAAGTCTCTTGAGACAGGCCTGACCAGGTAGCAACAGGTTTCAGATGGATTATGATGCGGTATAAAAAAAATGCAAGTGTGAAACCACCCTTATCTGGATGATTGCAGCCTTCTATAGCTCAGTGTTTACAGCTTTTGGCTGCCTTTCACTGCATGAAGACAGGATGCTTTGGGTCCTATACAGGTCTTCAAACCACTTTTATATCATTCCACCACTTAAGACCAATGGAGGCTGCTTCTCCTGCCCCAGCCAGCATCATACTAAGGGCTTGGACACACTTTCCTAGTTACATTAGAGTTTGACTGAGGAGACTTTGAAAGGGCTGGAGCAGTGACCCTGAACGGCCTCTCCCTCTCAGGATGGGGAGTCTGGAGCTGCACAAAAACACAAGCAGCTGTCAGCCCAGTCCAGATAGGGAGAAGCCATTCAGGGTCACTGCTCCAGCCCTTTCAGAGTCCCCTCAGTCAAACTCTGATGAGTGTGTCCGAGCCCTTAGTGAGAGAAGTGTGTGCAGTGCTGCTTCACTGTGAGGGTGTTTGCTTGTGCACATGCACACAGTGCAAGTAAATGAAGGTTTAAAGGGCTGACGACCCACTTTGTAGCATAACAGTCCATCAAGCATTTCCCCGGCTTTGCAAATTACCAATCTGGCCCTTTACACTCCCCCTGTACAGAGTTTAGCTTTAGGGTATGCTCTTGAAATGTGTACGGAAACAGCAGATGTATATTTTTTATGCTTCCTATTATACATATTGTGGTATAGCGTTCATGGACCGGTTCGGGTTCACTCACTTGGCAGCGATATTTAAACACTGCGACAGTCTCTCCATTTAAATAAAAGCCATGTTGGTTTATTATGTCAGCATAAACCACCTTCCAGCACATAAACAGGAGCCTTTCTTCGGCTTACAGGTACATATCGCCTGGTATACGGTCTATTGCTACCTCACACTCAGGGCTTGTCTGCCATCCGAGACCTGTGACCAAGAAGTGGCCACCTGAGAACAGCCCAGTGGCTTGCAGGCTCTCTCCATGCATCAGTCTGTCTGTCTGTCTGTCACATGTAAAACACAGACTCCATTAAACATCCTGAGTCACACCCACATCTCCAGCAAGTTGCAAGCTTAACTCTTGCTATGCTGTTAAGCAGACTTGCTTCCAGGTACTGGCAAGACATTCATAACATCAGTGCAGCAGACTTCTGCCTGTGTGAAACATACTGGCCATGTATAGTGCCGCCATTCAGACCATGGCTGGCTGCCATGTCACAATATGTATACATATGTATTGACCAGTTGTCTGTGTCTTGAGTTTTATTTTGAGGTAAGAGGTATTGCTCCCTAAAAGCTTAATACCATCTCTCACAATGCAGAAACTAATATAAGTTTCTGCATCTATGAATGATCAAATACTTTTTTTTAGTATCATCCGGATGGCAAGAGTCATTTTTTTAGTGTTATATATAACCTCAAAAACTTGATTAACCACCTTACATATTATCTCCATTGTTCTGTCAAAGAAAATACGATGCAGAAGGATATTGAAGCTGCAAAACTAGAACATATTCCAAGCTTTTTACAAGCTATAGATCTGAATCTCCATTTCCTTATGTCTGTAATTCATCAGCAATACCAAGGGTTTATGAAGGTGACAAGTATTGTTCTTGTACTGGCATTTTACAGTGTAATGCTACAGTTGTTCATAGACATAGCATGTATCATTTGTAAAAAAAATGTGAGACACAGGCAATATAGAACAACATATTGATGAACCAGTTTAACATAACATCTTAACATGTTTTAGGTAGAGATCTGTGAGTTCTATCTCTGTAACCTCTAGATATCCTAATTGAAGCTGGCCCATGACATTCTAGGCATAGCCTGAAGCTAGGGTAGTTTTTAAAATTTTAACCGACTCTCTGTAGTATGAAATATTGTAGTGCACAACAGCAAATTATTTATTTTATTTTAATCAAGAATATAGATTGTTAAATAAGGGTAATACATGAAGCACAAGATTTCCCATGTGAGACTGTGAGACTAGGGCCACATTCACATTCACAAATGTGAAAAAAAAGTATGGGTGCCAGTCAGTGTCTTGCATCAAAGGGTCAGCCATATATCTATGTATGACATTTTTTAATGTTAATGACATACAGCACATGCACAGCACAGGGATACAATTCTTGTGTTGATTGGTGTTTTTCACAGACCCATAGACTTACATAGGCCTTTGACATCCGTGATATTGGAAAAAAATGGACATGTCTCCATATGCTTTGGACAGACACACAAAGTCCTTAAAAAAAGATGGACATGTGAGCAGCTCTATAGATTATAAACAATATGTGTGGTGTGAATGACAAAATATCACACATATCACCACACAGATACCACATTTATTGGAAAGACTAGATAGGGGCCTGATGCTATTGCTTAGGGAAGGCAGTGATGTCACAATGGGGGCAGGCTCTGTGAGGCTGAGCGCAGCGGCTCTCTCTCTTCCTATCTGCTTTCTCTCTCGCCCTGAGCTGCCTTCACCCCTCTGTGCTCTCCCCTTTGATCTCTCTCCCTCGTGCACTCTCTCTCTCTCCACCTGTGCACTCTCAGCCCTATTTGCTGTCTTCACCCCTGTGCTGTCTTTCTCCTTTCATGTGCTCTCTCCTTTAAGCTGTGTACCCTGTGAGCTATCCCCCCTGTATGTGGTCTCACTCCCCCTGGACTATTTTCTCCTCTCTGTGCTCTCTCCTTGGAACTATCTCCCCCTGTGTGCTCATTCTGCCCGCCTATGTTCTCTCTCTGCCCCCCTTTGGGCTCTTTGGCCCCCTGTGTGCTTGCATTCCCCCTGTGTGCTCTCTCTGTCCCCTGTGTTCTCTCTCTGCCCCCTTGTGCACTTGACCGCCTGTGCTTTGTATCTCCCCCTTATGCTCTCTCCCTCCAGTGGTGTCCAAAGATGGCAGGGGTGGCGTAAGTAAGTGTGCATGCAGGCACCAGGTCATGCTGCTGCCATCTTTGTATACCCAGGTGTTCAAAGAAGGCAGCTGCATGAGTAACTACACATGTCGGGTATACGCATGCGTACTTACTCAGGTTGTGATGTGTCAGCGGCTGTGGGTGGCAATTTTAAGTGGTGGCAGTTTCAGGTGGTGGTGGTTGAACCACTGCTGGAAGTACTGCACAATGTGCCAGAACCTCCACTGGGCACCATATTTGCACACCCATCACTCTCCTCCTGTGAACTCTCTCTTCCCCCTGTGTATTCTCCCTGCCCCCTCTTCACTCTCTCTGCCTCTTCTGTGCTATCTCTGCCTCCTCTGCACTGTCTCTGCTCCCTCTGTGCTATCTCTGCCCTCTGGGCACTCTCTCTTCCCTCTGTGCCTTCTGTGCATTCTTTGTGCCCACTGTGTGTTTTCTTTGCCTCTTGTGTGCTCTCTGTGTGCTCTCTGTGCCACCTGTGTGATCTATGTGCCCCCCAGTGCACTCTCTGTGCCACCCAGTGCACTTTCCATGCTCACTGTGCACTCTCTCTGCCCCGTGTGCTTTCTATGCCCTCCTGTGTGCTCTCTGTGCAGGTGCTGGCTGAAAAACTTCGGCCTGGGGGGCAAGCACACAGCAGAGGCTAATAAGCAGTGAGCTTCAGGCGCAGAGCGGCCACCCAGACCAACATGAAAAATGGCTGGGTGGCCCCAAAACTGCTCCTTGACCACTGGCCTGGGGGGCATCTGCCCCCCTGCCACCTGGTCCAGCCAGCCCCTGTCTCTGTGCCATCCTGTGTGCTCTCTGTGCCCCCTAGTGTACTCACTGAGCCACCCAGTGCACTCTCTGTGCCTTCTTTGTGCTCTCTCAGCCCCCCTGTGTGCTTTCTCTCTGTGTGCTCTTTGTGACCCGTGTGCTCTCCGTGCCCCTCAGTGAACTGTGTTCCACCCAGTGCACTCTCTGTGCCCCCTAGTGAACTCTCTGTGCCTTCTGCATAGATGTCACGCCGCAACCATCTTTGCACACCTGGGTGACATGAGTAAGTGTGCATGTGTGTACCTGGCACGCGCATGCATGGTTACACAGGCTGCCATTGTTTTAGACACCCTTGTGTCCAAAGATGGGGGCCACCAGAGTAACTGGACATGCGTGCCGGTTACACACATGTGCACTTACTCAGGCAGCGTAGTGTGTGGCAATGAGGTGTGGCGGCTGCGGGCTGCAGGTGATGGGCTGCAGGTGGTGGTTCCTGGTGTCGGTTTCAGGGGTTGGCAGCACTGCTGGCAGTACTGGGCAAATGGCACCTGCTGGTGGTAAAGTCCATATTTGCATACTTATAACCTGGGTATGCAAACATGGCTGCCACCGGCACGTGTTAGGAAGGCATCGGAATGCCAGAAGTGGATGACGGACAGGACAGCATGATTATGTAAGTAGGTGGACAATGAAGAAGGGCTAAAGCTGCAAATATGGTGCAATCAATGGTCAGGAAAAGATGAGTTGTTGTTTCACAGACTAGAAAACAACAGAACTTACAAGTGAAAACAGGACTAGTAACACTATGAGAGGCAGAATATACAATGACGTACTGTGCATTTAGTGATTTTTCTTCTTCATCCCGTCTAGACTTTCGTGACTTTTTTCCAGCTAAGCCTCTCTTTTGAACAGTTTTACTCCATAGAAATCTTTTGCTCTTTACTCATCCTATGATTCAGAGATATTACTGGATTCTATGTGGGCATGTCTGCAGAATTACCCTTTAAGCCATATCCGCTTGATAATGACTATACAATTTGCTGTAAACAAGATGAGCCCTGGAACGATGTGGAGGAATTAAAAAATAAAAAAAACAATGAAAAACAAAAACCAGAATGCTTAGGGAGCAACAGAAAAAAATAAGAACAAAACAGTCCACTTTTGACCTGGTGACAGTTCTTTTTTAACGTTAATATGTACTGCTTCAGTGGAAATAAATTACAGTGTCCACTGCCCGCAAAACGAATTGTAATGTAAACTATCCAAATTAATGAAATATAATATACATACTGTATATGCATTCCTAAAAAATAATTTTAATCTCTACTGCATCTGGACAAATAAATCTAATACATACTGCATTATACACAACGTTGCATGTTTCTATTAACCCCTTCTCGATATATTACATAGATTTACACATCTTTGAAGTGAGCTCAGAAACTGAGCCTGCTTTATTGCTGGCAGATGATGGCTGATTAAAAGCAAAGAGTGAATCAGACCTTCCCCTGGTGTTGATAAACTGTCAAATGCCACTGTCAGCAGCATATATAACTCTTGGCTCAGAGGGCGAGCCATTCTAAGCACCCATTGGGTTCCACTGTGACTATGAAGTGCCTGTTTTATGACAGCCAGAGATCTGCTGCAGACCCCTTTTCCTGTCATGACAGATTTATGAAAAACTCATATGAGTAGAGATGAGCGAACGGTTTGACGAACTGGCAGATGTTCAATGAATAAATCGGCGAACAGATCGCCAAACTTCCGAACCTAATTCAAATCAATAGCAGGCAAAATCAAAGGCATAGAAAACATCTTCAAAAGGGGCCCAAAAGCTACCATAAACAGCTTAAACTATTGGAGCTATGGAGCTATGCTGATTTGGCTTAGCTATTAGCGCCCTAAGATATTATTATCAAGCTTCAGTGCCACTGTCATCCTGCTTCCAGGTCTGATTATTAATCTCAGACATATTTACTGCTTTCCCCCATGATTGGCTAAAATCAGACTTAGCCCTGCCCACCCTCTATGCCAGCATCTCTGATTGGCTGCTAGTATAGACACCCAACTGACATCAGATTACTGTAAAAATAAACAGTTGAAAAAATTGGCTTTTTGTCCCCCCCTGTATTTACCCTTTAGTGTAACAAGAAAGGGACAAAAGGGTGCAAGCTTACAATATATAGGGGAGTGAGACATTATATAGTTGCTTGACATCTGTCTGTCTATCTCTAAGTCTATTTTTTCCATCTATCTATAAACCTATCTCTACTTTCCATTATCTATCTATCTATCTATCTATCTATCTATCCATCCACTTGGACAGCTGAAATTGTAAAAGATTTTAAATATTAAAAAAATTTAGCAGACCTCAGCCGCCCCAGGAGTGGCGACTTTGTTACATACGCCACTCATGGCTCTTCGCCCCGACTCTCTCGCTGCCCTCCTGTATTGACAAATAGTATAATGGTATTTGGAGTTGATGCCAATTAGGTAATGTCAGCTGACCAAGCTCAGAGGTTAGTAATGCCAAGGTGTTAATCAGATACCCGATATTGCTAACCAACTCAGTGAGGGCACAAATAAGCACACCAATAAATATCTTATTTGAAAATTATCCACAATACCTTCCTTTTTCATCATTTTTTTAAATTGAAATCCATTTTTTTGAAAGCCTCCCATTCCACTGAATCCTCCAAAAAAGCATGTATAAAATAATTAGTTTTTTAGTTCATCATTAATTCATCTGGAATGTTGAATAAGGCTAGTGAGCAATGCATGGAAAGGTTCAAGATAAATGCTATAATAATCTGCGAAAAAAGAAAGCGCATATAGGGTGTTATCTCAATTGAACACTTTCACTTTGCGATGTGGAATTGCTCACCTTTGTCAGTTGTGATCACCCACAACTGGTAGAAAAGCGTTAAGGCAGCTGCTGCAGGGACCGCACTCCCACAGGAAACCATGGTTGTGATGCAAAAATTCTTTGGACGAAGTGCCTTAATGTCCGTGCTGCTGCTACAGGATCAAAGGAACCGAGACACAGGAATGTCTGGATCAGCTCAATGAGAAGCTGATCCAGACATTCCTGTGTCTCGGTTCCTTTGATCCTGTAGCAACAGCACGGACATTAAGGCACTTCGTGCAAAGAATTAATGCTATAATAACACACTTGTGCACATGCCAAAAATCTATATTCTAAACATATAGAATAAAAAGAAATAAAAGGTTTGCACATTTTCAAGAAGCAAAATTTATAGTGTAGTGTTTTCTGTATGCGAACAGACCTATAAGACCATGTACATTAAGCATATAATGGATGTATGCTATATTTATCTGAATTACTATCAGGTAAGTGTAGAAAAGGTGGCCTTGAATGATGCTAACCCTTTGCAATAACAAAGGTTTGCTCTCTAAACAAAAAAATGTAAAAAAATAAATAAAAAAAGAATTTTAAAAAATTGTAAGCTTTGTTAAAGGGATGTTTAATGGAGATTCTAAGGCTCCTGGATCTAACAGCCGCTGGCACAATTGGCACTCTTCCAGGGGTTCATAGACTGCAGGTGGCCCAACAATTGTAAACTCAACGCAGTTTAAAACCTTTCTATTAACCACTTAATGACCAATGACAGCTATACCGGTTATGGCTTTGAACTGTCACTTCATGTAAACACTCTTTTTGGTCAAAGAAATGCAGAAAATATCATCCTAAATTTACCCCTAACATGAAGCCCAATATGTCATGAAAAAACTATCTTGAAATTACTGGGATATGTTGAAGCGTTGCAGAGTTATTACCTCATAAAATGACACTGGTCAGAATTGCAAAAATGATGATTGGTCCTTAAGGGGTTAAAACTTCCTTAAATTCACCATGTTGAAAGACCTGGAAAGCTGTGAACTCAGCTAACCTTAGGTTAGTGGAGTTCTCAGCCACCGGGTCTTCCGGAGAGTGTTTTGGCCCCAAACCTTCAAGAAAAGTTTTAAGGCCATTTTAGGATTCCTAACTTTTTCCCTGAACAAAGTCTCATTTGCTGATTTTTTTAGTAAATAGCTTGGGTTTTTCGATCAGGAACCGAATCGTCAATGTTCATGCCGAATTTGAAATTGAGAAACGTTCTGGGAAAGTTCGCTCATCTCTATAAGCAATACCCATATTAAAAGGCTTTATGAGTATGAGCAGACCTATAAGACCATGTTTTTAAGTATATAATAGATATATGCTATTTTTATCTGGATTTCTAGCAGGTAAGTTTAAAAATGGTAGCCTCACTTGCTGTTGACCCTCTGCAATATTAAAGGCTTTCTCTTTAAAAAAATCATAAAAAAGATAGTAAAAGCTCTCTTAAAGGGATGTTTAAAGGAGATTTTAAAGTTCTGGGATTTCACAGCTGCTGGCACAGCTGGCACTCTTCCAAAACCTCACAGCCTGCAGGTGTCCCAACACCTGCAAACTCAAGTAAGCTTAAACATTTTCTTTTAAAGACCCCTTAAATAAGCCATGTTGAAAGTAACTGGTAGACCTGATGACTGTGAACACAGCTAACCTTAGGTTAGCGGAGTTCTCTTTCTACTGGGTCTTCTGGTGAGCATTTTGGCCCCAAACCTTCAATGAAAGTTTAAGGGCCATTTTCACATTTTCAACTTCTCTGTGAACAAAGCCATGTTCGCCGATTTTTTTTTGTGTTTTTTGATCACGAACTGAATCTTCAATGTTTGTGCCAAATTTGAAATTGTTTTCAGAAAAATTTGCTTGTCTCTAAATACGAGACAGTAATTTTTACCTTTAATGGAATGCTATTGTACAGTAGTATATAGTGTAAATAATCATGATTGCAGACTTCAGTCCTATAAGAAAAATCTAAGAATTTAAAAAAAGCTTAGAAAAAAATGTAAAAGTATAAAGATTCAAATTACCCTCTTTCCCCCATTAAAAATTAAAGAGAAAATCAAAACACTAGAATGCAATAAGAATTTATCAAAATTATGTAACTAATCCAAAATGATATCAATAAAAATGTTAGCTCAGGAAACAACTTACTTGGGGATTCATATTACCAGGTCATCTTTACTGAACACAGTGAAAACAAACCCAAAAAAGTATTGTGAATTTTTTAATGCAGTTTCACCAAACCTTGATTTTTTCCCCATTTCCAGTACATAGCATTGTAAAATGAATAGAGTAATTTAAAACTACAACTTGTACCACAAAAAGAAAGCTCTAATACACCTATGTGAAGGAAGAAATAAAAAAGTTATGGTTCTTGGAAGAAGATTTGGAAATAACAAAAATGGAAGGATTTCAGGGGTGACTAAAGCTTTGGACCCATTCTGAAAAATGCAGCTTATTGCTCAAGGACTATTACCAAGGTGACTAATTGTCATGAAATCAACCTCATATCCTTTTTCTTACACATCTCTCACTTTTGTATTTGAATATAGAATTTAATGTTACAATAAAGATTTTTTTTTATTCCTTCTGGAGTTGGATTTTTTCACTTACCTTGAATCATGTGGGATATACAAACATAGCTGTGTATATCACATAGACTACAGTGAGACTGCTGTATAAACATTGGTGATCAAAATTAGAGAACAGCACACAATTTTCTTAATGTTTTGTCCTATGTGAAAATATCCTAACATAAGTAAATTAGCAATAGTTTAATCTTATTTCACTAATTAAATAAATTCTAAAGCACAGATTAAAAATGTAAATGAGATAAATGAAAAAGAACACTAATCAAAATTAGGGTGCTTTCACATCAGCAGTTTTCGCAGATCGTGGCAGTTGCGGTGAAAAAAACACAACTGCCGCGATTACCGCATAACCGCTGCACTTGCGGCACAGTTGCGGCGGGCCCCATACAATGTCTATGCGGGGAGAGGCGTGGCCTGCAGCAGCATGTGAGGACGTGGATCCCTGAGCTCCTGTGCCCACAGACAAGCTACTGGGAATTTTTGCCTTTTTAAAGGCAAATTGTCTCATCAAAGCGACAAGACCTGTAAGATCTAATCTTTGGGCTTCATTTGAACCCTTTTGAGATCAATTCTGAGAGGAATTCACCTCAGGACACCTTGAAATCTAGCCCCTCAGAGGAGTGATGGAGGCTCCATTTTAAGACTACTGGTCACCTCATAATAATATCCTCCTGTTGTCTGTTAAAAGTCAGGAATTGACATTTCAGGTCGTAATTCTGAAATTATACTGGCTTTTACCTTTATTCGGCTGAATTTGTAATGATTTTTACCTCAAGACACTGCCTGAAGTCTATTTGTTTGGTTTTTTTTTTGTTTGTGTTTTCCTCACATGAGAGTGAAGGTGGCGCCATTTTGTGATCACTGAATGCTTCATAATAATACTCCTGGTGTGGCCTGCTGCAGCTCCATGTAGGTCACTATTTCTGGAGCTCCTGTGCTTGTACCAAAGCGACTGGGTTTATTGAGCCTTTAAGGTTCTGACCCTAACTGAAGCTACTGAACCAAATCTTGTAAACCCCCGGGAAGGTTATGACCAGACCTGGTGGTGGATTACAGCTCCCATCATCTGCATACACTACTTTATGAGAAGAAGCTGAGGAGAACCTCTGCGGGCGCCATCTTGTATCGCATAATATCCTGTAACTGCCATCATCTACAGTGAAGGGTCTGCCCTATCTGAGTCTCTCCTGTTTGTGTGCCAGAGATCTCCCTCTCATTTACATGGGTGCCTTCCTGTATCTACTGCCGGTGCTCTCCTTCCCATCTGCACGGGTGCCCTCCCGCTTGTCTTGCCGGAGCTTTACCTCTTATCTGTGAGGAGTTGAGTCCTGCTTCCCGCTGGGTACTGTCGCTGCTTGAGCTGCTCCCGCTCCCTGCCGGTGACGTCGCTCTCCTAGACCTGCCGCCTCTGCTCCGGATGCTGTGTCCACACTGAAGCCGGTCTCCCTCAGGCTCTGCGGCTGCTGCAGGTCTGCTCCTTGGGCTTATCACAGGCCGCTGAGGAGAGGTTCTGCTGGGGTCTTGGAGCTGGTGGGGGTGGTGTCTGTGGGCTCTCCTGCAACTAGTTAGGAGAAGTTCCCTTGGGGCTTGTCGCCTCTGGGTCGTTTTAGGTGGTAGGTGGAGGTGTAGAGGAACTATTTCTTCTTCTTCCCCTTGTACGCCATTTTGAGGCACAAGTGGCGGAATGTTACGTCTGTTTCAAGCCGCAGCACACTGTGCTGATCTACTGTCTATTAATTATAAGGTCCAGACCTCTCTCATTGAAAGCTAGCAACCCCCCTGTGGTTGAAAAAGCAAATTACAGCTCGCTTACCTCCAGGTCTGTGCTACAGTCATCTGCTGTCGCCTTCTGGCGTTACCTGTTACTACAGAATTTAACCATACCCATCCAGTTCATTATATGTGATAATTAATTACATAGTGCAGAGAAGTATTTACAAGTATATTGATACCTTCTATGGATTGCGAATTCCTCAAGCACAATTATTAATACACTCAGTCCTAATAGTAAAATAGTACTGTTGAGTTCACAGCCACTTTCCTATTGGTTTCCACGATTTGAGCTCTCCGTGTTGTGAGAACTATATGAGCCCCCCAGTAACAGAACTTTATTACCACACTAACGCATTGCATTGTGAACTATAACCTAATAACTACTTTCTCTTGGCGGAAGTACGCTTTCAAGCCCCCTTGACATAAGGACTTGTTAGGGTTTTTTTTTTTTTTTTCCCTCTGAAAACCTACAAGCAAGTTAGGTCGCCGGGCCTACGACGCTCCCTAGCTCTGCAGAACAGGAGGAGAAGTGAGAAGAAGTAGATCAAGGATCCACCACTTGTATAGCGGAGTATCTCTGTCTTTTCCCCTATCCTTCAGTCTCTTATGTATTAAGCATTTTAATGATTTGTTGATACTGATTTACCTTACACGGTTCTGCGAGTTGCAGTAGTGACTTATGTAGCTGGTTCTGTGAGTACCATCAGATAGGCTGTAGTCGGAGTTTACCAGCAGCTCACTATCATAAAACAGTTGGATTGCTTTCTAGTTGGAGTGCTGTTATACTGAGACCTCCTACCTGGCTTTCGAGACTGGCCAATAACTCAACCCAAACCGCTTGGGTGCCTAAGTAATAGTTATCTTGATTACCAGTCTTATAAGAAAGCATATCTTTCTTCAAATACTTGGGGAAATACCCTTATAGCTTTGCGTATAAGGGATTTACTATTACATATTTATAACTATAATGGCTCCTAAACTAAAACCTAGCAGTGCCACCAAACCTAACAATCCTGACTTATCTATGGAAAATAAAAATAAAAATGATGATATGGGTTCCTTATCCGTGTGGGGGGAGGACGACCAGTGGGCGGTGGAGCGACCTGGAGATGGGGCTGTACCACCTTCGGAGGGGTCCAAAAATTCCTCTGAAGGAGAGATGACCTGCGAGCCCTCACAAGATGTAAATAAACGTAAGCTAATGGAACATTGTACAACTAGTAACCCTACTAACAAACAGATAGAGGGAGTGGACTCCGAGGGAGACTCCCCTCTCAAAAGCCCACTCCGACAAAAACAAAAGAAAAGCTCCGGGGAGGGAGATTCTCTTAGAAATTTGGAGAGTGGGCGACCTTTGGACACGGATCTTTTATTGAAACACTTTACAGCATTTCAACAATCTGTAACTGATGAGATCTCTAGGCAATTTCAGGATTTCAGAGTTTCTCTCTCCTATGTTTTAACCAGGACAGAGGTAACTGAAAAAGAAGTTCAGATTCTTAAGGGGGACAATGAAGGTATTATACAGGAACAAGTTAAAATTAAAAAAGAGTTGCAGTTTTTAAAGGATAAATTAGCGGACAGAGAAGACAGGGACAGAGGAAGCAATCTTAAATTCAGGGGGATCCCGGAAAAAATTAAGAACCAGGAACTCCTTGGTTACATGAAAAACATAATTAAAAAAATGGTACCATCTCTTCCAGAGATTGAATATTCAATTGAAAGAGCACATAGATTGCCCAAACCAACACGTCTCTCGGAAGAAATTCCTAGGGATGTCATAGTCAAATTTACGTTTTACCAAACGAGAGATCAGATAACCAACTTTTTGAGACTTCACAAATCCCTACCACTACCATATGATAGGATCAGAGTTTTCACAGACATTTCTAAAGAAACTATGATCAAAAGACGTACCCTGAAACCAATTACTGATATTTTACAAACAAAAGACATCTCTTACAGATGGGGGCGCCCTCTACCTCAGTTATTTTCATATATAAACAAAAAACAATAGTTATTGAGGATACTGAAAAAGGACTCAGAATTCTTAGGGACCTCACTTTAATGGATGGCGCTTCTTAAATTATCTGGGTTCCCTCTTCCTGACTCTCTGTTCCTGTTATATAGTATACTACTCTATATATAATTTGGTCTATATGAGCACATACGGCTAAAACGTGAGCCTCAAGGAAGTTACCACCGGTTCACAAGAACCCTTCCATTTGAACACTAAGATATTTTAGTTGTTAATTGTTGAAATCTTTGAAATGTTTGATTGTTCCTTCTTGTCACGCGCTGTTTCTATACTTAACATAATTACCAATAACCTTTTTGTCATACTGCCAGTTCAAGATCTGAGTCTCAAGACCGACCCATCTCTGCTTAATTATGGCTAATAAATTTGTATCTTTAAATGTCCATGGTCTCAACTCACCTCAAAAGAGACATTTAGTTTGGAAGGAACTTATACATTTGCATGTGGATATTGCAGCCCTGCAAGAAACTAAATTCTCAACTGATAACCCTCCGAAGTTTGATAATAAGAAGTTTCCCCATATTTATTTTTCTTCTGGTGAAAAGAAGAAAGCTGATGTTGCAATTATAGTTAAAATAAAATAATATACAAGATGGGCGCACACCTCTAGTGGTGGGTGCTAGCATGAAAATATACATACTTACTAGAAAGAGAATCAGCTGCACACCAGCACTTCATGTCTACAAGGAAAAAGCGTATGGCTAACAAGTATTATTGCATTGTGTGAACAGGAACCAAGAACATATTGGAAAGCTACTGAAAGCTATCTGAGAATAAATGTGAAAAATTAGTTAGAATGTTATGGCCATGACATCCGGAAGCCCAGTAACCGCTTTCAAGGTTTTTTCACTCTACTGGGTCCTATCTAAAAACCTTATGTCTGCAGTCTGGATATGTGAATGGGATAATGCCCTGTGTGCAATTAAAACCTGCTTATAAAGGAAATTATCAGGACTATGTGTAGGTTCTCATAGCAGTTACTGGGTGGGGGGGAGGGTGCTGCAACCAAAAAAACTATATAATATAATATACAAGATGGGCGTACACCTCTAGTGGTGGGTGCTAGCATGAAAATATACATACTTACTAGAAAGAGAATCAGCTGCACACCAGCACTTCATGTCTACAAGGAAAAAGCGTATGGCTAACAAGTATTATTGCATTGTGTGAACAGGAACCAAGAACATATTGGAAAGCTACTGAAAGCTATCTAAGAATAAATGTGAAAAATTAGTTAGAATGTTATGGCCATGACATCCGGAAGCCCAACATTCTAACTAATTTTTCACATTTATTCTTAAATAGCTTTCAGTAGCTTTCCAATATGTTCTTGGTTCCTGTTCACACAATGCAATAATACTTGTTAGCCTTACGCTTTTTCCTTGTAGACATGAAGTGCTGGTGTGCAGCTGATTCTCTTTCTAGTAAGTATGTATATTTTCATGCTAGCACCCACCACTAGAGGTGTGCGCCCATCTTGTATATTATATTATATCGTTTTTTTGGTTGCAGCACCCTCCCCCCCACCCAGTAACTGCTATGAGAACCTACACATAGTCCTGATAATTTCCTTTATAAGCAGGTTTTAATTGCACACAGGGCATTATCCCATTCACATATCCAGACTGCAGACATAAGGTTTTTAGATAGGACCCAGTAGAGTAAAAAAACCTTGAAAGCGGTTACTGGCTTCCGGATGTCATGGCCATAACATTCTAACTAATTTTTCACATTTATTCTTAGATAGCTTTCAGTAGCTTTCCAATATGTTCTTGGTTCCTGTTCACACAATGCAATAATACTTGTTAGCCATACGCTTTTTCCTTGTAGACATGAAGTGCTGGTGTGCAGCTGATTCTCTTTCTAGCAATTATAGTTAAAGACACGGTTAAATTTGAAGAGATAGAGGTAATCAAAGACAAAGATGGTAGGTTTTTGATATTGATTTGTAAGATTGATGATGTGATTTTTACTCTGGCAAACATCTACGCTCCTAATAGGGGCCAAATTGGCTTCCTGAACAAATTAATTAAGATTATTCAGCAACAAAAGAAAGGTCAACTGATAATAGTAGGGGATTTCAATGCAGTACCCAACCCGGAAATTGACTCCTCAAACAAGTCAAGAAACTCCAATACATCTTTGAATCCATGGATAGATAAAGAGGAACTATATCATGTGTTCCGTTGCTTAAATTCTTCATCAATAGAATTTACACACTATTCAGAAGCCCATAAGTCTTTCGCCCGAATAGATTTGGTCTTGACAGACATACACACGTTACATAAATTTAAAAAAATTAGTATTCTTCCCAGATCTTGGTCAGATCATTCACCAGTAGTATTCGAATTGACCCCACTCACTGCTCATATACCCCAGGGAAATTGGAGAGCTAATTCTTACCTGTTCCATCACCCACAATATAAAGAATTAATACAAAATTCTATTGGCCTATACTTCAAAGAGAACGATACTGCGGATGTCTCGATATCCACACTGTGGACTGCCCATAAGGCCGTACTAAGAGGGCAACTTATGCAACTCAATTCTAGATTGAAACGCATGAACACTAAAGATACTGAAATAATTGTTAAAAGAATTAGAGAGTTGGAAGTGTCCCTACTCCAATCTAACAAAGAGGAAATCCATAAAGAAATCCTAAAATTAAGACTGCAGCTTAAAACATTGCTGACCTCTGACTATGACAAAATTATAAGAGTTTCCAAAACTAACTTCTACTACTGCATGAATAAGCAAACCAAACTATTCGCCAAACGGATAAAAACACATAGACTTAAAACAAGGATAATACAAATTAAAGATAACTATGATACTATCCAAAAAAATCCTAAAAACATCTCGGAAATTTTCGCAAACTTCTATAGAAAACTCTATAACCTCAAACTAGAAAAACAGGAACCCCTCCCTGAAATGCAAGACATAAACAAATTTCTAGACTCCATCCAGCTTCCTTCTATCTCAGAAGAAGAACTAAAATTTCTAAACTCTCCCTTTACAGATTCTGAAATTTTAGAAACCATCAAAACATTAAAAAAAGTAAATCCCCGGGCCCTGATGGATTCCAGAATGAATATTATTTAGCGTTCCAATCCTCTCTCGCACCCTACCTCACAAAATTGGCGAACTCTCTCACTACCAATAAAGGTGCCCTCCCGGCAGAAATGCAGGAAGCTCTGATCTCGGTTATTTACAAAAATAAAGGAGATAGGGAAAATGTTACTAACTACCGGCCAATATCTCTCCTCAACTCAGATTTTAAAATTATTAGCAAAACAATTAATAACCGAATACAGAAAGTCACCCCCAAACTATTACAGGGAGATCAGGTGGGGTTCGTACCGGGCAGAAATACTACTGATGCCACGAGGCGAGCTCTTAATTTGATTTCTTGTGTGGAGGAAACAAAGACACCAGCACTAGTAGTAGCTGTCGATGCCGAAAAGGCATTCGATAGAGTGCATTGGAATTACCTTTGCCAAACACTACACAAATTCGGCCTTCAGGGAGGAATCCTGAATGCAATTGAATCACTATACTCCCAACCTACGGCCAAAATATTAACTAATAACACTTTATCTGATAAATTTATCCTTACTAATGGAACTAGGCAGGGCTGCCTTCTTTCTCCTACCCTTTTTGACTTATTCATAGAGCCATTGGCTGAAATGATACGTATAAATCCTTATATAAAAGGAATCCCCATCCAACATAGGCAATTTAAAATCTCGCTGTTTGCTGACGATATCCTCCTGACACTAACGGACCCTTTGGTTTCAATGCGACATCTCCTAGACACCATACGAAATTTTTCCAGAGTCTCTCACTATAAAATCAACCTTGCTAAAACACAAATCTTACCTCTTATCATTGACCAACCAACACTAGAGATTCTTAAGTTGGAGTTTCCCTTATCCTGGGAACACAACACTCTCGACTACTTAGGGATTAAGATCTCCAAACCACTCTCAAATGTCATAGACATTAATTACGCAGAAATATATAAAACCATACAAACAGACCTTCTCCACATGAAAAAAATTGAAATGTCTTGGTTAGGGAAAATCAAAGCATATAAGATGTGTATTCTCCCAAAACTTCTCTACTTATTTAGATCTATTCCCCTCAAAATTCCTTGTAAATGGCTGCAAAAAGTCCAGATGCAGATCTCCAAGTTTGTTTGGAATGACGGTAAGCCTAGAGTTGCCAAGACTACACTTATGAAAGGGAGGACTAGAGGTGGACTTGCTCTTCCAAATTTATATGCTTACCATCATGCTATCTTGATCAAAAATAGTCGTAACTGGTGGAGGGAACATGATCGACCTAATTGGTTAGAACTAGAAGAACCCAAAAACATGAGGAACAAATGGGCCTAGTGGTTATAGCTCATCTCTGCGATAAAAAAAGACCACTTTCTAAAAATCAAATCACAAAAAAAACTATAATCCAATCCTGGAAGTTACTACTCAACTATTCCAGCAAAACGCATAAATATTTCCCCCCGTCCTGGATACCCATTGAAGTATTTGAAGTGATTGCCCCCAAAATTGAACTGGGGTCATGGAAATTAAAGGGAATTACTTATATATCTGATATTGTAGACGGTAATAATTTACTCCTCACATTTCACACAATCAGAAACAAATTTGATTTGGATACCTCAGAAGTTAGCAAGTGGACTAAATTAGAAAAACTGGTTCAGACTCATGATCTTAAATTCTCTCTGCCACAAAAGCTAGTCCAAATGGTTAAATACTTCCAAAGTAACGTGTTCTGGAAAACCAGTACTATTTACCAATCCTTTAACTTAGATATTGTTACTCAAAAAACAACAAACTTGGTGGCATGGGAGAAAGAACTTGCCCTAGATATTAGTCTGGACCAAATACAACACATTTTTGACAACATATATTCTGCCGTTCCCTGTTACTCGTTAATTGAAACCCATTACAAAATCTTTACCAGATGGTATTTAACCCCCTATAGACTACACCTTATTCATGACCAAAACTCCCCATTGTGTTGGAGAAATTGTGCGGAGGTTGGTTCTTTATCACATATATTTTGGTACTGCAAATCCCTCAGATCATATTGGGACAAAATAAACCTTCTAATAAATGATGTTACAGGACTACAGGTTCAATTTACGGAGGAATTAGTGCTTCTACTTATTGGAATCGACCTAATTCCCAAACTTCATAGACCAATTGTGTCCCATATTATATTAACTTCAAAAAATAACATAGCTACTAAGTGGAGAGACCCTCTTCCTCCGAGCTTTGAGGATACTATTGATAAAATAGGATCCCATAATGTTTATGAATATGCTTACTCACTTAGGCATAACCTTTTAAGAAAATATAAAAAGAAATGGCGTTATTGGAATGCCTCTATGCCCTCTCCACATATTCCCAGAGACATGGACAACGTATACTAACTGCTCAGATACATTAGACCATCCTGCTTGAGACTCACTTGAATCTTAGGTCACTTACGTTTATGGCTGTATTGACTACCTCACCTAATGATAGCGCGTGAAATGATATGTACATAGTTCATTTGTTAATGTATATTGACGGAGTAATTCTGTTATGAACAATCCGTCTTATCTGTAATTGCTAATATTATCTTTTTATTTTCCTATATTGTAATTAATGTTTCTAATTGTACATGCTATTGTATTACTATTATCGAGTTGTATACTCTATTCTTTAATTAATACGCTCAGTAATGTACCTGAGGAAGACATTTTATACTGTCGAAACGCGTTGTATGTGCTTTTCTTAAGAAATATTAAAAAACTCTTTATGAAATTACAAGAAGCTTTGGATCATAGACCTCTGGGAGCGCAAATAGCCTGGTAAAAAACTCTTTTAGTAATGTATTCGTGAGCTATCTGTTTTGCATAGTAAATTCAATAAAAATCATTTGAAAACAATGTCTATGCGGGCTTACGGCAGGTGCGGCAAGTGCGGTATGCGGTTGACCATATTTTTCTTTTCACGGTCGCACCTGCCGCAAGTGCCGAAACCGCACTTGCTGCACACTTACCGCAAGCCCCATAGACATTGCACGGGGCTTGCCGCAACTGTGCCGCAAGTGCAGCGATTACGTGGTAATCACGGCAGTTGCGTTTTTTCACCGCAACTGCCGCGATCGGCGAAAACCGCTGGTGTGAAAGGGGCCTTAGAGCACACTTTTAGATACTAATTATCTGACAATCCCTATTTAACTGGTAGCCTAACTTTCCAGTTTGCCCTCACTTTGCAAAAATGTTGTGCTGTTCCAAAGTGACTCAAACCCTCCGGCAGCAGGTTGTCCAGATGAAGGCCAAAGGGGACACCCTATCAGCCAAAGCAGCAAAAGTTGCTCATTCCAGGTCTGTGAATTCTAGAATATTGCATCTTTACAATATCACAAACTATTTCAAGTACCCCAGGAAGGCTGGTTACTCTTGAAAGTCAAATGCAAGAGAGGACAGGATAATGCGGAGAATGTCCATGGGTAATTGTTTCAACCCTGCAGCTGAAATAGCTCGCCAGTTCAGCACTTAACAGGGCAAGGCTCTGTCTAATCATACAGTGTCATAACGTTTAAGAGCATTTGGACTGAAAGCCCATGATGCAGTGACCAAACCTCTCATTATCACAAAAAATCAAAAGGCTAGACTCGAGAAGCTAAAGGAGCAAAAGGCTAGAGGAGCATGTTGTGTGGACAGAGGAGAAGTGGTCCACAGTTCATTTTAGTGATGAAAGCAAGTTACATTTATTTAGGTCTGATGGGAAACATTATTTTTGTTGACAAACTGGGGAATGACTGAACTCAAAGTGTGTAAAGAAGTTAGTGAAAGATTTTGGAGAAAGTGTCATGGTTTAGAGACTGTTTTTTGCTGCAGGGGTTGGACCTCTCATACAGCTACATGGCAGAGTGAATGCAAGTGTGTATCAGAACCTTCAACAA
Source organism: Allobates femoralis (assembly GCA_033576535.1). Lineage (NCBI taxonomy): Eukaryota > Metazoa > Chordata > Amphibia > Anura > Aromobatidae > Allobates > Allobates femoralis. Next base: position 241,259,675 of record JARQOC010000001.1, on the reverse strand, counting down.
CATGTGGTTCCTTACTTGTGTTCAGCACTCACTCAGCTAGCAATTTTCATGCAGAGTTCTGATCTAAACCCAATAGAAAACCTCTGGAAAATCATTGGTGAAAAACCTATGGCGAAGAATCCCACAATAGTCACAGAAATGTGGTAAAGACTGGAAGAAGAGTGGACCAAAATCATTCAGAGCAGTGTGAGAGACTACTGAGGTCCTGAGGCCACAGATGTGCTGAACTTAATCAAAGCAAAGACCTGTACACTTCCTACTGATTGGTGACTGTTGTAACCTTCACAAAATTTAGTTTTAATCTTTCTCTGTGCTGCAGGCATTGCTATTCTCAAATTTTGATCAACACGTTTTGTGTAAAATAAAGGTTTTCAGCTGATAAACTTTGGTTATTTTGGAAAACACTGTTCTAGTGGCATGGTTTTCCCCTTGCACAAAAACGGCAAATGTTGATCAATGTAGATTACATTCTGTCTGAAAAAAATCAAGTTATCATATATTGTCCCCTAATTTTGATCGCAAGTGTACATCACATTGGACACACTGACACTCTGCTGTAATCATAGAATGTACTAAGATCCATCTGTATACATAATATAGGACACACAGAGACTGCTTATACATTACATAGTATACACTGAGACTCTATTATATATACATCACGTAGGATACTCTGAGACTGCTGTAAAGAGATATGTGTATTCACCTCACTCTCAGATGAATGTTGACAGCTGCAATATGCATCGGAATGTGGGGAAGTCAATCCCATTAGGCAATCCAAAAAAGTTGAAGTTCCCAAACTCTGGTAAGTTTTGATAAAACAAACTTGTTTATTTAAAAAAGATAAACAATGTACATCAGGAATACCATGAGAAACGATTAAATATACGTGAAGAAGAATAATTATAAGAGCATTACGCATATCAAACTTGGTACTCTCCACTTCTTAATCATGGCTGTGTAGCTCAAATTTGATATTCTGAGATTGCTGTATACATCATGTAGGATACACTGGGACTGCTATATATATATATACATACACTCCCTGACAGAAGTTGGCGCTTATCCATGTTATGTAAATTAAAGCTTATAACATGACATTAAATTCATCCATTGATTGTATAAATTACTTTTTTGAAAGCTGAAACCCTCCGAAATGTGGTTTAGGTTTAGAAAATAAATTGGCATCAATGCTGAAATATTGATCATTTAATGAACACAGAATGGTCAGATTTTGGCAAGACAAAACAGTAAATAAATTGTAGAGTCTCAAAAATGAAAAATTACAAAAGCCACAAAAATTGGAAAACAGTCACTACGATGGTTAGTCCTTCCACCGTTGGCTGATGAGAAATATTTACAAGAGTGTTTTTACCACAACCAGTCCTGTGGTGTATTGGTCCATAAACTATTCAAGAATTTGCAAAGTTCATACATTAAGTCCTGTAGGCACAGTACACTTGCTGGTTTCATTTTTGCTTAGTTGCATGAAAAATAAAATATATTTACATTTTCAATTGATTAAACATATTCACTTAACTTTGCTAACATTCCCTGTAACGGGCTGGAATCTGATCAATGTTACTACGGGTGGATCTATGCAGTAAATGTACTTCTGTTTGTCTGGTCTGGTTGCTAGTGTCTACTACTAGTGTGGAGCCCCTCGGGACGGGGCACTCGGTGCCGGACCGGGGTGCTGCTGGGGAATGTCACGGCGGTCCTGGTCCGGACCGTGTCCCGGGCCCGCACAATATAATGGGGGGTTATTTACAGGGGATTTGTCACTCGTGATGCCACCCACTATATGCGGCCAGTAATGGGGCCGCCGCTGCTGCAGAACCTCTGGGGATGATGGGTTAGCAGCTTGGATGGAATAGTTCCTGTGGGCAGAACTGGGTTCCCCGGGGCAGTGGTAGAGGTAGTTAAAGTCTGTGAGGATGTTATTGATGCTGCAGGAGAGTAGGAGTAGCAATAGAGATGATAAGAGTAGAGGCAATGGCAGTCTATGAGGGCAAGTGGGGCTTCAGCATAGGAATGACACACACACTCACGGTTTCTGTTGTTCTTCAAGTCTTTACTGGCAGATGGTATTACACAGTATTGTCCACGGAGTCTGTACCAGGTTGCTCTCACCCTGACCGGGTCCTTGGCTTCCTACTTAAACGCTGTGTGTGGCCCTGCTGCTGCTTGTAGCTATACTGCCGGCCCTGTCTCTGCTCACGGGTACCAATATGCTGGGCAACTTGAGTCCTCTGTGTCACTGACTCCTTCGTGTTGCTTTGCTATGGTGCTGTGAAGATGGTGGACCTTCACTATGCCGGTGTTTACTGTCCTGTCTGTCTCAGGCACAGCCTCGGATCCGGTATCTGTCTTAAGCGCCTCCCCGGGATCAAGCTTTTGGGGTAACTCTTTATCCCGGGTAGGTTCCTCTGTTAATCTGTCTCCTTTCCTCAGACCTCTCAGGACCTCCACTGACACTTGGCTCTGCTCCTGCTCCAGACTAGACTAAACTGCAGACTGACTAAAACTGAACTAACTGTCACTCTTGTTTTGTGGTAAACAACTTTAGCTCCTCCCACTAGTGCAGGTGCCAGCTAAGCTCCTCTCACTTTCTAGTGTAGTGTTGTGTGGGGATTAAACCTGTGTTGTTTCTGTGGCATATTAACCCTTAGGGTGCCACACTAGTACTGTGGGTGTACTATCCACTATTGTACGTGTAGACCTACGTAGCACAGGTATACCAAAGTGGATTCTTAGACTTACCATGGAACAAACTGTTTCGCCGCTAGCAGGGGGTTGATTTTCTGGTTCTTCTATAGCTGGTGGATCTTCAGGCTCTTCTGAAGTCTCAAATGGTTCAGGAGCTACCCGTTGGGGAAAGGTCACTACAGGAACTACTATAGCTCCATTGATCTGGGTCCATGTTTTGGGAAAGTCTCTGAGTACTGTATGGATCATCTCTTCCTTCTGTTTCACAGGTTTAGGTAGATCAGGGACTTCTCTTCTGTGTTTCAACTAATCAGGACATTTCTTTAGATGGTCTCCTAATACGGCTGCTGAGGTTTCTCCTCCATCGTTACTGACTAAGCAGACTAAGGTGTTGTCAAAGTTGGAAGTATTACTGTATAGGGCTCTGCTTCCCACTGGTCATCCAGTTTATTGGTTCTTCGCTTTCTTTTTAAAACCTGCTCTCCTGTTGCTAAGGGAACTACAGGTGTGTTTTTATTGTAAGCTTTATCTTGCCTTTCTCTCGCTTAAGTCAAGTTTCTCTCTACACACTCTTGTACTTTACGGTATGTCTTTTGACGTTTTACATCCCAATCTGCTTCAGGTGGGTTTGTCTCAGTTGTTAACACTCCCATGTCTAGGTATATGGGTAACTTGCCTGATCTTGCTCTCATCATGTATGCAAGGGTACAATTGGTGGAACTGATTGTACAACATGATTGTATAAGTCCACTAAATATGGCAACTTTACTTGCCACATGCTTCTTTCTTCCAAGGGCAGTGTTTTCAACAGGTTTATTACCACTTGATTCATCTTCTCACACATTCCATTGGTCTGTGGATGGTATGGTGTTGTCCATATCTTCTTGCATTCGTAAAAGTTGCAAAACTCCTGGAACACCTCTGCTTCAAAGACTGGACCTTGATCTGTGAGCACTTGTTCAGGATAGCCATGGGGTCTGTAGAAATGGGCTTGAAAGGCTTTTGCTGTGGTCTTTGCTGTCAGGTCTTTTACTGGTACTACAACCAAGAAGCGTAAATAATGATCTACAATGGTGAGGGCATACACATAGCTTGACCGGCTCGGGGTCAACTTCACATCTAAGGCTAAAAGTTCAAGTGGATGTTTCGTGACAATTGGCTGTAGAGGAGCTCTCTGACTATCACGATCCTTCCTTCTCAGGCTGCATGGGCCACAGTTTCTACAACAGTTCTCAATAGCTTTCCTCATGCCAACCTGGTAGAATCTCTCACGTAACAGCACCTCCAGCTTCTTCCATCCGAAGTGTCCTGCTCCATCATGATATGCTTCTAGGACCATCTGGACATCTCTCGTCGGGACCACTATTTGCCACACCAATTCATGGGTTCTTGCGTTGATGTATCACCTTCACAGCTTACCCTGATAGGTGAACAACTTGCCCTTCTCCTTCCACAACTGTTGTGTCTCTGGTGGGGCATCTGGACCTGGTCAGCCTGTTTCAACAACTCTTAGACTAGTGAGATGGCTGGGTCACCATCTTGCGTCTCTGCCTAACTATGGTGCAGTAGCTTATTGAACGAGGCCTCTTGCATAACAGACCGCTTGCTTCTCACCTCATGAGAACACTGGGAGACTTTTCTGCGGTGAAAAGCTGGTAGCTCTTCCTCATTCAACTCCTCCTGGTCTTCTACCACCTCTGCCAAGTGGGGCATCCTCGACAGCGCATAAGCATTGGCGTTTTTGTGCCCTGCCCGGTACTTAATGGTAAAGTTGTAATTGGACAACTGGGCCATCCATCTCTGCTCCAGCGCACCCAACTTTGCAGTTTCTAGATGGGTCAGTGGGTTATTGTGTGTATAGATGGTAAACTTTGCAGAAGCCAGGTAATGCTTAAAACGTTCAGTTACTGCCCAGACCACTGCGAGGAACTCTAGCTTTCACGAGCTATAGTTGTCAGGGTTCCTTTCTGTAGGACGGAGCTACCTGCTGGCATAGGCAATCACTCTCTCTCTTTGCCTCTCTAAACCTAGGATAACACGGCTCCCAATCCCATATTGCTTGCATCAGTATACAGTACAAATGGCTGGCCATAATCAGGCTAGGCCAGGATCTCATCTCCCATCAGGGCCCCTTTCAGCTGGTTGAAGGAGTCTTCTTCTTAACTGTCCCATTCAAATGGTGGACTCAGGTTCTTGGCCTTCTTGGACTGGCCTATCAGGAGGTCTTGCATAGGCGCTGTCATCTGTCATCTGAAGCCCGGGCTTACCTGCGGTCGCGGCAGATGCGGTGAAAAAACCGCATCTGCCGCACTTGCCGCATAGCCGCCGCACTTGCGGCGCTGTTGCGGTAATCGCCATAGTAAGTATAGGGGGACTTGCGGCAGGTGCGGCAAGTGAGTTTTGTTTCGCGGCCGCACCTGCCGCAAGTGCAAAACCGCACTTGCCACACCTGCCGCAAGTCCCCCTATACTTACTATGGCGATTACCGCAACCGCGCCGCAAGTGCGGCGGCTATGCGGCAAGTGCGGCAAGTGCGGCAGATGCGTTTTTTTCACCGCATCTGCCGCGACCGCGGGTAAGCCCGAGCTTGACTCGGGGTTACCGCTTCTGGCAGTGAATGTTAACCCCGAGTCAGGCTCGGGAATACCGCTAGGAAGGTTAAATTCCACCTGTGGCAAAGACAAACCATCTGCAGCATATATGGTAAAACTATCATCTGGGCGGTGGGTAATGTCTGAATCAGTCAAGTACCGTTTATAAAGGATATAAGACGTGGTTGTTGCCTGTGAACCGGTGTCCAATAAAACGTTCTTGAGATTACCATTCAGCACGATAGGCAGGACTGGTGTCCGCCCACTTACCTATTGCACTAGTTAGGTGGGCCAGGCTGCCTCATTCCTGGGAGGCTTGTTTAAGTTACAAAACCTGGCAATGGGGTCCGCCTCATTTCAGTGGCGGCAGATGGGTCGTCCTGCGAAATCATACCGATCCTCCTCTGGCACATCCATGGGATGTCATCTGGGCTGGAGGCCAAATCTATTCTCTCCATGGGCTTGGATCCTTGCAGGGACTGGACAGCTTTGGCTAGCTCTGCTATCCCCTTGGTCAGCTGCTGTACTTGCAGGTGTAAGGCATCAGGGGTATCAGTTGCTAAGGTCTGCGCACTGGCCCCCATGGTGGTTACAGCAGAGGGCTCCACCTCTGGTTGGTACGTCATAGCCAGTCGCTGGGTGGGTGCAGTGCTGCTTGCAGTGAGTTCTTGCAGCACACGGTTGGTGCGTTCTTTAAGCTGGGAAAACTTCAAGTCAGGGCTTTGCATAGCTAATATACATAACAGATTCATTTGGGCGTGAGACTGGAGCCCTTCAATAAACTGCTCTGTCAATAGCTTGTTTTCATCTTGGATGCTGCCAGGAAAAATCTTTTCATGGCCCTCAGCAACTTTTGGAGGTGTAAGGCATAGTCTCTTATATCATCCTGCACCCTTTGACTACACCCATAAAATCTCATTTAAATTTCTGCAGCAGTTCGGGTGTCAAAGGTTTATTTCAGCCCGGCAAAGATTTGTTTAACAGTCTGTTTGTCAGTGGCTAGCCAGGACTTTACTTCACTTTGGGCCGCTCCGGTCAACTGTCCCATTAACATGGTCAGTCTCTGGTCTTCAGTCATAGAGTATACCCCGAACAAACTAGTCACCACTAGTCAAGGTGTCTGCTCCCCCTGAGTACTGCGGCAGCCAGGTCGCTCCCGGGATGTACGGCATTGAGAACGGCAAGACTAGTGCTGCTGTGGGGGCTATGGCTGCATCATCGGCTTGGGCTGCAGCTTCGCCCCGGGCTGTGTCATTATCTTGGGCACTGTGTGGGGTCACCACTGGTTCTCTCCTCTCCAGATCAGACATTTCTCCCCCCTAGTGAACCATAGCCAGGTTCTAGGTCTTTTTCAGCTGTTCAGTCTACCGCATCTCAGGTGGGGAGTTGAGTGTGTAGGGAGTTTCTGGCGCAGGGCTTCCTGCGTTGCGCTGGCTGATGTCACTGGGCAGAGCAGGGCTTCTCTTTGCACCCTTTCAATGGCCCCGCCCTCGACAACATACCCCCTTCTCTTCCCTCACACCGCGTGGGACAACAATGGCAACTGTTTACAGTGGCACGAGATTCTTTTCGTAATGCCAAGAAACTGACCTGCCCCACGGCCGTGGGGCACTCAGAACCGGGCTTTGGGCACTTCCAGGGGACCTGGAACCTCCCATCCTCCGGTTTTGATTGCTGGGCCTAGAGCACCTTCGCAACCTATTACTCCGGTGTCCGGTTCTTGTGCTCAGCTCTGGGGTGAACGGTTAACAGGCTCCTCTCCTCAGGCCTACTCCTCTCCTCTCCTCAGACCCTCACTTATGGGTCCATCACACTGGCTAGTGAGTATCTTGGATGACACTGCTCCAGTCCGCAGGATATCTTCTAAAGTCCTCCTAGGAACTGAACTGACTAACCCCACCTCCAGCCAGAATTTATAGGGGAGACTCCCTGGAATCCGGGTTAGAGCTCCCCCTTCTGGTCTGGAGTCAGGAAGGTGTTGTGTGGTGTGGGATACCTGGTGTGGATACCGTACCTTCCAGGCATGACACTACCCCCCGAGGGAGGCAAGGCCATTGTGGCAACTGGACTCTGGGGTGCCACATATGCATTACTGTATACAATATACACTGAGACTTTGCTGTATACCTCATATAGGATAAAATGATACTCTGCTGTGTACATCAAATAGTTTCACTCATATCTGTATACATCACATAGGATACACTGAGACTACTGTAAAGAGAAAATTGTATATAGCTCGACCTCAGTTGAATATTGGCAGCCACAATGGAAACATATGCATTAGGGGGCCGTTACACGCTATGATATCTGTAAATATATTGCTGAGGTGGAACTGTCCAGTGGAGAAGTAGGCAGTGTAAGAGTAAGTGACCTGGTCCATATTGCAATACCCCCAAAGAGTGAAATGTTATTCTGGTGTAGGGCAGCAATAGGCCTTTGAGGGCAGGATTACCAAGCCTTGGTGGAGCCCGTGTAGTCAGACAGTAGGCCCACTGTCTTGACAGCCAGAGGGGTAGTTGATATCCGCAAAGGAAGGGTACCTGTACGTGTCTTAAACTGTGGTGAAGAAGAGGTCAAACTGCCTAGGTATGTGACCATTGCTAAGTTGAACACTGTCAGTAACAACGTTATCATGGCAGTGGAGCACTTGGACCTGTCTGACTAGGCAGAGGACAATAGCTCAGAAGGGATGCCGGAGGACTGGTGCCAGAAGCTCCATGTAATGAAAGGCAGTAATTCTGGTATTATTTAGGAGCGCTCAGTAAAGAGAAGCAGATACCAATAATTAAAGTAGACCTGTTTATTCTGGTTTGTCCACTACACGCGTTTCAACAGCGACCTGCTGTCTTCCTCAGGTGGCTGACTGACTGACTGATCTCTCTGGTTCCCTCTAGAGGTCGCTAAGACCCTCCCGGGGTTCCTCCCACCACTGTCCTAGTGTATGGGTGTCTGCTCTAGGGCTCCATCTTGTGACCATTGTCCCAATTCAAGTGGAGTTCTACACCGCTTTTCTGGGTGCAGTACCCTTTCTGTGGTACCTACGTAGTGGGGCGCCACATTTGCTACAGGCTCTACAGCATGGATGGGCTGCACATCAATGGGGAGGATGCCGCTATTCTGGGGGACAAATGGCCGGACAGATAGAGGAGTTTTTAAACTAGGATCTAGGGGGATGGTGGGAAGTTGTGCAGATAAGGGACAAGTTAGACAGAGAAAGTGAGTTAGTATACATCAATGAGGATTTGGGGTGGTGAGGGGGGGCTGCGACATGCAAGGAAAGTAGGGAGGTGAGTAGGAGTAATAAAAGTGTTTATAGTAATAAATATCTGCTGGCAAATACAAGAAATTTTGCAAACAAAATGAATGAATTAGAGACTCTTATGTCAGCCACGAATTACGATGCATTGAAGAAACCTGGCTGTGTGAAAACCATGACTGGGTGACAAACGTAATGGTTTACACTACATTCAGAAAGGACAGAAAAGAGAAAAAAGGTGAAGATGTGTTTATTTTCATTAAATCCTACTTAAGACCTCTGCTCAATTGCGACAATGTAGAGTCCATCTGGGGATGTGGATGACAATAATAAACTGCTGTTAAACTGCTAATAGGAGTTGACTATGAGCCTCTTGATATAGTAGAACAGGTAGAGGATGAAATTCTGCAACAATTAAAAAAGACAGCAAATAATAATCGGGTCTTTATAATCAGGGATTTTACCCATACAGACATACAGTGCGGTATAGAATCTTTTGGTTGTGCTGAAAGCAACAAGCTCTTTTCTACAGTTCAAGACAATTACTCCTCTCAGTAAGTCAATGAACCAACCAGGGGAGATAACTTACTAGATCTGGTCCTGTCAAACAAAACAAATACAATTTCAGATCTACAGGCTCGGGAGCATTTGGACAGCAGTAGCCATAATATGGTAAGTTTCAATGTAATATTCAATAGGGCATTTCAAAAAGGAAATGCAAACACCTGGAAATTTAGTAAAGCTGGTTAAAAAAATTAAGACAATGGGACAATGTCATGGTAACTAGGGTTACCAAACATAAATGGGGCTTGTTTAAAGATACACAGTTGAAGCTAGAAGTTTACATACACTATATAAATAGGCACAGATGCATGTTTTTCTCACGATCTGACATGCAATCAAAATAAACCTTTCCCGTTTTAAGTCCAATTAGGATTACCATAATCTATTATATAATTGCGGTAGCTAATTCCGTGGCTTCGCGGCCATTGCGAGTCTCCCGCCCCGGCAACGACCGACGAGAGCCGAGCCCCGTGGCCGAAAATAGAACCAAGGGCCCGGTCATACTTCGCTAGAAACACCGCTATGTATCTCTATGGGAAGTGAGGCGCTATGCTGATTGGTGGGTGCAGCACACAGCGACCAATCAGCATAGCGCCTCACTTAAGCGGGAAATTTGAAACTCAAAGTCGTCCATTATATCTCTATGGGAAGTGAGGCGCTATTCTCATTGGTCGCTGTGTGCTGCCAGCGACCAATGAGAATAGCGCCTCACTTCCCATCTAATATATAATTCCCCTAACGCACTTCCGTAAGTTTCGGCTCTACTTCCGTTGTCGTGGACGTGGCTGCTCAGCAGCCACACGACCGACGAAGCATTGCCCGCGCAGTGGGCATTGCGAGCTGTTGCCAGGGTGCGAGCAATGGCCGCGAGGCGGTCATTGCGAGCCGTTGCAGGGGCACGAGCAATGGCCACGAAGCGGCCATTGCGAGTCTCCCGCCCCGGCAACGACCGACGAGAGCCGAGCGCCGTGGCCGAAAATAGAACCAAGGGCCCGGCCATAAATTCCTCTAAACACTGCTATGTATCTCAATGGGAAGTGAGGCGCAGCACACAGCGACCAATCAGCATAGCGCCTCACTTAAGCGGTAAATTTGAAACTCAAAGTCGTCCATTATATCTCTATGGGAAGTGAGGCGCTATTCTCATTGGTTGCTGTGTGCTGGCGGCGACCAATGAGAATACCGCCTCACTTTCAGTGGTAAATTTGAAACTCAAAGTCGTCCATTATATCTCTATGGGAAGTGAGGCGCTATTCTCATTGGTCGCTGTGTGCTGGCGGCGACCAATGAGAATAGCACCTCACTTTCAGCGGTAAATTTGAAACTCAAAGTCGTCCTTTATATCTCTATGGGAAGTGAGGCGCTATTCTCATTGGTCGCTGTGTGCTGCCGGCGACCAATCTTTCTTTCTATCTATCTATCTATCTCTCTATCTATATCTATCTATCTATCTATATCTATCTATCTATCTATATCTATCTTTCTATCTATCTATATCTATCTATCTATCTATCTATCTATCTATCTATATCTATCTTTCTATCTATCTATCTATATCTATCTTTCTATCTATCTATCTATATCTATCTATATCTATCTATCTATATCTATCTATCTATCTATCTATCTCTATCTATCTAACTATCTATCTATCTATATCTATCTTTCTATCTATCTATCTTTCTATCTATCTATCTATCTATAACTATCTATCTATATCTATCTATATCTATCTATCTCTAGCTATCTATCTATCTATATTTATCTATATCTATATCTATCTATCTATCTATCTATCTATCTATCTATCTATCTATCTATCTATATCTCTATCTCTATCTATCTATCTATCTATCTATCTCTATCTATCTATCTATCTCTATCTATCTATCTCTATCTATCTATCTATCTATCTATCTATCTATATCTATCTATCTATCTATCTATATCTATCTATCTATCTATATCTATCTTTCTATCTATATCTATCTATATCTATCTCTATCTATCTATCTATCTATCTATCTATATCTACTTTCTATCTATCTATCTATCTATCTATCTATCTATCTATCTATCTATATCTATATCTATTTATCTCTCTCTCTCTCTCCCTCTCTCCCTCTCTCTCCCTCTCCCTCTCTCTCCCTCACTCTCTCCCTCTCTCTCTCCCTCTCTCTCTCCCGCTCTCTCTCCAGATTCTAGACTCCCGATTCTTTAGAATCGAGCTCACATCTAGTTATTTATATTTGCCAAATGCCTGAATAATGAGAGATAATGTTTTAAGGCATTTTTATTACTTTCTGCAAAGTCACAAGTTTACATACACTGAGATTACTATGCCTTTAAACTATTTGGGACAGTTTATATGATGATGTCATGTGTTTGGAAGCTTCCAATAGGCTTACTGGTAACATCTGATTTAATTAGAGATACACCTATGGATTTATTTTAATGCACACCTGAAACACCAAGATATCAGGAAGATAACAGCAAAAGAATTGTGGACATGCATAAGTCTGGTTCATCCTTGGGTGCAATTTCCAGAAACCTGAAGGTGCTGGAAAAAGTATAATGGATAGCTCAGGATTCTTTATGCGCGAGGCAGAACATAACTGAAACAAAGTTAACCCTAGAACGCATACCCATAGAAATCTGCACATTCACGCACCTGGGGCCTTTTAGGTCTGTTTACAATTATCATGCAATAACTCAAAAAAAATATTTTCAAAGTTTATTGCAAAGTAAGGATGCATTCCAGTAGCACTGGGGTCCACCAGGAGGGGATCTGTAATGGAGATGACCTCCTGGTGACCCCAGCTAAGGCTGGCGGAATCCTGCCATTCTGGCAGCCTTAGCTGGAGTTACCAGGAGGTCAGATCCATTATGTATCCCCTTCTGGCGAACCGCAGCGCTACTGGGAACACAGCCTAAGATGTGTATATTTCAAAACAGAATTATGTGCATAAAACAACAAAAAAGTAAATAAACGGGCACGCCAAATATAGGCATTCTATATAAAAAATTTTTATGAAAACATTTTTTGGTTGTAGCAAACTTGGTGCAGGAATATTTATTTGTAACTTTACATATTCCCCTGACAATTCTCGCATATTATTTTTTCGGCTGAATGTTCCTTGCATACATTTTGTCCGCAAGTAGAACAGAAACGCTCCGATTTTCTTTCCTTCTTTGCTGGACAAATATAGCAGCACTTTCTTTTTTTTTTCTTTGCTCTGGATGTTCCAGAAAGCGTATTCCACATCGGATCATTGCCTCTGTAGTTTGCCTTGATAAGCATATCATGCTGCTTCTCTCCATTATAGTGTAAACCTAGTACTGGCCTAAAGGGCCCCAGGTGCGTGAATATGGGGTAGTCCCAAAAAAGGTTGTTATACCGAAATGTCTGTAACATAAAAATATATGAATAACTGGAAATTACTAACAACTATATACCTGAGGATTATCTAGATTTTCAAAATTCAAACTAAAGTACTTTTACAGAAAATAGAAAACAAGTAACCTGGCGGGCCTGCGAGGCCCCAGGTATGCGTTCTAGGGTTAATCGGTGAAAAGGTTCTGTATTGTAACACATGGTGATTAAACAAAGTCAGTGGAAAATCAAAGTTCATAAACACACAGTGAAAATATTAAATCAAGCCTTTTTGAAATAAAGTCTCTTGAAAACCTGCACAGGATTAAGTAAATAACAGGGAAGTCTTTTAAGCTCTGTACCACTAAGAGATGTGTAAAAGGAAAGTTAATGGCAAAGTTTACTCAAAGAGATGCTGTAGCAAAGTCATTAACTCAGTAACACCCAGGATGCCTGGGAATGGTAGTCTCTGAAAAAACAAGTCTATAACCATATGCAGTGCAGAACTAAAAAGTCTCTTACACTAAACAGTCCCATACACTGCTACTGCATCTTTAAAAATGAGGAAGCAACAGGGAGCTTAGTAAGCAACAATCGTACATGACCAGGCTCGGTCTGGGCCGCCGGGTAACCGGTTAAAAGTCATGGTGGGCCCCCAGGCATTGTGGCCCCGCCCCCATAGCCCCGCCCCCGAATGGCCCGAACGGGTTCCCGGAGGACAGGGTCGGCGTTAGCAACCGTCATAGAGTCCTTCCTAACTTGAGCGGCAGCAGCACAAGATCTTTATATCCAGCACCATCGTGGTGCTGGTGCACAGTGACACAGGAGAGGACATCTGCTGCTGGCTTTCACTGCAGTCAGACGCTGACGCTATAGATAAGCGTCTCCGCTCAGGTTAGGAGGGAGAGGTGGGGAAACAGTGCTCAGGGGGCATCATATTAGGTCAGGCCTGCAGGGGCCCCAGCTCCCAAGAAGGCTCCCCCTCCCAAGAAGCCTGCAGGGGCCCTAGCTCCCCCTGCCATGAAGCATACAGGGGCCCCAGCTCCTACTTCCATGAAGCCTGCAGGGCCCCCAGCTCCCGCTCCCAAAAAGCCTGCAGGGGCCCCAGACCCCAGCTCCCAAGAAGCCTCCCCCTGCCATGAAACATACAGGGGCCCCAGCTCCTGCTTCCAAGAAGCCTGCAGGGGCCACAGCTCCCCCTCCCTCTGTGCTCTCCGATCGCAGTGTCAGTTAGGGGGAGGGGTGCCTGCAGTGCTTCTACTACAAGAAAAGATGAAGTGCTGTCCTGAAGACCAGGAAGGAAAAGAAAAAGACCTCTACATAGATAAGTATAGTGTGTAGTGTGCAATGTGTGTGTAGTGTGCAATGTGTGTGTAGTGTACAATGTGTGTGTAGTGTGCAATGTGTGCAATGTGTGTGTAGTGTGCAATGTGTGCAATGTGTGTGTAGTGTGCAATGTGTGTGTAATGTGTGTGTAGTGTGCAGTGTGTGTGTAGTGTGCAATGTGTGTGTAGTGTGCAATGTGTGTGTAGTGTGCAATGTGTATAGTGTGCAATGTGTGTGTAATGTGTGTGTAGTGTGCAATGTGTGTGTAGTGTGCAATGTGTGTGTAGTGTGCAATGTGTGTGTAGTGTACAATGTGCGCAATGTGTGTGTAGTGTGCAATGTGTGCAATGTGTGTGTAGTGTGCAATGTGTGTGTAGTGTGCAATGTGTGTGTAATGTGTGTGTAGTGTGCAATGTGTGTGTAGTGTGCAATGTGTGTGTAGTGTACAATGTGTGCAATGTGTGTGTAGTGTGCAATGTGTGTGTAGTGTGTAATGTGCAGAGTTTAATGTGTAATGTGCAGCGTGTAGCGTGTAATGTGCAGCGTGTAATGTGCAGCGTGTAATGTGTAATGTGCAGCGTGTAATATGTAATGTGCAGCGTGTAATGTGTAATGTGCAGCGTGTAATATGTAATGTGCAGCGTGTAATGTGTAATGTGCAGCATGTAATGTGCAGCGTGTAATGTGTAATGTGCAGAGTGTAATGTGTAATGTGTAATGTGCAGCTTCTAATGTGCAGTGTGTAATGTGCAGCGTGTAATGTGCAGCGTGTAATGAGTAATGTGCAGCGTGTAATGTGCAGCGTGTAATGTGCAATGTGTAATGTGCAGCGTGTAATGTGTAATGTGCAGCGTGTAATGTGAAATGTGCAGCGTGAAATGTGCAGCGTGTAATGTGCAATGTGTAATGTGCAGCTTGTAATGTGCAGCGTGTAATGTGCAGTGTGTAATGAGTAATGTGCAGCGTGTAATGTGCAGCGTGTAATGTGCAATGTGTAATGTGCAGCGTGTAATGTGCAGCGTGCAGCGTGTAATGTGCAGCGTGTAATGTGTAATGTGCAGCATGTAATGTGCAGTGAGTAATGTGTAATGTGCAGCGTGTAATGTGCAGCGTGTAATGTGTAATGTGCAGCGTGTAATGTGCAGCGTGTAATGTGTAATGTGCAGCGTGTAATGTGCAGCGTGTAATGTGTATTGTGCAGCGTGTAATGTGTAATGTGCAGCATGTAATGTATAATGTGCAGCGTGTAATGTGTAATGTGCAGCGTGTAATGTGCAGTGTGTAATGTGTAATGTGCAGAGTGTAATGTGCAGCGTGTAATGTGCAGAATGTAATGTGCAGTGAAAGAGGGGAGACACAGCATGCGAGGGACTATATTTATGGGGGATATATATATTTATATTACAGTCTGCAACTTCAACCTTCATAATATATATATATATATACAGCAGTATGTGTTAAAGAGGGCCCACTGAGACTCTTTCGCCCGGGGCCCGCAGAAACCTGGAGCACATTGCCAGAGACCGCAGTGCACGGCCAGCAGCTGCATTGTTTGGCTGCCAGCCCTGACAGCGTGTATGCTGTGGGATGCAGAGAGAGCACTGTCTGCAGCCGGGACTTCCTCACACAGCAGGCAGTGCCAGAGCGAGGATGAGGTGTGTGGGCGGGGACAGCACGTGAAGTCCTGCATCCCACATGAAGAGCAGACAGAGCTGCAACAACAGTGTGGAAGTAGATGAAGTATGTGTGCCCCCCAGCAATAGCTGCAACAATCAGTGTGCCTCCCCCAGCAGCAGCCATATGTCTCCCCCTTGGCACCAGCAATATGTGCCCCCCCCCCTTCCTTAGCAGCAACATCACTGTGCTCCTTCAGCTGCAGCAATAAATAATATGTGTGCCCCCAAGAAGAAGCTGCAGCAATCAGTGTGCCTCCCCCAGCAGCAGCCATATGTCTCCCCCTTGGCACCAGCAATATGTGCCCCCCCCCTTCCTTAGCAGCAACATCACTGTGCTCCTTCAGCTGCAGCAATAAATAATATGTGTGCCCCCAAGAAGAAGCTGCAGCAATCAGTGTGCCTCCCCCAGCAGCAGCCATATGTCTCTCCTTTAGCACCAGCAATATGTGCCCCCCCGTAGCAGCAACATTCAGTGTGCTGTCCCCCCAGCAGCAACAATATGTGTGTGTACCCGTGCAACATGGAGGGGGTCCGTCCTGTGCAGCATGGAGGGGGCCCTGTGCAACATGCAGGGGATCCTGTGCAACATGGAGGGGGTCATGTGGTGGTATATACAATACAGTGGTGGTGTTACTATGTGGAGGGCACAGTGCTGGTATTACTATGTGGAGGGCACAGTGTTGGTATTACTATGTGGAGGACACAGTGGTGGTATTACTATGTGGAGGGCACAGTGGTGATATTACTATGTGGAGGGCACAGTGGTGATATTACTATGTGGAGGGCACAGTGTTGGTATTACTATGTGGAGGGCACAGTGGTGATATTACTATGTGGAGGGCACAGTGTTGGTATTACTATGTGGAGGGCACAGTGGTGGTATTACTATGTGGAGGGCACAGTGGTGGTATTACTATGTGGAGGGCACAGTGGTGGTATTACTCTGTGGAGGGCACAGTGGTGACATTATTATGTGGGGCAGTAATAGGAGCGCTGTTTTTGTACCACGCAGCATGTGCAGTAATAGGGACAGCAGCAACGGCTCAGTATTGGGGGATCAGTAGGATGAGGAGTTTGTCCAGTTTGGGAATAGACCGGGCTGGAAATGTGAGATGTCAGATGTGTCTTTGTTGTAATCTATGTAGATGGCTGGAGAAGTTGTCATGTCCGTCTGGGAATCTAGAATGGGGGAACATGGGGGCCCAAGACGTTATTACTATATGGGGGACAGAATGAGGAACATACATTATTGGTTTACGGTGGGAAGTGGGGATATATTTACTGTAGGGGCCAATCAGGCGACATCATTACTGCTGTAATATAATTTACTTTTCAATGAGGGGAACCAAAGGGAGGCCTTGTTACTGTGCAAGGTGGCACGATGTCGCTTTTTTGGTCGTTTGATGCAGTGTAGAAATCTTGGGAAAAGTGTGGAATGTGCTATGGAAGTGATCAGTTTTATACAGTAGATAACTGTGTTATTTTCTGCAGAGATGAGTCCTGGCTAGAAGACGTGATATTTGTCTGCGACAGAGGAAGAAGAAACCTGAAGATGAAGGACTTCACCAAGATACATCTCTGGTGAGTAGGTGTATTACCTATCCACGCACACTATACACTATGTACAGAGCTCCTGTGTATAATGTCACTGGGGATCTCTGCATCACCTGTACACTGACACTATATACTGAGCTCCTGTATATAATGTCACTGGTGTTGTCTGCATCACCTGTACACTGACACTATATACAGAGCTCCTGTGTATAATGTCACTGGGGATCTCTGCATCACCTGTACACTGACACTATATACAGAGCTTCTGTGTATAATGTCACTGGGGATCTCTGCATCACCTGTACACTGACACTATATACAGAGCTCCTGTATATAATGTCACTGGTGTTCTCTGCATCACCTGTACACTGACACTATATACAGAGCTCCTGTGTATAATGTCACCGGGGATCTCTGCATCACCTGTACACTGACACTATATACAGAGCTCCTGTGTATAATCTCACTGGGGATCTCTGCATCACCTGTACACTGACACTATATACAGAGCTCCTGTGTATAATGTCACTGGTGTTCTCTGCATCACCTGTACACTGACACTATATACAGAGCTCCTGTGTATAATGTCACTGGGGATCTCTGCATCACCTGTACACTGACACTATATACAGAGCTCCTGTGTATAATGTCACTGGGGATCTCTGCATCACCTGTACACTGACACTATATACAGAGCTCCTGTGTATAATGTCACTGATAATCACTGTATTTACACTGACCAAATTTACAGAGCTTTTTTTAATCTTCATTATTGTAGTATTATTGGTCACTATTCACACTGAAGAAGAAACAGCTGGGCACCACAGAGTACTGACATGTAGTAGTAGGTCTGGCACCAAACTTGTGATTTATCAGGTAAGAGGAGAGGGGAAGGAGCAGACAACGGCAAACCATTTTGAGCTGGGTGGTACTTCTATGGGTTGACCGGATTTTATTGGTCACTATGTTGTGGTATTATGTGCTCTGGTCATGCGTTGTGTATTTGTCCCTTGAATGTGGAATTATTCAATTACAATGTGTCGGTTATATGTGGTCTTATCATGGTGTGGCAGTATTTATACCTTGCATGTGGTAGTATTTGATCACAGTTTAGTAGTAATATGTGCTCTGATCACAGTGTGGTGGTATGTCTCCTTTATATGTGGTATTTCTGGTCTTGGTATAGGGATTGTGGTTGATTATTAGTTTTTTTCTGATATCAATAAGGGGAAAATTCTTTATTTCCAGTAGATATTAAAAACTTGGTTGCTTCAGTATTTATAAGACAGAAGCAGGAGATGGTGAGAAATGCAGAACATATGACCTCTGATTGCTCCATTCCTGGTTTTGTCTTACAAATACCGAGGTAAAAAACTCACCAAATACTCAGTGTGTGCACATGGCCTAAGGATGTGATAAGGTATTAGTTGGTGGGGGTACGACTGCTGAATGTGCAGCTTTTATCCCCATTATGTGTCCAAAAAATAGAAAAATATCCAGCACAGAGTCTTGAGATCTAGATCCTTAAAAATTAATTATATTAGAAAAGTATTAAAAAGCACATTTACATCAATGTCCTTAAAGACAGTCCTTAGTCATAGGTTTGTTTTGTCCCCATTAGACTGGAGGTGATGGACAGCTCGCCCATGATCCCTTCACCCCCTCAGTAGCGGTGAGCGCTGGGTTTGCCTTTTTCTGGGAGCTCTAATGATAATGAATGGAGCCGCGGTCACATCATTACCGGCCGCTGCAGTTAATAAAAGGGGTAAAAGTGCCACATTCTTCCGATGATGTGGTTTTGATTGGTCGGATTCCACCAATAACTAAGTGATCACCTGCCGAACCTGACGATTGTTGGTAACTTGTTTTCACCAAAGTATCCCTTTAATGTACACTACAGTAATGGTACATCGCAGTAATGGTGAGCGCAGAGTGATGTACAGGAGTAACCACTATAATGGGTATAACGGATAACAGGTATTTGCATATAGCGGGTGAGTGGGCCCCTGGAGTCAATTTCCCTGGTGGGCCCCAGACACCCCAGTCCGACCCTGTACATGACACAGGGCAGGTCTGGAAAAAGCTGAAGCTGAGGAAGCAGCAGGAGCAAATTGGAACACAAGACAAGCTGGCAGCAGGTGTAGAATACAGAACCTCTGATGAGCAGACAGGAGAAGCGTAAAGGGTTTGCAGGAGATTGAGGAGCAAGCTTGACATGCAGCAAGGGCTTAAATCCTGGCAAAATACTCTAGGGGAAGACGAATAGATGGACTCGGGTTTATAAAGACTGGGAGACAAAAAACACTGGAGAGGATGCCATCTTTGAAAATGGCAAGAATGCACAAAATGCTTTTAGAAGATCTGGAGTCCTGACATTACTCCCAAGCAATCTTTGGTTGGGCACTGTTTCCCAAGAGCCTTATTGGTGGATATCCCTGCCATCTTATTAAGTACTGAAGCTGGGTCTTACAAATCCTAGAATCAATTATCTCTTAAACCACGAATTGCTCTTGCCCATCTAGCACCACTGGTTGTGGAGGAGGCACAATACATCCCTGGAAGGTATTAGGAGACACAGGCTTTAATAAAGAAACAAGGTATACTGGGTGTACCTTCTTAGTCCCAGGCATCTTTAAATGGCAGGCAACAGAGCTCACAATACCGTTGATCTTAAAAGGATATATGAACTTCTGTCCCAGTTTCTGTGAAGGAACGTGTGGAAGTACAGGGGTCAGTGGGTGCTTTCATCTGCTGGCCAGACCACCTTTAGAAATACCGCATGGATCAGGGCTCATCCCAATGAATGTCCAAACTCCTTAAAAATGGGCAGAACACTAATCAGACAACACAGTGTGAGGGAACCACACAATGGTAAGACTTTATTGGATCCCTAACAGACAAAGGCCTATAACACATACCAAGAAAAACACACAATCTAACAGGTAAACAGAGTCTCACCCTTCTGCTGGGTCAACAGGGATTAGAATATTCATGCCTTTGGGGCTTCCAGGGCCAACTACAACAATCCAGTAGCATTCCGCTTTTGGTGGGCACCCACTAAGAAAGGAATAGTGGCAAGCTTAGGAAGCTGACCAAGCACAGCAATGTAGCAAAGCAAGTGACCCAATTGTCCCAACCTGGGTTTCTATCTGCTGAATTCTTGCATGCTAGGCTAAACTGCAGAATGTAATCCAGTTTGGTGCTCCTCTAGTCGGAATTAAAGCTTCTACATTGAGGCCACATAGCGTATGAACTGCTGGTGTCTTAAGAAAGTCCTTTTTATATCCAGAGCCTCCACATCAGGGTATATTGTGTTCTTACAGGATTAGGCTGTTCTTTTATTGGCTGGCATTTCAATTTGACTCCATAATTCTCCACTGAGTGATGTAGATAGAAGTGGTGTGGTAATTTACATTTAATCCACAAACTAGTACAATGGGGCTCCGAGCAGTCTGGCAAGAAACAGTGACTTAATAACCAAAAGACCAATATGTCTGGCCAATTAAGCACATTAACCCATGACATGCACTGAAAAATTATATGTCTTCACAGCACGTTCAATTTTAGATTTTTAGTGAATAACCACACTGAATCTTTTATCTTGAACATGGGTGCCGGTTTTAGGAATCTATCAGCTGATCTCTTGTAATGTTCCTGTGCTGAGGTCAGTGATTCCTTAAGAACCTCTAGATTTTGTCTCAAAGCAGACAACCTCTCTTCTACTGCCGGAATCAAAGCATCCATCAGAGACCTAGGCAAGATGCTTAGATGATAACCCAAATTGGCGACGAAAGGTGTTAATTTAGTAGATGCACTCTGAGAATTATTTTAGGAAATTTCAGCCAATGGAAGTAATTCAAACCAATTATACTGAAGATGGCTTACATTGCACCATAGATATTGTTCCAAAGTCTGATTGGTATGCTCGGTCTGATTGTTCGTCTGAGGTTGATAAGCAGAAGAAAGACAGACTTTAATAATGAGTGCAGAGAAAAACCCCTTCCAGAATCTTGAGATGAACTGCATTTGATGAGCCCAGGGCTAGGGGTACTCGGACACTGGGATTGATGGTTTCTTGGAAGGGGAATCAAGGGTGGTCGTGTTCCTAATTCCGTGCCATGGTTATCATTTATTAGATGGTGTGGAGGGAATATTTACAAAGGTACGTGATGCCACCTGTGGATCCCGGTAAGACAAGTACCGGCGCTGCTAGCCGGCCGCTGAGGTGGTGGTGGGTGCAGCAGAGAGTGGTACAGCTCCCCACAGGAGGAGCTTTTACCTCAGGGCAGCGTTGAATGAGGAGGTTGAAGGGGGTTGTAGTGATAGTTCTTACCCCTCTGATGAGCTGCTGGCGTTGATGGTGGAGCCCTCCGGGCACTGGCGGGAAGAACAACAGAGACCAGTTAAAGTTTGACTCCACTTTGCTGAGTACCGGCAGATGGTAAAACGGAACACGGTACAGTTTGGTTTACCGGGTGGATGTTGCCAGCTCAAGGTCCCCCTTATGGAGTCTTTAGATGTTTTCTCTCTTTGTCTTTTGGGGTTAGTCCTATTCTTCCTGTCTCTACCACCTTCACAGCGCTCTCCCGCCAGTCCTACAGTATGTCACTAGTCATCCAGGTCGGTCCCTTACCGGTACGGACGGGAGCAGTAGGAGCGCACAATTTCTCCCACCACCGGAATTCAGTCCACAACCACTAGTGCCCTCAACCGGTTTCTGAGGGGTGAGATGTCCTTGTGGTGCTGTCGGCAACCCGGTTGCTATGGGCCCACAGCTCGTTGGTTTGCTTGCAATACTTCTCTGTGGCGCTTAGCCAGAGGGGTGCCACACACCCCCTTGGTGAACACACCCGTCCGCGGGTGTTAAACCAAACCAGGTGTAAATGGGTGCCTTTATTAACAGGTTAACCAGGTAACTCTAAACATATATAAACAATAAGATTACTTTTGGGGTCTTCCCTTGCGGGAGGCTCAATTCTTTTATCGTTGCAATTAACATTGACTATAGTCTAGTCCTTATTGGTCCAACAGGGACCTGGTAGCACGTCTCTGATTAGTGTTCATCAGAAGCTAAAGGAAATAACAGGGAAATGCAGAAAAATATAGACATTTAAAGGCACAGTTTGCATTTTTGTCAGTGCAATACCGGGTTAAATGCTTACTCATTGACTTTGCTGACCCAGATTGCGAACCACTCGCAGGGACCTGCGTGGCGCTCGTAGGTGATCATATCTCCACGATACAGGCCCCCGGTCTCGGTGGCCCTGGGGAAGATGTTCCTCCACATTTCTCTGGCCAACGTGTACTTCCTGGTAGAGGCCTTCCTCTTTGGCAAACCCGTACCCGGTACTTAAGTTAAAAGTGGTGACCACCCCCCTCTTACGTTGGTCTGGGGGCAGTGGGGGCTGGCTACGAGCCATGACGTGGGCCTGGTGAGTCTCTAGCTCATTTGCATACCAAGCCTTGCGCCGTCGATTCCGCTAAGCCTCATAGTCCGGGTCAGGTCGTGTAAACCACAGATGACCTACCAGTTACCAGGTGTGCCCGTCATCATTGGTGCAAAGTACTGCTCTACTCTATCCAACCACAGCGACTGATGTTGGTACCGCGACCCTCCATAGCTCACGGGACCCTGCCTTCTCTGTATCCCTGAAGGCTCGTTCCTCTTCCGAATTCTCCTCCTCCTCCCCGACACTGACCATGCCGCTCATGTACTCCACCGGCTCTTCCTTAGTCAGCTCGGGGTCTTCTGCAAATTGGATGAGGTCTCCCACCTCGACGATATCCTTTTCTCTGGACTCCGCGAGTGGTGTATGAACCAGTTCCAGGAATTCAGCAACGGGTTCAGGGATTACCGGATGATCCGTCTGAGTAGCAACAGTCACCCAGCACTTTTGGTCTCTTTGAGCTGCAGCCCTCCGCCGCCAATCCAGTTGGAGCACCATCTCTGCTCCCCAGCGCCAGACGGTCCACTCCGTGGCCTCTTGTATTTGGGCCCGCAGATCGTTAATGGCCGTCCTCCAGAAGGTACCGTTCTCGCCTTCCATCTCCAGTGTCAACACACCCGGGGCAGCACGGTCAACTAGAATGTCCAGCTCAATAT
Source organism: Allobates femoralis (assembly GCA_033576535.1). Classification (NCBI taxonomy): domain Eukaryota; kingdom Metazoa; phylum Chordata; class Amphibia; order Anura; family Aromobatidae; genus Allobates; species Allobates femoralis. Next base: position 241,236,520 of record JARQOC010000001.1, on the reverse strand, counting down.
CTTGAATCAGCTGTTTAAAGTTGGGTATAGCCATTGCCTCCCAACCAGTTCTAGGTAACGGGTCCGGAGCCTGACCAGGTATCTTGTGTTTGCTTCCGGTCGCACCTTGTTTGATTCTGATAGTCCCGAACTGGTGTGGGCTGGCGCTCGACCCGACCCCTTGGTTGTTTGATATCAAGGGGGGTGGTTAGACTTTTTGGCGCCTCTTAGATGGCCAATGTATACTGAGGGGCTGAGGCATGACCCTGGGCCAGCACATAGTCTCTTTACATCTCTTGACCCGCCCACCACAAAGATCCTATAGGCGAGCCTTTCGGGCTTTTCCTGAGCCCGCCATTACTTTCGTCACTCCTTGGCAGAGTGGTGAGGCGGGGCTTATCTTTCCGCTCTTTTCTACCCGGTTGTACAGTTCAGAAACAGTTAATAAAGTCTTTTGGGCGCACTTTACCTGGTTTCACTAGGTCGGCTCTATCCTGTTCGTGACGCCAGAAAATGATGAGCCCAGGGCTAGGGGTACTCGGACACTGGGATTGATGGTTTCTTGGAGGGGGAATCACGGGTGGTGGGGTTCCAGGTTCTGTGCCCTGGTTATCTTTTTTACCACCCCTATAACCAGCCAATTGGAGTCATGGAGTAACTTGAGGATCTGCAGGCGGTTGGCCTCCGGGATGTAAATACTTCTATCTCTGAACTACAAGCCACCCTTAAGAACAAGATTGATATCAACTGGTGGATTTGCTAGAAATACATCTCCGTCACAGGCCTCCCTGAACTCATTCCACAAGTCCCAGTCTTGGATAACTCTGATGAAGTTGGCATCAGATATATTGGTCTGGGACGTGACTCCAGGCATGCAATTCGCAGCAAGAATTTATGATACAGCATCAGCCTTCCCATTATGCGAACCTGGACAGTATGAAATAACAAAATTAAATTGATTTAAAAATAAATTCCAACGAACCTGATGAGGAGAAAGACATCTAGTGGATCTGAGAAACTCTAAATTGCACCACAATATGTTTTGCAGCTCCTTGTAGATGGTGCCTCCACTCCTTAAAAGCCGCAATAATAGCCAGTAGTTCCTTGACTCCTACTTCGTAGTTCTTATCTGCAGTAGAAAGTATACGAGAAAAGAAAGCACAAGAATGAAGCAGACCCTTCCTTCCAGTTCTCTGAGAGAAAAAGGCACCCAATGCATTGTCAGAAACGTCCACCTCCACATTGAAGGGATGTGCTGGGTCCGGGTGGATCAATAGTGTAGCTGAGGTGAAACAGGTTTTAAGTAGAGATGAGTGAACACTTGAATGTTCAAATTCGGTTTGGTTCACCGAATGCGGGGTTTTCGCCGAATTGTTCTATGAACAATTCACTGAACCAACTGAACCCCATTGAAATCATTGGCAGGCAACATGAAACACATAGAAAACACCTTCAAAGGTGTCCAAAATCTGCCAAACACACATAGATACATACAGATCATCATACCAGTCTCCAGTTGCTTGCTTGCTTCTGGGTCCACTCTCCCTCTCACTTACTTATGGTCCTGCCCATGAAGCTTCATCCATATTCACTTCACTGACGGGCAACAGCCAATCACAGATGCTCATGTTCTGTGAGTGCATCTGTGATTGGCTTTTGCAATCAGACTACATTTCTGTGTCCAAATCATTAAAGTCCACATGTTCCACCTTTAATTTTTGGAGTGCTGCCTGCTTTTTTTTTATCTATCTATCTATCTATCTATCTATCTATCTATCTATCTACTAGAAAAAAATTCTCTGCAGCACTCAGCTACTACCAATGTGCAAACATGCTAACAAGCGGTATATATTTGAGGAAAAATTTTTAAAAACGTAAGTTTTTTTAAAAAAACTTAAAATCTTATTTTTTTATTTTCTTGGGGTTCTTGGTATGCACATTGGCCAATGTCTGTTAGCTCATCAGCTGCGACAAGGCGACCCCAGGTCTGATGAGTCCTAACGCTGACATCCCTGTCCTCCTTTTCCTCCCTATCCCACTCACAATTGGGTGGACACCATCTCAACCTAAGACCCCCTGTGGGTGATGAAGGTGCAAGTTCCAGTCATGGAGCCAGATTCTCCATTCGATATACACAAAACAGAAAAAAACTGCACAGCACTCACAGACATAATGTGAACTGGTGCCAGCAGGGACACTGGGTCAAACAACTAGAAAAAAATTCTCTGCAGCACTCAGCTCCTACCAATGTGCAAACATGGTAACAAGCGATATATATTTGAGGAAAGAATTTTAAAAACTTACGTTTTTTTAAAAAAACTTAAAATATTATTTTTTTATTTTCTTGGGGTTCTTGGTACACAATCTGAATGGTGTCTGTGCTTGGTTGTCATAAACATTAGTCTATGGCAACCAACCTGGCGTCAATGTGTGTGAAAAAAATAATGTAAAAAATATTGTGTAGGGCTTTGACATATTTTTAATTGCCAACCAAGGTAAAACTAGGCAGCCAAGGGTGTGTATTCTCAGTGGGATGAGGGCCCATTGTTACTGGGCCCCCATGCTATAGAGTCGCAGCCACCCCAGAAATTGGCACATTTATTAAAAGTGCCAATTCCTCGCACTTTACCCAGCTCTTCCAGCTGCCTTGTGGTAGTGGCAGAAAGGGTAATAAAGGGATTATTGCCAGCTGAGTATTGCCAGCTGGCACTAAGCCCAAAATTCATACTCAGGTGACCCCCATCTGTGAAATCACCGTGCTCACAGTGGTAGCTGAAAATCAGTCAGTTTCCGGTCCAGCTGTAAGAGGGAGAATGTTACAGAGGATTATGAAGGGTATGTGGAAGTAATAAAGATGGAGTTGATATACAGGTGCATCTCAATAAATTAGAATATCATCAAAAATATAATTTATTTCAGTAATTCAATACATAACATGAAATGCATAAATTATAGTCATTACAAACAGATTGATCTATTTCAAGTGTTTTTTCTGTTTATGTTGATGATCATGGCTTACAGCTAATGAAAATCAGAGAGTCGTTTTCTTGAAAATTTGAATAACTAACATAAAACACCTACAAAGGTTAATAAGCATTTAAAATGGTCCCTTAATCTGGTTCATTAGGCTACACAATCATGGGGAAGACTGCTGACTTGAAAGATGTCCAGAGGGCAGTCATTGACACCTTCCACAAGGAGGGTAAGCCACAAAAAGTCATTGTAAATCAAGGTCCCAGAGTCTGGAGGAAGAGTGGAGAGGAACACAATCCAAGCTGCTTGAGGTCTAGTGTGAAGTTTCCACAGTCAGTAATAGTTTGGGGAGCCATGTCTTCTGCTGTTCCAGGTCCACTGTGTTTTATCAAGGCCAAAGTAAGCACTGCCATCTACCAGGAAATTTTAGAGCACTTCACGGTATAGTTAGCACTTTATTCTACTGTTTTGCTAATTTTGAGAATACTATTCTCTTTAAATGTGTTTGAAAAAGCTTGAAGAGCTTTTCAGTTAGTACAATTTACATATCTTTGTCATCTATTAATTATATTCTTATATACAGTCTCAACCTGATCCTGCCCATACATGCTCTAAATGCAGTAATAATGGTTGCTTGCCCAGATATTACAGAATGTGTATTTTAAAATATCTTAAAATAATCCCATGACCTGTAATAATAAATCTGTAATAAAAGTCTCAAATTCAACACACCATTAATGGATATGTAAATGAAACCAGACTTATCTATCTATCTATCTATCTATCTATCTATCTATCTATCTCTATCCGTACGTATGTGTAACAAGTAATGCCGCATTTTTGTTGTAGGGAAAGTTTCTATCTGAGCTAAAAGCACAGCATAATTAACTCTTCGTAAAAGCTACGGAACAGCAAGGTCAGCAGGGAAGGCATTAATAGTTAATGCAATAACCAAGACTATTGGCATGCTATCAGTACAAAGAATTTAATCAAGTAAAGATCTTCTAACTGTGACATATCTCTAAGGTGGCTCATTTCTGCTTCATATTGATGCATACCGTGGATACATTATTGATTCAATCATTCTTTTCAATTAAATCATTGTTGGGAACAAGTTGATTCCACATTGAGGTTTCCCTTCTCATTCCCTGGCGCACTATGGCTGGTAGTTAATGTAACAGTCATTCATTAACAGACTGAGTGCTTATTTAAAATTGCCCTTTTTGTCTATAACCCATTTGTTAGGGAGCTGTTGTTGTGTTATAAGTCCTGCCAAAGCCTGCTGTCTAATTATGATTGAAAACAATGCATATGCTGAAAACAAAGGAAATGCATTGTCGTTATTAAGCAAATCGCCTTACTTTGCATGTTAAAGCAAACCTCGTTGTGCGTTCTGGCTTTAGATAGTAAAGCAACATTTTTATGGGTATTACTCCGAATCAGCGAGAAGTGAGAAACTTACAAATATTGGGTTTTTTAAATCAACAAATTCATCACAATGACAGACAAGTCACCTTCCGTCCAGAGAATACATTTTCAGTCCCCTTCAGAATGCAAACACATTTTTCTGTGACTTGTCTCTGCTACGTTGGATGTTTCATGTCTCCACTTCTTTATCTTGGGAACAGATGAAAAGGCTGGATTTTTCCTTTGTTTCAGGAACATGGTCGTTGCACTAACACCCACACTAACACCCACTGGCAGTAGCATAGCTATACCACCACAAAGGTTTTATCTCCAGCAGCGCAATTGATCTTAGAGGCCAAGAAAACTCAAGCTGCATCATGTTGCAAGTTTACTTAGCTCTTGTTGTACACTTACTAGATTTTCCACTATCATCAAGTATTGCAATTTGAAGAAAATACATGGTAGTAAAATACTATTTACATACATGCACTTTCTGACGGGTCATTTTAGACTTCACACCAACTATAAATCATTGATTCAAATTCTTTCTGTAGTAAAATGTATAGATAACTAAGAATTGACAACAGGGACATGCTGTAAAGAAATGTATATGGGTTATCCGAACCTCTAAGGACATTTTTGTTCCTTAAGTGCATGTATTTAGGACTAAAAATATTTTGGGATTTGTTAAAAATGTTGCACAATTTGCAATTTTTTAAAAATATGATGGAGATCTGTCTTTTTTTTTTTAAAAAAACCATAATGCAAACCGCATCCGGTTTGTGCCCTTTGATTGTCAAAGGGCACTCCGGCTCTTTGGTTTGCATCCAGTTGCATCCGGTTGCTGCCGGATCCAGCTAAAACCATTTTTTTCTGAGCCCAAAAAATGGAACATGTAGCTTTTTTGAGCTCAGTATAAAACGCTTCCGACCAGATCTAGCATACTGTGGCATGATTTATAATATGTGACAATGGGAACCGAATCTGGCATGCCTACTGTGCATGCGTGGTAATGTCACACACATGTAAAGTTCCGGGTCTGTACGGAATACCTGATCCAGTGGTGAGCCAGGTGAGTATAATTCTTAATAATATAATCACAGACTTCTCAGTCATTCCCTGTTCGGGGTCTGTACCAGACACTGAGGTGTTTAGTATGGATCCAAAACAGGCATACCGAATGGTACCGGATGCAGCTGGATGAAACCGCATCGATATTATAACGGAAGCGGCAAAAAACGTATCTTGCCAGATGCGGTTTTTGCCTGATTTTGCCGGATACCAAAATAACATATATGTGAATACGCCCTGATACAGGCTCTGTGTTTCCCTACACCTTTGACTTTGAAATGGTCTGTGGCCAAAATTCAGCTGAGAGGAGAGCAGAGAAAAACCCAAAATGTTAAACCGGCGTTTTCTCAGTTATTTCATTTTGCAGCATTTTTAATGAAACTCAGTTGATAAGATAATTTATAGCACCAAATACATGCATTTAAGAAAAAAAGTGTCTCCTAAGGTAGAAAATCCCTTCATTAAAGAAAATTCATTAAAGAAATTTCATTCAAGAAAATATGAGATTTCCATTGAATGGGCACAATACATAAAGAGGCATCTCAGGCTGGCTTCACACCATGGCAGAGTCCGGTCCGGGGCTGTCCAGTGTAAACCAGACAGCCCTGGACCGGATTTTGGCCCCATAGTATTCTATGGGGCCGGAAGGAGCTGGATGACAGCTCTCTGCCATCCGGCTTCCATCTCTCCGGAAGAATCCGGGAAAATTCAGATTTTTCTCACCGTACACAAAAACGTTGCTTGCAAATTGCCGTATCCCGGATTCTCCCGGATTCTCCCAGATCTGGGGCAGTCCGGCGCTCCCTAACATGGGAGCCTATGGGGTCGGATTGCCCCGGTCTGGGAGTATCCGGGAACCGGACACCTGCGGCTGCACACCGCTGTTGTTTCAGGACCACGGCTAGCTCCCCGCGAGCCGCGGTCCTGAATAATCAGCGGTGGCAGCTGTGTCTGGCAGCACACCGGACCAGAGGGCATATTTGCTCTCTTGTTCTGTGTGCTGATCTGGTCCGGGGCTGTCAGGTTTATCCTGACAGCCCCGGATCGGATATTGCAGCGGTGTGAAGCCATCCTAAGGTATCAATTATGATATATAAACTGGAACAGAATGAACATAGCTGTCTCATTATCATTAGTAGATGGGATTTATAGACAACCTAATTATTCAGAGAAACATTATAAATAAATGATATTATAAAAATGTTTCTCAAATACATGTCAATAGTAAACCAGTTAATTTCTCTCATGATTACAGGGATGTAGTTTTTAGTTGAACTTTTCCAGGGTGATCTTAAAATCTGGAGGGTTTGTGATGTCCCAGCTCTGAGATGGGGATGATCCTATGCAGAATCTGAATGGTAAAGGAAGCCATGTGCTTGTACCTGTAAGATTTAGGGTAGACACGTCAATTCGCTTGTTTCATCAAGTCACTTATTCATTGAATACTATGGAAGAATCAATAAACCTATCTTTCTCATAAATTCTCCTATACAGATTAACAAACACGATGAATCATTTGACAAATGCATCCCATTAAGCAGTAAATTAGTGATACACAAATAGGGTGAATGGTTTCTTCCTTTTCAACTAGAATCCTGAACATTGCTTAATACAGGCTAATTCTATTTATGATATATGTAATTAGAAGTACTGTGTAGCAGGGGTGTAAATAAGTGGAATAAATGTTGGCGCCCGTTCTAAAAATTTACTGGATAACATGACTTTGGATGTGATGCATCTATCTGTTTATATGTTACCTATACTGTGTTCTGAGGTAGTTTACTGAGGCAGCGAAAGCGTTAAGAGTTGTGCCAACTAAGGTTAGGAGGACTAACATGGGCACATAAGAAGCAGGTTTCTGGATTTAGGCAGAGGATTACCTAAACAGTCAAAGGATTGAAGGAGAAGTAATAAGATTCCTTTAATCATCAGTGAGTACCAGCCAAAGCATTTAAAGTGAGGTGTTATAAACTGTGCCCACCACCTTTAACATACTATAATTCGGATTCCTGTAATCCCTTTAAATACTCAGATGTGTCTCTGCATACCTCATGAAACGACTTTTAATGTGTCTTGTGCACACTGTGGTCAGAGGCGCCCCGCTCCATGCAAAAGCCGTCCCAATGCATTGAAGACGTCACTCCCTCCTGAGTGACTGCATGTGAATGACAGCGACACCATTCGCAAGCCTCGCGCCTGCGCATTGGTGCAGGTCACTGTGCCCTATCAGTCGCACAGTACCCAAAGTTTCCCGAGACTGAAGTCTTGCACCTGCACAGTTGAATCTTGTGAGACTTCGGGCACTGTGCTGCTTCAAAAGTTCACAGTGACCCATGCCATTGCGCAGGCGTGAGACTTGTGAATGATGTCGCTGTCATTCACATGCAGTCACTTGGGAGGGGGACGGCATCTTCAATGCAGTAGGGCAGGTTTTCCATGGAGTGGGGCACCTCTTACCACAGTGTGCTGCACTCCATCTGACCCTTAACTAATTTACATACAGTGCGGGACACATTAAAAATTGTTTTATGAGGTATGCAAGGGCACGTCTGGGGATATAAAGGGGTTACCCGAACCCCAATTACAAAATGTTAAAGGTGGTGGGTACAGTTTATAATGCCCAAAACTGGTGACAGGTTCACTTTAAGAAAGCTGAGAGAGACGTACCTCCCCTATGTTGCTAGAAGAAGTGGGCTACAGAAAGGGAACATGTAAACTGATCCTCAATGGAACATGAGGATCCATTGAAGTATCAAGTTTGAAGGTCAGAGCTAGGAAGTACTCTGTCACTCTTGGATTGTAACTATCCCATTGTTATGTGATATTAAACCAGAAAGAAGTATGATCCCTGCATAATGCAAAAGAAATATACAAGAAGTATCATATATACTATTGTTGGTTGAAACCTTCCTTGTTTAAACTTTTTAAAATTAATTCTAGACTCACTGATTTGTTGCATATTTATAAATCCCCATACTATCATACTACTTGTGGCTTGAAGACAGGTAGGCAGCAAACCCCCAGATCACACATACATACTCAGTGGTACCGTAACAGGGTGTTTAGTGATTGCAAAGCAAGCCTTGCCACCTAGGGTCCCTTACAGACCTACATAGAAATAATGGGGCCCCATAGCAGAAGCTTGAATTGGGCACCCCCACAAAAAAAACATTTAGCGTGGTCACAGAAAAGCATATACAAAGTAATTTTCCTACTATTGAAGCCCTTAGTGTTAACACACAATAATATACCCTTTTAGGGTTCATATAAAGTATGATGCTAACAAAAGTACTTTCCAAACACAGTATGATACAACCTGGTCACATAAAAGCATATACAAAGTAATTTTCCTACTATTGAAGCCCTTAGTGTTCACACACATTAATATACCCTTTTTAGGGTTCCCATAAAGTATGATGCTAACAAAAGTACTTTCCAAACACAGTATGATACACCCACAGGTAATTCCTCCACAATACCATCCACATACAAAACATGATCACCCTCCAGCACTTTCCCAGAAAAGTATGGTGACACCAACACAGTATGAATACCCAACAGTGACTCCGACAAAGCATTCAACACAATATGATGGCAACCACACTGCCCTTCATACAGTCTAATGGCCCTCCATATATTACAATGACCCGCAATATGGTATAAATTACCCTATATAACCCTCCACACAGTTTGATGGATTCCAGGCAATCTTCCACACTGTATAATGCCTTTCCCCACACTATAATGGCCTCCAATAGCCCTCCAAACAGTCTAATGCTTTTTTCTCCTATCCATGTAGGTTTTCCCCCTCATTTGTCCCCCCCTCCCGTCTCCATGTCACTCCCCAGGCTGGCTTTGGCACTGTAATCTTTGGCCTAATAACATTTACCTGGTTCCACGCTCCAGGCTTCCGGCGGTGACATCTTCTTCCCCTCCTGTGCGGCGCACCATGTCTCACGCTGCAGAGAGTCTAATCGGCAGTGTGATGATTCATCATCATGCTGCTGAGCTCTGCAGAGAGAGAGCACACAGCGGCACGTCAGGAAAGGAAGCTGATTAGAGCTTCACTGACCCCGGAAGTGCAGGGCGCTCACACATCCACTTGTAATCGTGTCTTAAACACGTGAATACAAGTGAAGTGGCCTTTCCCCCTCGCTCCTCTGAAAACACTCCGGATCTACCGTATTTTCCGGTGTATAAGACGACTTTTGAAACCCTGAAAATCTTCTCAGAAGTCAGGGTCGTCTTTTAGGCTGGGTGCAGGGCTCCACCTACTGGCAAAAAGACAGGGCGGCATCTGCAGGAGGCCCTCAGCCCACGACATGTGCACTGGGGCCGGCCGCTCTCTGCCTTAATTCTCCAGGAGGAGAGAGACAGGAACAGAGCGACACTTTTGCAGCCTCCAGCATGAAGGAGCTGGATATCAATACAACCCCCGGCCCCTACTGCAGGTACAGCGTCTGTCACTACTGCTCCCTCCCCCTCCTCGGTGTGAGGAGAGGAGGGTGAGGGTTGTGCTTGTGATTATGGTGGGGTCAGTCACTGGCACTGCTCAGTTTTTCCAATCACCAGAGTTGTATGGAGGAGGGGATTGTCCTCCTCCGAAAGTTCCTCTTCTTCCAACCCAGCTCTGATGATAGAAAACAAGGAGCAGATGAGGGAGAAGATCCTGAATTACACTCTGTCCCGGGATCCCTGCGACCAGGAGGAATGTGTGGTTATAAACACCCCCCTCCTCCCCTGCAGCAGTACAGACCTGCAGACTGGAGGGGACAGCTCACAGTTTGTCACAGTTCACATTTGCAGTATAAGCACCCATATTCTGCTCAGACTGTCTCCTTTCACTGCTGAGGGTTTGTTACAGTGTGTCAGTATGGCCAACTCTCTGTGATCTCTACACTGACATATTGTTACAAACCTTCTGCTGTGATACTCCCCAGGCCAGTACAGGTTTCCATTCATTGACAGCTGGCAGAGCTACTGGAAATAGTTGAAATGAGATTCTCCTGTAGTTACAGTAGTTACTCTTATTATTTCTTCTGGGTGATATTGACAGGAAAGTTCGTCCCATGTACCCCACCACTATTGACACGACCCTCTCTCCATGTCACATACCCCCCTTACCATGATGCTGGCATGCCCACCCCTCTCCATGTCACCTATGCCCCTCGCCACGATGCTGGCATGTCCACTCCTCTCCATGTCACCTACCACTTTCCTTATTACACTGGTACAGCCACCCTTCTCCACGACGTTGGCACGTCCCCATCCCTGTGTCTCTTAAACCGCCCCATCTGGAGCTGGCATGTCCCTCCTCTCCGTGTCACCTACACTTTCCACCCACACCAGCACGGGCACATTACTCTCTCTGTGTTTATAGAATATGGAGGACTATGGGGGTGCATTATACTATATGGAGGCCTATGGGGTTGCATTATATGAGGACGACTATGGGGGTGCATTATATGGAAGATTATGTGGTGTATTATACTATATGGAGCACTATGATGGTGCATTATAATGGGTGACTATGGATGATGCATTATAATATATGGAGATAATTATACCATATGGAAGCTATTATAATATATGGAGGGCTCTGTGGGAGGATGATAATACTTGAAGGGGTATGAGGAAGCCTTTATACTTTATGGAGGGCTGTGTGGGGGTCATAATACAGTGTGAAGAGATGTAGGGGCCATTATTCTATATGTGGGTCCATTATACTGTATGGAGGGCTGGGTGGGGTCGCAGTGGGGATCATACCGTAGAAGAGGGGTAGTCTTATACGGCGAGTATATTCCAAACACTATATTTTAACTGAAAAAGTTGGGGGTCGTCTTATACGCCCAGTCATCTTATACGCCGGAAAATACGGTAATAAAGAGCTTGGAGGAGGAAGGGAGATTTTAAAAAATAATATTTTTTTTTTGTTACTTTGATCCTAGTGCCGTCCCCTGAAACCTGGCACCCTAGGCACATGCCCCTCAGGTGCCTAATGTGAAATATGGCCTTGACTACCTGGAGTATTTATCTTCCTTTTAGGGAAGAATGAACTGGACTGACTTTATAGTTTGGAGTTCATACCGAACACAGACTTTTAAAATCATTCAGTGCTCAAGTTTGGATCGCTGTTCTCAGATAGTGAAGGAAAAAATCCAGCAAGGAGGTTCCAGTATATATCTTGTTTTATTAAATAATATATTACATCCAAAGAAAAAGGCAGTACATGTGTACAGACAGGCCAACACATTTCGACGCACTCAGGTCTTAATCATAGCTCATTTTGATAGTACGGAAGTACACTTATATACACTCCCCCATATTCATCACAGGTGTATAATCTGCCCCATTATATACAATTAAATCAACTAAATTAAACAATAAAAATTAATACAATCATAATGAAGTTCTTATTCTGCTCAAATCATACAGCAAAATATACATATTAATACTGAAGAATGACATCATGTCTAATGTTTAAACCCCTTGGGATTCTAGTACCTAAACTGAAGATCCAAAAACTTTCTTTTTGCAATAGCTTACATCTCTGGTCCCCTCCCCTGAAACAGTTAACTATTTTGTCAATTCCGCAGAAAGAGAATGTCTTTGTATTCCCTCCATGCGTTAAGGCAAAGTGTCTGGATGCAGATGATATATTAACCGCATTGATGTTTGCGGCATCAGATAAGTGTCTGCAGATCCGGCGCTTTAATTCTCCGGATGTGCATCCCACATATTGTAACTTGCATTATGTGCACTCAATCAAATATATGACATCAGTGCTGCAACAATTTAGAAAGGTGTTGATATGTTTTCCCATTGCTATGGGATCTAAAAGTGCGGCTTTTTGCTGCATAATTGCATGCTGTGCATCTTGTGTCTCCACACTTATAGAAACCCTGCAATGACAACCAGGTATTGGGTTCTTTCCTACTTGCAGTAGGAAAAAAGCTAGGAGATAAAATACTACCTAAGGGCCCTTTCACATCAGCGTTTTTTTCAAATCGCGGCAGATGCGTTGCGGTAAACGCCATACAAGGTATATGCGGACTTGCGGCAGGTGCGGCAAGTGCGGCTGACAGCATTTTTTTTCGCGGCCGCACCTGCCGCAAGTCCGCCTATACCTTGTATGGCGTTTACCGCAACCGCGCCGCAACTGTGCCGCAAGTGCAGCCGGTATGCGGTAATCGTGGCAGATGCGGTTTTTTCACCGCATCTGCCGCGATTTGAAAAAAACGCTGATGTGAAAGGGCCTTTAAGTAGGTGCTTTCCTAGCGCTAAATCTGACAGGGGAATAAGTCAGAATTTTTGCTAGTTTTGGATCCATATTCAGGATAGGTAAATATTTTCTAATGATTCCAGTCACCTTGTGATAGAAAGGACTATACATAGTGCTAAAAGGGATCGGAGCAGAATCATTACTTGCTTGTTTAGGTTTAGTTTGAAAAATCAATGAATTTCTATCTATATTTTTAGTAATGTTATCTGCTCTTTTCAAAGTGCTGTATGTATAACCTCGGTGTCTCAATCTGTTTATTACCTTGGCGGATTCCTTCTCATAAATTTCCACAGAAGAGCAATTTCATTTAGTTCTTATAAGTTCACCCACTGGTATATTTTTGGTCACATGTTTGGGGTGACATGAAGTTGCTCCCAGGATAGAATTGCAGGCGGTAGGTTTTCTATAGGGTTTGATATTAACCCTTTCCTTTTCTTGGTCTCCCGTCAAAGTAATAGCTAGGAAATCTATACTTGCAGAGCCGCATGTGTGGGTAAATCGAAGGTTATAGTTTGGAGTTCATACCGAACACAGACTTTTAAAATCATTCAGTGCTCGAGTTTGGATCCCTGTTCTCAGATACACTTAGAGCTCGGCCCTGTGCAAGCTACTTGTAGTGTGTAAATGGCTCACACTGGGGTTAAAATCAGCATTATCGGATGTAGTGTGTACCAAAAAATGAAAGTGGCAAAATGTCAAAAACGAGTGTAAGTCCCACTATGACTATGTGTACTTGACAAGTTACCTGTAGAGGTCCCTAGTCTGTACACAAATTGAGGGGGGAAGGGGTTGTAATGGTGTATACTTTTCTCTGTCCTGTATTCATGCATCCTATGCAATTTAATGTATTGTAATGTAACCTGTGTCCCTCCCCTGACCTGTGCTCATGGTGTAACAAACTTGTCCATTCCCCATGTACTACTTCTGGTGGCAGATTGTGTATTTGCTCTTCTCAGCAGGGAACCCAGCCAATATATAAATTGCTAGACATAATGGAACCAGAAGTTACTAAAATCTTCTGACTGGAACAAACCATTCAATAGTAGGTGTGAACCCCCCTATACACGGGCTGATGTCAGGAGTCCGGCCAATAGACTCATGTTTAGGATCAGTCAGTTAGTTGGATGTGGAGGTGCAAGAGACTGAGATCTTATACTAAGGTGAAATCTTGATGCCTGCGGGATTGTGCAGTGTCTTTTTCTTGGTTGGATCCAGTGGACTCTATCTGGACTATTTCTTCCATTAACCTGGCGTCAGGATTGCTGGGTGGCGCCCCTGGATCTGTTCCCTTTGTGTGGACTTCTTACAGACTCGGCAGAATTGTCTTCATTTGTGCAGTTCCATTTTCCCTGTTCAATAAAACTGGTTGGATTGATCATCGGCTTGGTGTCTCTTCCTGCTCTGTCGCACAGACCGTCAAAAGCACATAGACAAGTCTGCAAAAATCTGGAACAAGGTAATTTGGAGTGATGAGACTAAAATTGAACTTTTTGTCCACAACTATAAATGTTACATTTGGAGAGGTGTCAAGAAGGCCTATGATGAAAAGAACACCATTCCTACTGTAATGCACGACGATAGATCGCTGATAATGTTGGGATGTATGAGCTACAAAGGAACAGGAAACTTCGTCACAGTTGAAGGAAAGATGAATGCAGCACGTTATCATCAAATACTGGAGGCAAATTTGCACTCATCAACCCGGAGCTCCACATGGGACGTACTTGGATGTTCCAATATGACAACTATCCAAAATACAAGGCCAAGTCAACAGAACAAAGTGAAGGTCCTGGAGTGGTCATCTCAGTCTCCTCACCTCAATAACATTGAGCCAGTCTGGGGAGAACTCAAGCACGAAGCTCATTCTAGAAAGCCCAGGAATTTACAGGAACTGGAGTTTTTTTGCCAAGAGGAATGAGCAGCTTTACCCTCTGAGAAAATAGAGAGCCTCATCCGCAACTGCCACAAAAGACTTCAAGCTGTCATTTATGTTAGAGGGGGAAATACACGGCATTAAGAACTGGTTATCTGAACTTTTGATCAGAGTCATTTGGATGTTTTTGATTGTCATTACGATTTAAAAAGAAAAAAACACAGTAGTTTAACAATAAATGGCTTCACCCAACCACTAACAACAAGTGGAAAAAAGGTTGTTATGTTATCATTTATATTCTCTGAAAAAAGGCCAAGAAAGCAAAAAAATCTGCTGGGGTATGTAAACTTTTGAGCAGTGGCGTAACTTCAAGCCCCGGGGCCCCGATGCAAAAGCTCTAACGGGGCCCCCAATTATTGCAAATCTTTAATAGTATTAGTCTTTTTCTACAGGCCAGAGGGTCTTTTGGGGCCCCCCTAGGCTGCAGGGCCCGGGTGCGATTGCAACCCCTGCACCTATTGTAATTACGCCCCTGCTTTTGAGCACAACAGTACATAGTCCTAAATTCCCTTTGAAGACATCTGATTTAAAAAAAATAATGGGTACACCTTACCCGATGAAGCCTTTATTGTGTTCATTTTATTGTTTAATTGTTTATTGCTAGTTTTTATTTACTGGGATGTAGCTGTTATATCATATGACCTGTACAACAAATCACTAGGCTCGGAGGTCTATAACATGTATCTAAGCTGAGTGGAGTCATTGACTGCAGTGGTCATGTGTTGCAAATTCTATGCCATTAATGCTGACCTGTATACAAGAAATGACAATCTGCAGCATAGGGGTGGAGGTGGAGCAACAGGAGCTTTATCAGGTTAAGTACTCCTTGTAGATTTACTTTTAAGCAAAAGTGCAGTTTTGTTTTAATACAAGATGGTCACTGTCAGGCAGATGCTGTCAAGACTAAAAAATAATGGGATGCATTAATAGAGGCATAGATGCTCATGAGGAGAACATAATTTTACCTCTATACAAGTCACTAGTGCGACCACACTTAGAATACTGCGCACAAATCTGGTCTCCGGTGTATAACAAAGACATAGCTGTACTAGAACGGGTCCAGAGAAGAGCAACCAAGGTTATTAGAGGACTGAGGGGTCTGCAATACCAAGACAGGTTATTAAACTTGGGGTTATTTAGCTTGGAAAAATGAAGGCTTAGGGGTGATCTTATAAGAATGTATAAATATATGAGGGGACAGTACAGAGACCTTTTTAATGATCTTTTTACTGTTAGGCCTGAGACTGGGACAAGGGGGCATCCTCTACGTCTGGAGGAAAGAAGGTTTAATCATAATCACAGACGTGGATTCTTTACTGTAAGAGCAGTGAGACTATGGAACTCTCTGCCACATGATGTTGTAATGAGTGACTCACTACTAACATTTAAGAAGGGCCTGGATGCCCTTCTTGAAAAATATAATATTACTGTTTATGTATATTAGATTTTTGATAAGGCATTGATCCAGGGAACTAGTCTGACTGCTGTATGGAGTTGGGAAGGAATTTTTTTCCCCAATATTGAGTTTAATGTTTGCCCCTTGGTTTATTTTTTCTTCCTCTGGATCAACATGTTAGGCTATGGGTTGAACTAGATGGACTTAAAGTCTTCCTTCAACCTTAAAAAAAAAGTACTACAAAACAAAGATGACCCCTTTAGATCTATTGCATTGCTGATGGCCGTTATATACTGGCATAACAACACTTCACAGACAAATAAGTTTCTGTATTTATATCTGATGTCTAGTCCGTACTTTATATAAAAAGGAAAAACAGTGGACCACCTAATAGGAGTAGTGTCATTCACCCAAAAAACATATGAGACAAGAAAGGATGGGGTAATAGACTCTAATAACCATAAATATCACAAAAAAACCCGGAATAATGAAAGTAAAATGTTGTATTATGCTCTTTGACAATTTTTTTGTTTATGGATATAGGTTGGATCTCCATATTTATTTTCCTCTAGAGACCAAGGAGGCATCTGTTCTTTAAAATGTTTTCATACTTGTTTGTTTTCTGTGCATAATAAAATATTTCACTTTCAATATTCTAGTCTGTACTCCGTCACTTTATGGAGAGTGTAACAGTGTATAAAGATGATTGACTTCCCTTTGTGTACGATCTATATAGGAAAGAAGTGCATCAAGTCTAAAAAATGCAAACAAATGACTACAATCACATTATTTTTGTTCTAGAGAACAACAGCAAATTCATAGTAAACCTGTGCCTATAGGGAGACTTAGAGGAAGGGCATCTCTTGAAGAATAAAAGTATATTTGATATACTAAACATTGCAGATGTCAATTTTTTGGGATGTATTTGTTTATTACAGTGCTGTAGGAATGAAATGACAACACCAAGAAGGAACAAGTAGAATACTGTAGATGGGCAGATTGTTCTCCTTTAGTTTGCCATAGGGGGACCTTTACACGCGGCTACATTTCTAGGGTGGCTACAGGTAACTTACTGGTTGCAGTGAAATCATGGAGAGATTATTCCATTTGTACTCAGCAACAAGATAGAACCTTGTCTCCATGATTTCACTGCAACCAGTAAGTTACCTGTAGCCACGTGTAAAGGTACCCTAAGAGATAAGTCATACATAAGAGAAAAGGAATACATAACCTGAAGGGGTTTTCCACTATTTCTTTGCTTATTTGTGAAACTTTATTTTTCTGTCTTCATACTTTTAATTGTAAGCACTGCATTTTTAATATTAAGGCTTAAAACTTAAATACGTGTGGATTTTCTATGCTCTAAAAATCCATGGGCTTTCAGAGAATGAGGCTTTTTGACTGTTGAACTGTATTTACTTTGGAGATTCCTCATCCTGTGTTTGATGAGTGTTGGCAGTGTGTTGTGTATCTGGGGTGTGTGGACTGTGTCACATTTATGAGATTTATGCCAACTTTATAGCCTATGAATAATCATAGATACTTTGTATTTTAAGAAATTCTTACATATTAATGACTTTAGGAATATTTTGTATACTTTCTTTGAACAGGCACACCACCTCTACCTTACATCAAGGTCAGATAGGGTTTTGTGCCTTATGACATAAATTCATGTATCGGTGATTGCATGGGGAGCTGTGCCTGCACAATCGTGATACTAGGGTGCTCATGGACCTTCCTCTGAGGATAGATATACTGTATTGCTACATTATTAATAATCAAGTATATCTTACTTGTTAGTGTTAAATACTTTTGATTGGTTTATATCTAAACGCTTTCTTTACTTTGATATCTTTAGGTAGTTACTTTCTCAGGTTTATGTTTAGTTGGGGTTAGACAAACTTGCATTAAAATCTTAAAATTGCTGTTATATTACAAGGTACACAGTGAAATGTTGGTCCACAGTATACATGCACAGGAATGTTAATAACGTTAAATGGGAACTTATGTAGTAAAAACTATATCTTACTGCATATGTACAGATTAGCTTTAAGGTCCAGGTCATACTATGATGTGTGTCATCATGCCCCACACTGTGGCTGTATCCAAACAATGATTTTTTACTATTATTGTAATCATTTTACCTCTCATGCTGTATGTGTGTAATCATCTCCATAATAAATGCAATTACATTAATAGTGTTTCTCCATGTATACCAATTTAAAATTGTTATAATGTATTCAACATTTTAATCTATATACTGTATATAAAGCTGAATGTATGTGTGTGTATGTATGTATGTATCAAGCCCCGCCCACTCCATAAAGCCTTGCCTACTCCAGTTGCTAAAAAATGGGAGTGAACCGCCAATACTTCAATATGGAATAAGAGGTGCTACATGCCAACAAAGTGGAATCATAAAGATGAAAAAGTGTTGGCAAAAAACAGCAGCCCACCACATGGACTTGTGAAATAATATGCATCTTTATTAAAGAACACAGTGACAAAGTTAAAACCAATTAAAATATTAACCACTACAAGTGGTGATCCAACAGGGTCCCAGTCCCTTATGCGTATACAATCAAATTATTGCAATTGAATGTCTTGAGCCAGGCCGAAACGTCCGTATGGACAATTAGGAACATGTAAACTAGCACAGAGGCAATGTGGCAGTAAACAATTTCTTGTTAAGTGCATGGAAAATAAGCTATAAGAACATGACAGATTCAAAAACCAATGCAGCACATGTAAAATCAGCACATATTCAGCCCGTATCAGAGCAATTGCAGGAATAAGGATAGCAACTCAATAGGTCCACAGGGAACCCACAGGAGAAATGGGACAAATAACTCCTGTGCTATGCGCATGAAGCCAATAAGCCAGCTACCTGATACCTAGTGGGGGACCTAGAGAGATGGATCGTCAGGGAGGCTTGGTTATGCAGGGCACCGTGTTACCTTAATATACCCGCTGGTTATCGGGATACCGTGGTTGTGTAGCAGGGCCAAATGGTGTTCAGAGAGGAGGGGGTGTGTACCCGGAAGTGCCCGACTCACGTTTTTGACAGCGTCATTAGGCACCGCCCAATGGATGTCCCATATTGAGGTGGAATGCAGGTTCTTGTGCGCATGCCCACTAATGTGTTGAAGTCAGGAGAACTCCCTCATTCCAGGAGAAGGGAAGGAGGCTTCTAGTATGTATACTGAGACACTAGGGCAGCGCAATAAGCGGCATGCAATTATAAATCTCAAGTTCATAGAGATAATAAACGTAGAGAGAATACAAAAGTAACAAAGAACAAAAGAAAAGATAGTTAGAGGATATGGGAAACCATAAATAATACAAGCAAAAGAATATGGTAACATCAAAGAGGGTCACAGAAAAAGGGATAGAAAGAGGGAAAAACAGAGGTAAAAGTATGGAATACAGGGTAAAGTGGGAAAAAGAACCCCAACAGTTAGATAATGGACATCAGTACAACACATCAGTATGTATCAGTTATGCATATTGGGCATTGTTATCAACTTGCATCCTTCTAGGTCCTCCAGAAACCTGAGGATCAAGAAGGAATCTTGCTATAAGCAGAATGTTTTCGTGGTGTGGGACGTATATAAAAGAAACTAGTATGTATATATATATGTATATATCCAAGAAAAAATAGAAGCAGCACTTCCTTCAAATTCAGTCATATGGGCTTTATTCCTAGGAACTGTGGTTCCTGGGAATAAAGCCCATATGACTGAATTTGAAGAAAGTGCTGCCTCTATTGTTTCTTGGATCCATAATGCCGATGTGGTACAGGGGCTTTGCACTCGTTGAATGACAGTTGTACTGTTTTGTTTTTTCGATTATATATCTACTCTATAATTGCCGTAGGCATTTTCGTGTCGGCCCCCGAAATCGCCGTGGCTATGTCACGCTGTGACGTCACCACGCGCGAGCAATGGCCGCGAAGCGGCCATTGCGAGTCGCTGGGCGAAAATAGAACCAGAGGCTCGGCCACAAACTTAGGGCCCTTTCACATCAGCGTTTTTCGTAATTCGCGGCAGATGCGGTGAAAAAAACGCATCTGCCGTGTTTGCCGCATAACCGTTCCACTTGCGGCACGGTTGCGTTTTTTTCCATAGGAAGTATAGGGGGACTTGCGGCAGATGCGGCAAGTGCGGTATTGCACTTGCGACAGGTGCGGCAGAGAAAAAAACCGCGGCTGACCGCGGTTGCGGTAATCCCCATAGAAAGTATAGGGCGAGTTTGCCCGCGAAAATCCCGTGGCTGACTGCGCTGTTGCTGGGTAGCAACCCATTTTGCCTACCAATCACCATACTGCCCTTTGTCTACCAATCACTATGCTCCCACCTCCCGCAATTTAATAGTGTTTACTGTAAGTTTTCCTCACAAATTATTCCTGCCTTGGTGATCGTGTGGGACGGACGTCGGAAAACCAGTGCTGGAACCTCATCCCTACAAGACATCTTTTTGGGCCAATATAATCGATTAGTAATGATTATTAATTATTAATATTATTATTAGTGTTAATATTAATTATTATTATTAATCGATTATGCCTTGGTGATCCTGTGGGACGGACGTCGGAAGACCAGTGCTGGAACCTCATCCCTTCAAGGTCAGCTAAGATATCTTTTTTAATCAATATAATTGATTATACATTATGATTATTAATTAATATTATTATTAGTGTTAATATTAATTATTATTATTAATATATTATTAATATTATTATTATATATTGATATATTCCTAATTATATATCTTTTTGGCTCAATATAATTGATTATTCATTAGGATTATTTATTTATATTATTATTATTAGTGTTAATATTAATTATTATTATTAATCCATTATTAATATTATTGTTATATTGATATATTCATTATTATATATATATATATATATATATTTTATATAGATATATATATAATATATATATAGATACATTATATAGATTAATATATATACATATATAGATATATATAGATGTCATATTATATATATGTATATGATTACTATATATATATATATTTAATTATTTATTGATATATTCATAATCTACTATATAATTGCTATAGATATATATATAGATATATAGATATAGATATATAGATATACATTTATATATATCTATATATATATATATACATGTCATATTATATATATGTATATGATTAGTATATATATATATTGTATATTAATCTCTCTATATATATATTATTTTTTATTTTTTTTTTATTATTTTTAAAAAAATTTTTTTATATTTTGATTATTATTAAATTGATTTATTATTTGTTATTTTACGTGAATTTATTTGTATGAAGATTATTTTATTTTATTACAAAACCGCATCTGCGACGCGGTTGCGGTAATTCCCATACAAAGTATAGGGGGACTTGCGGCAGGTGCGGCAAAACCGTACTTGCCGCAAGTCCCCCTATACTTTCTATGGGGATTGCACTTGCGGTTATTCTTATGGGGATTACCGCAACCGCGCCGCAAGTGCTCGCACTCAGCCAGCGATTTGCAATGCGGCGCGATTGCGGTAATCCTTATGGGGATTACCGCAACCGCGCCGCAAGTATAAGATATAGATATATAGATATAGATTTATATATATCTATCTATATATATACATGTCATATTATATATATGTATATGATTAGTATATATATATAGTATATTAATCTCTATATATATATATATATATTATTATTATTTTTTTTTTATTTTTTATTTTAATTTTTTTTTTATATTTTGATTATTATTAAATTGATTTATTATTTGTTAGTTTACGTGATTTTATTTGTATGAAGATTAATTTATTTTATTACAAAACCGCATCTGCGGCGCGGTTGCGGTAATTCCCATACAAAGTATAGGGGGACTTGCGGCAGGTGCGGCAAAACCGTACTTGCCGCAAGTCCTCCTATACTTTCTATGGAGATTACCGCAACCGCATCGCAACTTGCACTTGCGGCGCGGTTGCGGTAATTCTTATGGGGATTACCGCAACCACGCCGCAAGTGCTCGCACTCAGCCAGCGATTTGCAATGCGGCGCGATTGCGGTAATCCTTATGGGGATTACCGCAACCGCGCCGCAAGTGCTCGCACTCAGCCAGCGAGTCGCAATGCGGCGCGGTTGCGGTAATCCTTATGGAAGCGGGCATTGCGAGTCTCTGGCCGAAAATAGAACCAGAGGCTCGGCCACAAAGCAAGCGATTTCACGCTGAGGCTAGCGACTCGCTCTGACTCGCAGTTCTAAGGCGACTCGCTATGCCCGCGTAGCGGCCATGGCGAGTCGCCTTAGCAGCGCGGCCAATGCTTCGAGCGTATCAATATGACGACACTGACTCGCAGTGAGTGTGGACTCAGAAGGGGCAAAAAACCCTTTCGTCATTATATAATAGATTGTATTGTATATTAATCTCTCTCTATATATATATATATATATATATATATATATATATATACACATTATATAGATTTAGATATATATATATATAAATATATATATATACATGTATATATATATATATATTGTATATTGCTGTGGTTTTGCACTTGCGGAAAGTGCGGCCGCAAAACAAAACGTAGCTTTTTGACTAACAATCACTATACTCCCCCCCCCACCCCCGCCGCCATTTTACTGATTAATAATATGGTTAATCCTCCATTTTATAGTGTTTCCTTTAACTTTTCCTTACAACTCATTTCTGCCTTGGTGATCCTGTGGAAGGACGTCAGAAAATCAGTGCTGGAACCTCAGCCCTACAATATCAGCTAAAGATATCTTTTTGGGCCAATATAATCGATTATTTATTGATATATTCATAATTATATATATATATATATATATATATATAGAGATATAGATATATAGATATATATAATATTACATATATATCTATATATTGTATATTAATCTATATATATAATTTATATATATATATATATATATATACATTGTAATTATTGCTATGCAGAATGTATATTGATTGCTTCCTTAAATAATATACTGTAGCTATTATTGCATACATTTTTCAGTACTGTGCTCAATATGAGCTCTGAGAAACAAAAAAGCTCTGTTAGAGCACAGAATGCTGCACGTCAGCGCAAGAAGCGTGCGCAGGAAGATCCAGAAACAAAATTTCTCCGTTTGCTTAAGCTCACAGAGGATTTAAATAAAAGAATTGCAAAGGAGTCTGCTGAAGAAAGAAGCAGTCGGTTGGCCAAAAAAGTTGAGGCGGAACGCAAAAGACGCAAAAAACAAAAGGTGAAGGTGCAAGGAGAACCATCTACCTCTGATATGGCGTCCATATCTGGGTCTCCAACACTTTCTGAAACTCAACTGCCTACAACATCTGGCCGTAAACAACAAAAGGTGAAGGTGCAACGAAAACCATCTACCTCTGATATGGCGCCTATATCTGTGTCTTCAACACTTTCTGAAACTCAACTGCCTACAACATCTGGCCGTAAACAACAAAAGGTGAAGGTGCAACGAAAACCATCTACCTCTGATATGGCGTCCACATCTGTGTCTCCAACACTTTCTGAAACTGAACTGCCTACAACATCTGGCACGGGTAAAGCGAAGGGCAAATGTTCTTCTAAAACAAGAACAGACAAGATTGCTTCTGCCATGACAAGACATCAATTGGCTAAAGTCAAACGTTTACAAATTATGTCACCTACCTCAAAACAACGCCATTTGGCCCATTTGGCTGCCTCACAGCGTCAACTACGCCAAAAAAAAACCCTCCGTAAGAACTCTCCAGTCACTACTTCTTTTGTTGGATGTCTTGACAGTTCTACACAGCAACGCCTTATTTATGTAGGCATCTACAAAAAAGGTCATCTGTTGCTCACTTCACCTACGTCATCAATCCCTATTGGCTTTACTGATGACGATACCGGTATTTTAGAACATACCTGTGGGCCCATGAATGTGTTATGTGAACATTGTGAAGCACAACATTTTGAGGCTGAAAGGCCATCTGATGGACACTTCTCCCTTTGTTGTCACAAGGGCAAAGTTAAGGTACCATTACCTCAGTACCCTGAGCTCTTCACTACTTTACTCAAAGGAGACAGCCCATATAGTAAAAATCTCATGGAGAATATCAGGAGCATTAATAGTTCCTTTGCATTTGCTTCCATGGGTGCAAGTGTTTCTCAACCACCTGGACACGGTCCTTATTGTTTCCGGATTCATGGCCAAATTTATCATAGAACTGGAACTCTCCACCCCGCTGAAGGTCAAGTTCCAGCATATGCACAGCTGTATATTTTGGATAGTGCTACTGCTACTGAACAACGCCTACAGTCTCCAGAAAATCTCAAGTGTAATCCAGCCTTGATGAGAATTATTGCTGAGCAATTGGAAGGTATTAATCCATTTGTTTCAGCTTACAAAATGTTACGGCAAGTGGAGGAAGAGGAAGAACAGAAAGCATTGCAACATGGCACAAAAATGCCTAATATCATCATGGCAATTAAACAAGACAGAGAGCAAGACCCAAGACGGTATAACAACCCTACTGTCCATGAAGTCGCAGTCATCTTTGAAAATGCTGATGGAGAGCCACCATTTAATAGAGACATTTTAATACATCTAAAACCAGACCCAAATAATCCGTTGGCCCCCAAAACACACCAAATAAGTATTTTACACAGTAATTTGGATGCATTACTGTATCCATTGTTTTTCCCTCATGGAGAGCAAGGGTGGCATGAATCACTCATACAGCAAGGCCAAAATGCTCGCAGGGTGACACAGCTGCAGTATTACTGTTATTTGCTGTCAATACGGACAGAATTCAATCCTGTCCTTAATGGAGGTAAACTGACACAGCAGTACTTGGTGGATGCCTATGTTAAGATCGAGGCCAATCGTTTAAATTTTATACGACAACACCAGAAGGATTTGAAGGTAGAAGATTATTGTCTCCTTCAAGAACATTTGCTGAGAAAATCCGTAGAAAAAGGAATCCCCATTGGCAAGACGGTAATTTTACCATCTTCCTTTGAGGGAAGTCCCCGAAACATGCAGCAGAGGTATCAAGATGCCATGGCGATTGTAACTAAATTTGGAAGACCAGATCTTTTTATAACGATGACCTGCAATCCGAAATGGAGTGAAATTGCAACAAATTTACAGCCATGGCAGCGTGCTGAACATCGCCCGGATTTAGTGGCCCGTGTATTCAGGATTAAACTTGAAGCCCTTTTGAAAGATATTAATTCTGGATTATTTGGTAAGGTTTGTGCTATGGTTCATGTGATAGAATTTCAAAAGCGAGGCCTACCACATGCTCACATTCTAATTATTCTGGATTCCAACTCAAAACTAAGAACTGAGGTGGAAGTGGACAATACTGTTTGGGCTGAAATTCCTGATCCATTACATTACCCTGTGCTCCATCAAATTGTCATGCAACACATGATCCATGGCCCCTGTGGACAACACAATCCCAATTCTCCATGTATGGAGAATGGAAAGTGTAAAAAAGCTTTTCCCAAAAAGTTTCAAACAAAAACTGTTATACCTGAGGATGCATATCCAAGTTATCAAAGAAACGAAGGACCTTCTTTTCCACACCATTCCAAGATGATTGATAATTCTTGGGTGGTTCCATATAACCCTTTCCTTCTATTAAAATATAAGTGCCATATCAATGTGGAAGTATGTGCTTCCATTCAGAGCGTCAAATACCTCTTCAAATATGTGTACAAAGGTCATGACAAAGCCAATGTGGAAATTTGTGAAACCAACATCAGACACGATGAAACTCATAAATTCATGGATTCCAGATATGTCAGTGCACCAGAGGCAGCTTGGCGAATCTTTGCTTTCCCAATGTATAGACAATCTCACAGCATTATTCGTCTTGCAGTACATCTGCCTCATTCACAATCACTTTTTTTTCACGAGGGTGATTCTGCGGACAACATCAGTTATTCAATGGACAGACAATCAACACTCATGGCCTACTTTACCCTCAATGAGAATGATCCCAATGCTCGGGAGTACTTATATCGTCAAATTCCGGAGCATTATGTTTGGAAAGAAGGTGCATGGGAAGTTAGAAGGAGAGGAGGTGCTTCAGTCATTGGTAGACTCTACACTGTTAGTATTCAAGAACAAGAACGTTATTTTTTAAGGCTGTTGTTACTCCATGTTAAAGGAGCTACAAGTTTTGACAACCTTAAGACTGTTAAGGAAGTCACATACTCCACTTTTAAAGAGGCGGCATTAGCCCATGGATTGCTCTTCGATGACACTGTTTGGAGAAAGACTCTATTGGATGCCTGTGTTCTCAATATGCCTGCACAGCTCCGTGACATGTTTGCATATATATGTGTGTTTGGTCCTCCTAATCATCCCCTGGAGTTGTGGCAAGAATTTAAACAACACTTCGTTCAAGATTACTGCCATGCCTACCACCCTGACACTGATGATTGTGAGCATTGTGAAGGATATGCCATGACTGATGTTGAACATGTTTTAAAATTTCATGCGAAACATTTTAATGAATTTAATCTGCCACACCCAAAAAGAAAACCACACATTCGTCCTCAATACAACAAAGAAGAAGAGTTAGTAAGAGCACATGAAATGAAAGTCACCTTAAATGATCAACAACGTTTGGCCTATACTGCAATCCATAAAGCTTTAGAGGATACAAGTGATAAGGCAAAGTGCTTTTTCCTTGATGGTCCCGGTGGAAGTGGGAAAACCTATCTCTATCATCTATTGATTCATGAACTGAGAGGAGAAGGAGAAGTTGTCTCACCTGCAGCCAGTACAGGGATTGCTGCTAATCTACTGCAAGGAGGAAGAACTATCCATTCACTGTATGGCATACCAATACCAATTAATGAGACATCCGTTTCAAGAATCAAAAATGATACTGATGCGGCCCAACATTTGAAGACTACCAAACTCTTCATCATCGATGAGTCTACTATGTTGTCAAAATACGCTTTGCATGTAATTGATCAATTATTAAGGGATGTCATGACAACTGATGTCTCCAAGAAAAATAAATTACCCTTTGGAGGGAAAGTCATTGTTCTGGGAGGAGACTTTCGGCAGTGTCTTCCTATCATCTCTCATGGAACAAGGACAGACATCGTAGAGAGCTGCATTAAATATTCACGACAATGGCAGCTTTTCAATCAATTGCCGCTCATTAACAACATGCGCTCCATTGATCCTGATTATAGCAATTGGTTAATTCAATTGGGAAATGGAGAATTGTCCAATGATTACAACCTTGGTGATGATGTTATTGAGATCCCGCAAGACATGATCTGCACTGGCTCTTTAATCTTGGATATATTTGGTGAAAACATTGTCATTGATGTGAATAATGATGAAAGTATTCAGAATGCTGCATCACATGCCATTCTTTGTCCCAAAAATGACGCTGTGGATTTGATCAATTCAAAAGTTATGGATTGTATTCCTGGTGAATACATTGAATATTTGAGCCACGATTCCATTGATCCAGATGAGACAGAAAATCCCGAACAATATCCCGTGGAATTTCTAAATTCTCTAACACCAACAGGAATGCCTTCTCATCTCCTCAAATTAAAAGTTGGTACAATTATAATGCTTTTGCGTAATTTTAACAGCAGAAAAGGACTTTGTAACGGGACTCGGATGATTATTATTGCTTTGTTTGACAACTTGATACAAGCAAAAGTAATTTCTGGCTCGGATGAAGGAAATGTAGTCTTCATTCCAAGAATTGATCTCTGTCCATCAGAGACTGGATTGCCTTTCAAACTAAGACGTCGGCAATTTCCCGTGAAGCCTGCCTTTGCCATGACCATAAATAAATCCCAAGGACAAACTTTGGAGAAAGTGGGGATTTACTTGCCAGAACCTGTTTTTGGTCATGGACAATTATATGTGGCTTTCTCACGTGTGAAGAGACGATGCAATGTGAAGGTGAAAGTGGTGGATTCATGCATTCAAGGCAAATTGGTGCCTAACTGTGAGAAAGTCTTCACCAAAAATATTGTCTATCGGAATATTTTGGGATGAACTTTTGCATATTTTATAGTTTTACCTTTTCTATTTTTAAAAAAAAAAAAAAAAAAAAAAAAAAATTAGTTTAGTCTTTTCAATTTCAGTTTTTTATGTGCATAGTTTATACAATGTTTGTGGAAAAACACATTACAGATTTCATTGGAGATGTGTATCATTCTGATTTTCTCACAGGGTGATAGAAACCACTATTTAAAGCTCCAGTACTCTACGTGCTGAGAGATTTGATTCTTATTCTTTAAAGGGAGAGGTTTTTGTGAACAGTTAAGAGACGGGTGGGATGGCTGTTCACACACATCTCATTAGCAAGGTGTGTTCCACATGTTTAGATAGATAGGGACAAACATAAATTATTAATTAGATTCTACCACGACATTTTTCTGACATTTTTTCACTTTGTTGAGGAATATACTAAATGATAATAATTGATCATGAAGGACTCACCAACAACAGAGTTGCTGTAATTTTCATAATTGCATATATGTAATTTGTACTTAACTTGCGGTTTGTGCAGACAACATAGTTGCGGCAGTGTCATCCACATCAACTGCAGTCACCTGTGGTTAGTTAGTGGATGCATCTTATGCACCTGCTGAAGCTATGTTAACTCCATTTACCGTAGGTTAACTACAAGTTTTTTTGTTATTGCATGGATATTGCTGCAAGTCTGTACTTGGTAACTCCTTCTGTATCAATTTACAAAATGTTATTATTTACATCACAATCCTCAAAAAATGTAAGAAAAATCCAGCTATTAACAATATCTAAATTATATCAATTCGGATTTAGTTAGAGTAGGTCCCACCAGGCGTAAGGGCATCTTGACGCGATTGGTGGGCTGACACAAACTGGCAGATACACACATTAGTACTGTTAATTCATCAATTCAAACAATTGACATATTAAGAAGTATTGCTACTTTGTGTTCTAAGACCCTTACAACATAATAGTTCAATTTTCCTTAAATGATATCAACCATACAAATATATGTAGTTGGTGTAAAGATGTCATTGGAATAATTGGATTATTATTTGAAAATCTAAAAAAAAAAAAAAATTATTCTAGACACCCGATGCATTTGCATCGGGCTCACAGCTAGTATATATATATATATATATATATATATATACAGTATATATATAAACAACCAAACATAGGCACAGTATAGAACAATCACATAAATGGTATACTTGTAGTATTAGTTGTCAAGAGAAAAAACGTCTTAGTAAACCAGTTGTATACAGTCAGATGTCAAGTAGCCGGCCAGCTAAAAAAGGTCATATATTCGTGGGGTGGAAAATAAATAGGATTGACCCACCACAGACTTTCAGTCCTATCACCCTAAAAGTCTCAAATATCACCATAGTTTTAAGCAAGTATGTTATATACAAATACCCAGATGTGCTGAGCAAAGAACGTTAGTCATGCAGAGGTGATGGAGGAAACTGGTGTATAGGGCCAAGAGTCCTCCATTCTCAACCACAAAATGGGGTTGATAACATAGCGTGGATCTAGAAAGGGAATGTAGTTATGATTACTCTGGTCTGTTTCCGTTGGAATTTGTATAAAAAATTAGCAGATGATATGTAATGAGGGAAGTAGTAAGAAACTGGAAAAAATGAAAATGAATAGGAGATGAACTTAAAATAAAAATAAGGATAAATATAAAATGAATATAAAAAATGAAAATAAAAAAGAATATAAAAATATGGGACAACAACTGGCAAGGCTCAAAAAAATAATTATTATTTGAGCCCTTGCCCAGGATAAAACACACAATGGGACACATGGGCAAGAGAATATGTGTGACGTGGGACGTATCAATTACATTTCAGGGATTATACCACCAAGCACAAGGGATGGGTTTTGGTGAAAATGACCGATTATAAATTGTCTGCCCAGCAGAAATAGCAATTTACGGTCTGGAGGGAGTCCAGAACGATCCCCAGAGTCCATGGTGGCAACAGGATGACTCCCTTGGTGAGGAGCCAAGCTTCATGGAGGGAAACCAAATCAGGAGCATCTGGAGAGACCAAGAAAGGAGAGATGGAAAAAGTGTAGACTGAAGGCGTATCCTCTTGCCATAGGAGAAGCTGTGAGGGAGAAAGGGCGAAGGGGGGGGGAGAGAAATAGTAAGAAAGAAAAAGGGGAGATGAGAAATTAGTATCCTAATATAGGATGGTAAAGGCATAATTGGGTGTCCAATCACTGGGCTAACTACCAAGGAACCCAGTGAAGAGGAGCTCCTCATTAATGCCATTAGGTGTTACAGAATTCAAACAGAATATCCATCATGATTCCAATCTTAATAAGGGTTTGCACAAGTTTCTCCCTTGATGTTAGAGTGTACTTTGCCCAAGCCCACTACCTGGATTCCTTGGGTCCGTCCATGGTGGTGGGTATGAAAGTGCGCAGCAACCGAGGATATTGTAAGGCCCTTAGCCAGATCGCTTTCTGCCAAAAGGATGGTGGAGAGGTGTTTTTGGATCCGTTTTCTCAGTTCCTGCCCTGTCATGCCCAAATAAATCTTACTGCAAGGACAAACGATTTCACATGGGAATGAAACCTTAAGGATCACGCCCCGACCCAAATGTACAGAGGGTCTCTTAAAATAACTTTTAATCAGGTGATCTGATAGATTCAGTGCTCTCCTTGCTGTCAGTTGGGGAGAGTCCCTAATGAGAGGTTTTACCCTTTGGTCCATCGTAACGATTTCCCAATGGATCCTGACAATTGAGCCCCTTTTGGACCACTGATTGTGGAAGTCCATAACAAGCCTCAGGGAATCATCCTGTGATCTAGGGCGTGATTCAAGAAGGGAGTTCTGAGAGGTGGCTTTAGCTCTACGGAAAGCTGTGGATAGAACTTATTTAGGGTACTGTCAGGCAGAGAAAAAAGTGGTCAGTGCCTGGGCTTGAATATGAAAGTCGTTGTCTGTGGTGCAGTTGTGTCTTACCCACAAGAATAGTCCAACAGGAATCACCTTCCTCAGATGCGCTGGGTGAAAGATGGAGTAGTGTAGGAGGCTGTTAGTCGCTGTTGGCTTCCTATACAGGTCTGTAAACAGCCGTTCATCCCGGCAGGAGATCTTTAAGTCCAAGAAAGTGGCATCTGTTGGGGATATATCAAAGGTAAGGAAAATGTTGAGACTGTTGCAGTTCAGTGGCTCAATAAAGGCCCTACATGAAGTCTCATCACCATCCCACAAAAACATCATGTCATTGATGTAGCGATTGAAGGCCCGGACCTGGGTTTTGAAAGAAGGTATCTCGTATACCACCCTGTCCTCCCACCAAACTAGAAATAGTGCCCCCATGACCACTCGGGAGACCTGAAGGTAGAATGTCTGCTTAAAAACAAAGTAGCCATGAATGAGCATACAGTTGTGGCCAAAAAAAAAAAAAGAGTCCTACTCTACATTTTTTAATTTGCTGTGCCATTATGGCCTCCTGAATGCATTAAAAGCAGAACCATATCAAATGCACACGTACCTGAAGCATTACTGAACTACTCCCATGGCGCCAGAAAAGCAGCGCAGATAAAGGCAGACCAGGTCCGGACATGACATCCGGACATTATCAGATCTGACCCCCACACTGCCCAACCAACAACCATGGCCATACCCTGCCCAACCAACAACCATAGCCATACCCTGCCCATAGGCTCTGCTTGATTGTTGCACATGTGTTTGGGCCTGTTCTAACCTCATCCATGGTTGTTGGTTGGGCAGTGTGGGGGTCAGATCTGATAATGTCCGGATGTCATGTCCGGACCTGGTCTGCCTTTATCTGCGCTGCTTTCCTGGCGCCATGGGAGTAGTTCAGTAATGCTTCAGGTACGTGTGCATTTGATATGGTTCTGCTTTTAATGCATTCAGGAGGCTGTAATGGCACAGCGAATAAAAAAATGTAGAGTAGGACTGCCCCATCTGAGAATGCAGTGACGTGGCGGGGTAGCTCAAAGAATTGATCAATTGTTTGCCAAATGTCTCAGTTTAAAGTACAGTTAGAAATTTTGTGCACATGCACTTTTTGTATTGCGTGCTAACCTTAGGCAGCGCTGGCTTCTTGGCTTTTTTATTTGTTATAGGTTTGTGGCTGACCACCACTTTTTGCCGTGCGCGCTTGGTTGTGCATGCCATTCTATCTGTCTTTAATGTGATTGACCTAGGCTGCTGTACATACATACAGCGGCCATACCCTGCCCATAGGCTCTGCTTGATTGTTGCACATGTGTTTGGGCCTGTTCTACCCTCATCCATGGTTGTTGGTTGGGCAGTGTGGGGGTCAGATCTGATAATGTCCGGATGTCATGTCCGGACCTGGTCTGCCTTTATCTGCGCTGCTTTTCTGGCGCCATGGGAGTAGTTCAGTAATGCTTCAGGTACGTGTGCATTTGATATGGTTCTGCTTTTAATGCATTCAGGAGGCCGTAATGGCACAGCGAATTAAAAAATGTAGAGTAGGACTGCCCCAACTGAGAATGCCGTGACGTGGCGGGGTAGCTCAAAGAATTGATCAATTGTTTGTCAAATGTCTCAGTTTAAAGTACAGTTAGAAATTATGTGCACATGCACTTTTTGTATTGCGTGCTAACCTTAGGCAGCGCTGGCTTCTTGGCTTTTTTATTAGTTGTGGCCAAAAGTATTGACACCCTGCAATTCTGTCAGATAATACTCAGTTTCTTCCTGAAAATGATTGCAATCACAAATTCTTTGGTATTATTATCTTCATTTAATTTGTCTTCAATGAAAAAACACAAAAAGAATTGTCCTAAAGCCAAATTGGATCTAATTCCACACCAAACATAAAGAAGGGGGTGGACAAAAGTATTGGCCCTGTTAGAAAAATCATGTGATGCTTCTCTAATTTGTGTACTTAACAGCACCTGTAACTTACCTGTGGCACCTAACAGGTGTTGGCAATAAATAAATCACACTTGTAGCCAGTTGACATGGATTAAAGTTGACTCAACCTTTGTCCTGTGTCCTTGTGTGTACCACATTGAGCATGGAGAAAAGAAAGAAGACCAAAGAACTGTTTGAGGACTTGAGAAACCAAATTGTGAGGAAGCATAAGCAATTTCAAGGCTACAAGTCCATCTCCAAAGACCTGAGTGTTCCTGTGTCTACTGTGCGCCGTGTCATCAAGAAGTTTAAAGCCCATTGCACTGTGGCTAACCTCCCTAGATGAGGACAGAAAATAAAAATTGACGAGAGATTTCAATACAAGATTGTGCGGATGGTGGATAAAGAACCTCGACTAACATCCAAACAAGTTCAAGCTGCCCTGCAGTGCGAGGATACAACAGTGTCAACCCGTACTATCCGTCGGCGTCTGAATGAAAAGGGACTGTATGGTAGGAGACTCAGGAAGACCCCACTTCCTACCCCGAGACATAAAAAAGCCAGGCTGGAGTTTGCCAAAACTTACCTGAGAAAGCCTAAAACATTTTGGAAGAATGTTCTCTGCTCAGATGAGACAAAAGTAGAGCTTTTTGGGCAAAGGCATCAACACAGAGTTTACAGGAGAAAAAAAGAGGCATTCAAAGAAAAGAACACAGTCCCTACAATCAAACATGGTGGAGGTTCCCTGATGTTTTGGGGTTGCTTTACTGTCTCTGGCACTGGACTGCTTGACCATGTGCATGGCATTATGAAGTCTGAAGACTACCAACAAATTTTGCAGCATAATGTAGGGCCCAGTGTGAGAAAGCTGGGTCTCCCTCAGAGGTCATGGGTCTTCCATCAGGACAATGATCCAAAACACACTTCAAAAAGCACTAGAAAATGGTTTGAGAGAAAGCACTGGAGACTTGTAAGGTGGCCAGCAATGAGTCCAGACCTGAATCCCATAGAACACCTGTGGAGAGATCTAAAAATGGCAGTTTGGAGAAGGCACCCTTCAAATATCAGGGACCTGGAGCAGTTTGACAAAGAAGAATGGTCTAAAATTCCAGCAGAGCATTGTAAGAAACTCATTGATGATTACTGGAAGCGTTTGATCGCAGTTATTTTGGCTAAAGGTTGTGCAACCAAGTATTAGGGTGAGGGTGCCAATACTTTTGTCTGGCCCATTTTTGGAGTTTTGTGTGAAATGATCAATGTTTTGCTTTTTGCTTCATTCTCTTTTGTGTTTTTTCATTGAAGACAAATTAAATGAAGATAATAATACCAAAGAATTTGTGATTGCAATCATTTTCAGGAAAGAACTGAATATTATCTGACAGAATTGCAGGGGTGTCAATACTTTTGGCCACAACGGTAAGTGACTGCTGTCATCCTGTGATCGTGCGTGATATTTGAATACAGTGACTCCACATCACATGTTACAATTAGAGTACCTGCTGGAACACAAAAGTCCAAGGTCCGTCTGATGAAATCAGTGGAGTACTTGATGTAGGAGTCCAAATTTTGCACGATCAATTTTCGCTCGCGGCCACCTAATTGGCCAGATTGCAAGGTCCTGGCAGTACACCTAGGACCTTGCAATCTGGTCAATCAGGTGGCTGCTAGCAATCACGTGGTTGTGACGTGTCGCCGTCTGATTGGCCAGATCGCTACTGGCCATCTAATTGGCTGGAAGTCACAGGTACTTGTCCGGTGATCGCAGGTCTTCTGGGATGGTCCCGGTGCAGGCATCAAACAGGTGAGTATGTAATTTTATTATTTTTAACAACTTTTATTCACTTTTAGGGTACTTTCACAGTGTATCTATAGATACACTGCGAAAGTAATCGGACTCACTATACTCGCAACGAGTACCGATTACCATGGATATCGTATGATGGGCTGTGAGCTTGTGTGAGGACGTATGGGATCCATGGATGTAGTATGATGGATCACATGCGGTGTGGAAATACCGGTCAGGCTGGAGCCTGTACTATGCCATGTGTGAGACCAAGTACGGCTCAAGGGCCAGGCGGTTCTTTTTCCCACTTTATCCTGTATTCCATGCTTTTACCTCTGTTTTTCTCTCCTTCTATCCCTTTTTTCTGTGACCCTCTTTGAGGGAGTTGGAGCGGGTCCCCTCTGTCCTCCAGTCTCCATGATCCATCTCTCTAGCACCCCCACTAGGTAACAGGTAGCTGGCATATTGGCTCCATGTGCATAGCACAGGATTTATTTGTCCCATTTCTCCTGTGGATTCCCTGTGGACCTATTGAGTTGCTATCCTTATTCCTGCTGTTGGTCTGATACAGGCTGAATATGTGCTGATTTTACATGTGCTGCATCGGTTTGTGAATCTATCATGTTCTTATAGCTTATTTTGCATGTACGTAACAAGACTTTGTTTACTGCCACATTGCCTCTGTGCTAGTTTACATGTTCCCAATTGTCCATACAGACATTTCTGCCTGTCTCAAGAGATTCAATTGCAAATTTTTAATTGTATATGCATAAGGGACTGGGGCCCTGTTGGATCACCACTTGTAGTGGTTAATATTTTAACTTTGTCACTGTGTTCTTTAATAAAGCTGTATATTATTTCACAAATCCATGTGGTGTGCTGCTGTTTTTTGCCAAAAAATAGCAAAAACGTACCATCAGTAGCCAGATACAAAACCAACACTGCACTTAGCAGGTTGCAGTCAGACGCCCTTATGTGGAGCAAGCCCAGGTGCAGGCAGATAAAATCACCTCTACCTACAACAATGTTGCCATTGGGCTTGCATAGGACACTATTCACACTGATACACATGATGCAGAGTGTCTGATAGCTACCCATTGGCCCTGCCACCTGGCCAAACAGGCTACCCAGCACAATACATCCGCACCACTGGATGAACAGCGCCCCAAGGGGCCAAACCGCCCCCCGCAAATGATAAAAAAGTGCAAAAAGAACCACCAGACTATATTCTATGGAGAGTGAGGAGCTAGAGGCAGAACCAGACAACATTCTATCACAGGAGAGGAACTAGAGGCAGAATAAAACAACATTCTATGGAGTGTAGGATCTATACACAGAACCAGACACCATTCTATGGATGGTGAGGAGCTAGAGGTAGAACAAGACAACATTCTATGGAGGGGAGGAGCTAGAGGCATATCCAAACAACATTCTATAGAGGGGGAGGAGCTCTAGAGGTAGAGCCAGACAACATTCAATGGCGGGAGAGGAGCTAGAGGCAGAACCACCAGACAACACTCTATGGAGATGGAAGCGCTAGAGGCAGAACCAAACAACATTCTATGGTGGGAGAGGAGGTAGAGACAGAGCAAGACAACATTCTATGCAGGGGGAGGAGCTATATGCAGAACCAGACAACATTCTATGGAGGAGGAGGAGCTAAACGCAGAACCAGGCAAAATTATATGGAGGAAGAGGAGCTAGAGACTGAACTAGACAACATTCTATGGCTGGAGAGGAGCTAGAGGCAGAACAAGATAACATTCTATGGAGGGGGAGGAGCTAGATGCAGAACCAAACAACATTCTATGGAGAGGAGGATCTAGAGTCAGAACCAGTCAACATTCTATGGAGGAGGAGGAACTAGAGTCAGAACCAGACAACATTCTATGGAGGAGGAGGAACTAGAGGCAGAATCAGACAAGATTCTATGGAGGAGGAGGAACTAGAGTCAGAATCAGACAACATTCTATGGAGGGGAGGAGCTAGAGGCCGAACCAGGCAACATTCTATGGAGGAGGAGGATCTAGAGACAAAACCAGACAACATTCTATGGCGGGAGAGGAGCTAGAAGCAGAACCAGACAACATTATATGGAGGAAGAGAAGCTAGAGACTGAACAAGGCAACATTCTATGGTTGGAGAGGAGCTAGAGGCAGAACAAGACAACATTCTATGGAATAGGAGGATCTAGCGGCAGAACCAGACAACATTCTATGGAGGAGGAGGAACTAGAGACAGAACCAGACAACATTCTATGGAGGAAGAGGATCTAGAGGCAGAACCAGGCAACATTCTATGGAAGAGGAGGATCTAGAGGCAGATGTTTATGTGCAAAATAATCATTCTATTCTAGTAGAAGGCTAGGGTCACACATGCGGCAGGTTATTTTAATCCTGATCCGGTTTTGAGCTTTCAAAAAGCTCAAAACCGGATCAGGAAACACTCCCCATAGGAGCCCATTATGGTAAACAGATTGCTTTACATGCAATCCAGTTACCGGCTCCGGATCTGCAGCCTGTGCTTAAAATCATGCAGGCTGCAGTTTTCGGAGTGCTTCTGGCAACCGCAATGCAGTAACCGTATTGCTCCGGATGTGTAATCCTGACAATGCGTTTACCAAATGCTTTGCTAATCCCTGCTGCTGCAGGGATAAGCAAAGTGTTAAATGTGTATTAACACATTAAATATGAATATTAGCTGTGGGCAACATGTCTCTATGGGGTGCCCACCCCCCCTAGAGACATGCTGTCCACTCCTCTCAGCATGTTAGGGGTTAATAAGCCATTTACAGTAAGCCGGCTATTATCGGCTTTGTACAAATGTATGAATGAAGCCGCAGCTCCCCTGACAGTAGAACAGATACTGTACTTAAAGTACGTATAGTATTTGCTGCTGTTCTGGGTCCTGTAACCATTAACATTAGGTGTATGGGGGTGCGCTGCCCATAGAACTAATGTTAATGGTTACAGGACCTCGGACAGCGGCAGATACTATACGTACTTTAAGTACAGTATCTGCTCTACTGTCAGGAGCCGCGGCTTCATTCATACATTTGTACAAAGCTGACAATAGCCAGCTTACTGTAAATGGCTTATTAACCCCTAACATGCTGAGAGGAGTGGACAGCATGTCTCTAGGAGGGGTGGGCATCCCCTAGAGACATGTTGCCCACAGCTAATATTCATATTTAATGTGTTAATACACATTTAACACTTTGCTTATCCCTGCGGCAGCAGGGATTAGCAAAGTATTTGGTAAATGCATTGCTCAGGATTACACATTCGGAGCAATCTGTTTACCGCATTGCAGGTCACTGCACACATTTTGCAAACAAAATGTGTGTGAAGGCAATTGCGTTCACCGCATCCGGATCTGGATACGGTGAACGCAATTGCCTGTCCAAATGTGACCCCAGCCTAACTGAGAGCAGTCAGTTACTATGCCCAGGCAATGCCGGGCTCTACAGCTAGATACATATATATTTTTGGTTCATTTTTCTTGTTATATGCAATTTAATTGTGCAAGGTGTGAACTTTGCCCTTTTCCTACTATGACACATAGATAGATGTAATGATATGAAATTGGTTCCTACTAAGTGTTAATCTTTTACATAGGGACAAGTAATGTGTTTTAGTTAACTTAACCTCCTTTGTATGAAAGAAATTAAATGTTATTTATTTTTCTCCTACACTTGGAATGCTATCATGACTAAGAATGTTTTTCATCCAAAATGCATAGATCTATGTTGGATATTTTTTATATTTTGATGTCTGAATTTCACCTTTGGATGTATGTTCATTACATTTTTTTTTACATGCCATGAAGCTGGATTATCTTCTTTACAAGATTTTAATAAGTACCAGGTTCCATAATGAGGCAAATTTCATACTGATACAATCCCAAATTATT
The DNA here is from genome assembly GCA_033576535.1 of Allobates femoralis. Classification (NCBI taxonomy): domain Eukaryota; kingdom Metazoa; phylum Chordata; class Amphibia; order Anura; family Aromobatidae; genus Allobates; species Allobates femoralis. The sequence continues at coordinate 241,197,863 of JARQOC010000001.1, read as the reverse complement.
TTTCCTCTACATTATTGGCCAAAGTTATATCGGAGATGGCTTATAAGGATTTATGGAGAATACATAATGGAAATGTTAAAGAATTCTCATGTTACTCTGCAACTCATCATTCCCTTTCTTGAATTGACCTGGCGATTTCATACCATAATACCCTTAATTACAGTACTTTAAATATTTAACCAGAAGCCCGTTGGACCAAGCTCCTTTAACCCCTTCACCCTAGGTGATATTTTCCATTTTTTGTTTTTCATTTTTCCACCTCCTCTTCCAAAAGCCATAACTTTTTTATTTTTCAGTCAATATAGACATATGAGGGCTTGGTTTTTTTTTGTGAAACGAGCTGTACTTTTGTAGGACATCATTTATTTTACCATATAGTATACTGATAAATAGGAAAAATTTTCCAAATACTGGGAAATTGCAAAAAAAGTGCAATTACATGCTTGTTTTCGGTGTTTTTATAGATCATGTTCACTATATAGTAAAACTGACATGTCAGTATGATGCCTCAGGTCGGTATGAGTTCGTAGATACCAAACATGTATACTTTTACTTTTATATAAGTGGTGAAAAAATGTAGAGGTTTTTAAAGAAGAATTGCACTTTTGGCACCATTTTCCAAAACTTGTAGCATTCTCATTTTTCGGGACCTTGGGCTGTGTGATAAGTTATTTTTTGTGGCTTGAGTTGATGTTTTTAATTATTCCATTTTTGGGTAGATGCAATTTTTAGATCTCCTGTTATTACATTTTATTACAATGTTGCAGCAACTAAAAAAAATGTACTTTTAACATTCAGGGCCACTTTACACACACCAACTTATCTGTCCAACTTCTGACCAACTTGCTGGTTGCAGTGAAATCATGGACACATTGCTCCATTTTGTGACTGTGTACAATGGAACAATGTGTCCATGATTTCACTGCAACCAGCAAGTTGGTCAGAAGTTGGACAGATAAGTTGGTGTGTGTAAAGTGGCCATTAGACTTTTATCCATTACCAATTTACAGACCTGATTAATTGATTTTGTATTTTGATAGATTGGGCATTTCTGAATGTGGCAATACCAAATATGCATTTTTTTCAATAGTTTCAATGGGGCAAAAGGGGGGTAATTTAAACTTATGTTTTATTTTCAATGGGGCAAAAGGGGGGTCATTTAAACTTATGTATTATTTTCATATTTTTTGAAACTATTTTTAAAATTTTTTTTACTGTATTTTACACTGCCCTTAGGGCGCCTCTTCTCTTCACAGTGCAATCGCTTCCCCTATTCATAGCTGTGCTGCTGAGAAATAATCTGAGAAATAATCACTTTCTGTGGATGCAGGCGCATCACCGGGCATCCACATGAAGTGAGTCATGACAGTATCCATGATCCTGTGAATGCATCATGGGACCTCTGATGCTGGCGGTAAATAGCGTGCTGCCTGCCGCGATCCAAAGGGTTAACAATGCCGATTGGATCGCTGATCTGTTAGCTACACATGTCAGCTGATCAGATCATCTGGCACGTGAGCTCACATTAAAGGGAGGGAAGCAACCTTTGACGTTCCTACACATCATAGGTCGTGAAGGGTTTAAAGGTCAAACTGAATGTGCGTTACAAAATGACAGATGGAAGACTGTTGTGCCTGTTTAATCTGTTCTGGATACAGTTAATAAAAAACTCTTAGCAAAATACCAAAATACTTTAGGATAAATGCGGGATTAGTATTTAAATCTGCACTGTGGGGCACAATGAAGGCATATGTAAGAGGTTTACATATTAGGGATAAAAGTAGGCATAAATGTGAGTCAAGGTTTCTCAAACCATCTCTTCAGAGGGTCGCAAGATAGGCTGTGCCAGAGAACATTTCAAATCCAAATGCGATAAACCCAAATCCAGATGCCTTCCTCCCTTCTGAGCCCCACAATGTCCAATGGCGGGTTTACACGTTGCGATATCGGAGTCCAATTTCAATGAAAAGTCACGTGGTTCGATTGTTGGACCTGATATCGTTCCTCGCGTTGTATGGTGTCCAATACGATGCAGGAACGATGTCAATGCGATATCGGGGATTGAATGAGCGTGCTATTCAATGCTCCGATATTGAATGGAGATTGGAGCCGGATCGTGCTGTGTGACAGCCCAATTCCGATGTGAAGTTCTACATCACCCATTCACTCCCATGTTAAATGGTCGTTCCTGGGTTGGGGGGCGTAGACATCGCACGGACGTTGGATTCAGAAATTGCAACGTCTAAACCTCAGATGTGATGCGGGAGAAACGAGCACTAAATGCGTGCTCCCGCGCCATTGAATTGCGATATCGCAACGATATTGAAACGTGTAAACCCACCATAAACCACAGTTACCGTCCACATGTGTGGCATTGTTAATTTACAGGGTGTGTGTCTCTAGAAGCACAGGTTGGGCACAATGTACGGGCACTACAATGTACTTGGCAGTAAATGGGCTTATTTGGAATTTTTAATTGTGCAACATTCACTGTGCTTGACTCCATAGGTGGTTTCCAGAGATAAAATTGTCAATACAATCATAGGTGAACTCACGGAGGGGTGGAATTTTCAAATTATGGTCACTTGAAGGGGTTTCTGCTGTTTTAGAACTAAGGAGCTCAAAAATTGAGTACACAAACTATTTTAGGAAAATCTGTGCTGCAAATATCAAATGCAGTAAACTGGATATAGAAAGTAGATAAAAGGCCACACTACTGTATGATTAAACATATACTAAAGATATATGAATAAAGCAGGGAGTTTTACTTGATGCGTTTTGAAGTGTTTTCCTCACTTCTTCCCCAGGAAACCAACCACATCACTAAGTTGGTTTCCTGAGGAAGAGATGAGGAAAACACTTTTATCCACTTTCTATATCCAAGTTTCCTGCGTTCTCAATTGCCCCATGGCATGTGGATCTCTGCAGCTGTTTTATGTGATTACAACTGGTTGTGTGTCAAACAACCCAGCTAGGTGAATGAACCAATACTTCTATTTTATTGTTTGGCACCAGGACCTTATTTTGCGCTTCATTTTATCCACAGTTTCCTCTCAAAAATCAAATGGCACACCTTCCCTCCTGAGCCCTGGCAGGTGGCAAAACTGTGATGTACAGTCACATGTGGTGTATTGAGACGTTAAGGAGAAATTGTTTAACACATTTTGGGGCCCTATTTTACCAATTCACCTTGTCAAAATTGGAAATCTGGGGATAAAACTACGTTTTATTGGTAAAAACGTAATTATTTTTTCTTCACAGGCAAATAGTATAAAGTTTTGTGACACACCTGTGGTGTCAATATCCTGACTGTACCCATAGATGAATTCATTGAGTGGCGCAGTTTGTAAAATAGAGTGACTTGTGGAGGATTTCTGCTATTCTGGTACCTCAGGGGATCTGCAAATGTGACAAGGCACCCAACGAACCATTCCAGCTAAATCTCAAATCCAATATGGTGCTTTTTCCCTTCTGAGCTTTGCACTGTACCTCAAAAGTAATTTTCAACCACATATGAGGTACCGGGGTACTCGAGTAAAATTGCTCAACAAATTTTTTGGTGCATTTTCTCCTGTTACCCTTGTAAAAAAATAAAAAATTTGGAGTTAAAACAACATTTTTGTGGGAAAAATGTGATTTCTTTTGTTTTCATGGCTCAATGTTCTAAAATTCTTTGAAGCACCTGGGGGGTTGAAGGTATTTCCCACACATCTAGATAAGTTCCTTGAGATGTATATGTAACGCCCCTGTATCTGGCCGCCACAAATGGTATTGTTTTAACATCTCATGTAATGCCATGTCTGAGGAGATTTGGATTTCCCTCTGCTGGATGTCATGAAGTGAGCACACACTGTCTGATCCCTTATTAGGAGACTGAGCACTGAATGCCTTATTTGGGCATATAACTCACTCTCTGCTGAGGGGGAGGGATTATCTGAGTGTAGTAGGACAGAGTAGGCATGGGAGTCATCCAGTAAGGAGGCAGCTGATGCTGCTCCAAAGAAACAATCTGCAGGCAGGGATCAAGTCCCTAGGCTATTCAAACTTACAGGGCCTGGTGGCAGAAAATGGAAGTTAGTGAGTTTTATGCCCACAGCCACTCAAATGGAGCTTACCAGGGCAACAGTAGTACAGAGGACTGTAGAATCTGCACTACCAGCCTGGCAAGAGGTAACCTACAAGAACTAAGAGGGAGTACTGGATATCTAAGGCACCAAGAAACCTACTAACAAGGGAAGTCACCAGGAATGTCATATTACTCACCCAGCAGAGAGGACTACAGTTCTCATCAGACTGGTCAGACCACATGCCTGGTGGTGGTTTTATTACACTGGACCTGCTACAGAAACTGCAGTAAAGAAAGGTAAATCAAAGACTGTTCTCTTTGTCTCCTTCCTCCACTACATTCACCATCAACACCCTCATAATCCCCCTGGGACCAGTCCTAGCTGGGAAGGGTTAAAAATCTGAACTACCACTACCACCTATCTCTCAGGGATCCCCTGCATTGCCAGTCACATCTGGCTGATTATCCCAACTGGCATCACGAACAAACCTTTCCCTATTATTACTCCCTTACATGTGTGGTTAGAACCACAGCATCTGGGCATGGATACCATGAACCAAACTCTGACTCAGCTGCTGAGTACCTGGCCCTTGCGACTGACACATATAGTTTCCAAAATGGGGTTACCTGTTGGTAGTTTCCACTATTTAGGCACATCAGGAGCTCTCCAAACATAGCATGGTGTCAGTTAATGATTCCAGCCAATTTTAAGTTTTAAAAGTCAAATGGATCTTGTTTGCTTCCTAGGCCTGCTGTGCACCCAATCAGTAGTTTCCCACCACATATAGGGTACCGGCTTACTCAGGAGAAATTGCTAAATATATTGTATAGTGATTTTTTTTTGTGTTACTCCTGTGAAAATAAAAAAAAATTTGAGCTCTAAGAACATTTTTGCAAAGAAAATGTGATTTTTTTTGTTTTAACGACTCAACGTTCTGAAATTCTGTGAAGCACCTAGATAAGTTTCTTGGGGAGTCTAGTTTCCAAAATGGAGTTCTAATGCTAGGTGATGGAATGTGACTAGTTGCACGCCAGCAAGTGCAGCATATCGGTCACGCTTGGAGCAAGCCATCACTCTCCCACGCAGCACTTAGGCTCTGTTACTCAGGTTTATTGTTGTTATTTATAATTTGAATAGGATTGGCTGCATAACTTAATTTGTGTCATGCCCTTTTACACCACTGGGCAATAGCTGGTTAACAAATTTCTGCATTTGGTTACTGCATTAATTCTGTGCATGATAGTTTTTCATCATCCATACAGGTCTGGTTGATTATTGTTGGCGATTCCCCAGGGTACAGATGGGTTGTGACCTAACTGGTGTTGGTATCTAACACACCAGTTGTGACCAAAACGTTTTTGCTTTTTTTATTGGCTATAATCCTGTTTGTCTGTGTACTTTTTGTATGGTGTCACTATTGAATCTATTATATAATTGCGAATGGGTTTTTTGCCCCTTCTGAGACCGCTTGCGCTGCGAGTCAGCGTGGTCATGTGGATACGCCCGAAGCATTGGCCGCGCAGCGGCCATTGCGAGCAGTTCTAAGGCGACTCGCTATGCCCGCGCAGCGGCCATTGCGAGCAGTTCTAAGGCGACTCGCTATTCTAGAATCCCGATGCATGTGCATCGGGCACCCAGCTAGTTTATTAATAAAAATGTGTACTTTCCTAGTGTCATGCACATCCTCTTTTCTTGTACTGTAACTCTAGAGGGTTGGGGATACTCTTTACCCAACTGCTGATACTGGCGAGGGGAGCTTTGGAAGAGCCCTTCCCCTGATTACCAAACACATGGCAGCAGGCAGGTGAAAAACACACCAAGGCAAAGCAATATACAAAAATATTAACTAAATATTAAGCTGAACCACAGAAGTAAGCATCAGAGAACTAAGCACTGCTCTGAACACCCAACACAACTGAATAATCATTAACTAAGGAAGCGGATACCTCAGGTTTCCGCTGGCAACAGCTAACGCTAATACACCATCGCTGGGAATAGAGGTGCCCCGCCTCCAAGCGACACACAGAGTACATTTATTGGAATGATGTATCCGGTCAGAGCAGGCACTCTTGCCAGCTTCTCTTCCCCTCTTGTGGCCAGCAAAGGGCAACAGGTTACCCGACAGGGAGCCAGAGCACACCTAGGAGCACAAAGGACCCATTCAGGTGTAGAACCACCAGACTTGGGATCACTCGTGTTTTTTTTTTACTATTTAGGCACATTAGAGGCTCTGGAAATGCGACATGGTGTCAGTTAATGATTGCAGTTAATCCTGCTTTTCAAGAGTCAAATGGTGCTCCTTTGCTTTTAAGCCCTGCCATGAGCCCAAGCAGTAGTATTCCACCACATATAGGGGTATCAGTGTAGTCAAGAGAAATTGCACAACAAATTGTGGAGTCCATTTTCTCATGTTACTCCTGTGAAAATGCAAAGTTTTGGGCTAAAGATACATTTTTGAGGAAAAAAGTAACATTTTCATTTTTTTCTTCCACATTGCTTTAGTTCCTGTGAAGCACCTAGAGGGTTAATGAACTTAAATGTGGTTTTGAGCAGTTTCAGTGGTGCAGTTTTTAGAATGCTATCACTTTTAAAATCACTTTACATGTCATGCGGTCCCTAAAAAAATGTTTTCTACGTTTTGCTGGAAAAATTAGAAGTTGCTGATAAAATTTTAACCCTTTTAACTTTGTAACCCCCAAAAATTATATTGTAAACATTGTGCTGATATAAACTAGACATGTCAGGAATGTTATTTATTAACTATTTTGCAATATAACTCTCCGGTTTAAGGGCATAAACGTTCAAAGTTTGAAAATTGTGAAATGTTCAATATTTTACCAATATATTCATAAATAAATGCAAAAAATATCATCCTAAAATTAACACCAACATAAAATACAATATGTCACGAAAAAACTCAGAATCACTAGGATCTATTGAAACTTTTTTTAGAGGTATTACATCAAAGAGTGACACTTCTGGAATTGGAAAATATGGCCTGGTCATGAAAGTGAAAACTGGCTGGGTGGCAAAGGAGTGGCATTACCTAATGCATGGATATACTTTTTAGTGGCTCAGATTTGACAACTACATGTGTGGTACCCTGAGGGTTCAGTCGCCACAGAGGTACTGCACCTCAGGCAGAGGTGTGGTACCCCACTATTGGGTAAGGAGGGGACACTACCTGGCACCCATACACCCGCATCCAACACTACACACTCCAGGTCAGAGAATCAGGTAGACCCTGTTCAGAGAGGGCCCCATTTCAGGCTTGAGGGGAACTTGGTAGATGGTGTGGGTGGAGGAAGTAGAAAAGGAGAGCACCAGTAAGTGGGAAGGATGAAAGAGGATGTAAAGGACATGACTGATGTAGGAGGACAGATATGGAGAACGTCAAGGGTGTTGGAGAGTGGACACGGACATGAGCGGACGTGTGAGAGACGTCCTGGGGATTGGAGCCAGTTGGAACTTGTCCCAAGACACGGTGAGGAAATAACAGACAGATGAGCCAGTAACGGGGCTCTAGAGAAGCAGGTGGGTTCCCAGGGGCACGGGAAGTGAGAAATCCACCAGTGGCACCCGCATCCGAGCTGACTGACATCAGGGTCAGCTAGAGGGACTGGGCCACAGAAATGGGACCGGCCCCAGACTAGTAGAGAAACAGCAAGACTCAGCTAATGAACCAGAGACTGTGGCATCTTCAAGGGCAACAGTCAACAACCACACTTATTCACTGAAAAGGTGGCCATGTAGGGTCAAGGGGACCAGGACGAGGTTGCCCGACAGGACGCAAGTCTACCGGTTTGAGACACTGAGTGTGAGGCCCATGGAGAACTGCATAACTGCATCACCATCAACCCTAGAGGATCTGCACCTCAGTGTTGGCCATCCATCCCCAATTGCCGAACACCACGGGTGGCGTCATGAATACAATTCCCATATAAACATCCCCCATTTAATAACCCCACCAGGGCAACGGAACTGGTTCACAGCCCTGTGACCTTCCCAGAGAACTCCCCGACTCAGTCCTGAGTACCCCACGGCCCTGGTGGACGCATCAACTTGGCGTTATGGACAGGATGTACCGACCCAAAAAAACAGGTTCCATGCGCCCAAAGTCCATGTTTAAGACTGTGTAATGGCATCCATCAAAGAGAACAAGCGCCGTGTGCATGCCGAAGGGAGTTGTGCGACCTCCCATCATGGGCCAGGTTACAGAACGGCGCAAAAAGCTGTGCCCGACCACTGCCAGGACTGTGCTACTGGAGGACTTGTCCGTCAGCCAGGGGGATCCACCTCCTGGTGTGGCCGATGACATGACGAGAAGGGCCTGTCCACAGAGAGGACGAGGGCAGAAGAAGAACCGGGAGAGGTGCAGATGCACGTTTGGCTGTGCAGCAGCAACAATTCAACCGGTATGCGTGATGAAGGGAAGCAGCTATAATGCTCCGGCATGTGGAGTGAGAGCGGAGGACTCCCCCAGCAGCCTGGAGAGAACCCAAGAGCAAGCGTTCCTGGTGGACATGGGGTTCCTGCAAGCCGAAATGCAGAAGCTGGGGGAGCGAATGAAGCAGGCCCAGCTGGATGCGTTGGAGAGGTGGAAAGATGCCCTGATGGAGAAGATCTCTCAGCGGTGGTCAGCCTCCCAGTCAGCAACCCCATGTCCAGCCCAGGAGGAGGATGAGGAGGAGATGACCAGCACCGCTAGAACAGCAGCAGCAGGTAACTTGAAGGGTAAAAATTTCTTGAGAGGTATGGTTTCCAAAATTGGGTCACTTATGTAGGTTTCTGCTGTTTGGCATGGCAGGGGATTTTCAAATGTGACATGGTGTCTGCAATCTATTCCAGCCAATATGGTGCTCCTCCATCTGAGTCGTGCTCTGTGCCAAAACTGTTTGTTTTCCAGCACATATGGGGTATCAGTGTACTCAAGAGAATTTGCACAACAAATTTGTTGTCTATTTTTCCTTGTTACCCTTGTGAAAATGAAAAAATTGTAGCAAAAACAACATGTTTGTAGGAAATAATGCAATTTTTCATTTTCACGGCTCAATGTTATAAAATTCTGTGAAGCACCTGTGGGTTCAATAAGCTCACAACACTTCTAAATAAATTCCTTGAGACGTGTAGCTTTCAAAATGGGATCACTTGTGTTTTTTTTCACTCTTTAGGCACATCTGGTGCTCTCCAAACATGACATGGCATCCACTATCTATTTCAGCCAATGTAGCACTCCAAAAGTCAAATGGTGCTCTTTACCTTTTGAGCACTGCCATGCGCAAAGTTAGTAGGTGTTCATCACATATGGGGTATTGTCATACTCAGAAGACATTAGACAAAAATTTTATGGTCCTTTTTCTCCAATTACTATTGAGAAACTTAAAACAATTTCTGGTTGAACAAACATTTTTGTGGTAAGAATATACTTTTTTATTTTCATGGCTCAATATTATAAAATTCTGTGAAGCACCTGGGGGTTAAAAGTGCTCACCACCCATTAAGATAAATTGAAGGGTATAATTTCCAAATGGTGTCTTTTCTGTGAGATTTTCACTGTTTATGAACATTAGGAGCTCTGCAAATGTGATATGCCATTCACTATCTATTCCAGTTGATTTTGCGTTCCAAAGGTCAAATGTTACTCCTTCACATACGAGGCCTGATGTACACGCAAACAGTAGTTTTCTTCCAAATATGTGGTATTGCATACTTGGGAGTAATTGCCCCAAAATTGTATGGGTCAAATTCTCTTGTTACTCTTGTGAAAATCCAAAATTCAGGGCTAAAGCAACATTTTTTTGTGGGAAAAAGAAAAAAAAATGTTTTCTTTCCATATTGCTTTAATTCCTGTGAAACACCTAAAAGATTAATAAACTTATTGAACTTGGCTTTGAGTACTATGTCGAGTGCAGTTTTTAGAAGGGTGTCACTTTTGGGTATTTTCTGTCATATAAGCACCTCAAAGTCACTTCAAATGTGATGTGGCTAGTGATGAGCGAGTGTAATTGTTATTGTTCGCTACTCGCACAGATAGTACATTATTTGCGATACTCATTACTCGTAGGTATTCATGAGTGATGTTTCGATCATGAACGATCTGACATGACACACATTGCCAGCTGCCTTCAGTACACAAAGGTAGTCGGCACCCCAGTTAGTGTAGACTCAATGGTATGCTATCTCTGGGGTGTACAGCAAGGTGTTTTAGGCAGTGAAAACTCAAACAAGCCTTGCCCTGCCCGGAAATGCTCCTTTAAAGCCGGATGTGTGTGGGCGGAGCCTATCACTAATTGACTAAAATTAAACTCGCTATGCAGATGAAGGCATGAGCATTACAAAGTACTCGTTACGAGTATAGCGATTACGAATGTTTCCCTACTCGCTAATCATTAGATGTGGCCCATAAAAAAATTTGTTTTGTAAATGATGTTGTAAAAATGAGAACTTGCTGATGAACTATTAAACCTTCTAACATTCTAAAAACATGTTTCAAAATGAAAGCTAATATAAAGTAGACATATGGTAAATATAATTTTTTTGTGTGACATAAATCTCGGCTTTAAGGGCATAAAAATTAACATTTTTAAAATTCACATTTTCCATATGTTCAGAAATAAACGTAAAAATATTGTCCTGAATTAACCACTAACATAACATGTAATGTGTCACAAAAAACTATTGCAGAACCATTGCGCTATGTTGAAGCGTTCCAGAGTTATTACCTCATAAAGTGGCACTGGTCAGAATTGGAAAATTTGGCCTTGTCAGAAAGGTGAAAACAGGCTAGATGGTGAAGGGGTTAAAGAGTGTCCATCACTAGTTATTCTATTTAACAAAAATACTAAATTATAAAAATAAAAAGAGTAGGAAACCCCAGACTGGTAATTTTTCTAAAGTGTTTAAAAGTTATTGACAAAGTTGAAAGGTCCCGACTTTTGCTAAATCTTCTGGGTTGTGGAATCCAGGCCTGTAAAGTGGAATGCCACAACACTCGGCATGACCTCTCATAGTGAGGCACAAAATCTCACTCTTTACGTTAACCCAACACTGTTGCATTGTTTACTTAGGGTACTGTCACAGTTGGCGATGTTAAGGCGTCATACACACTGATGCATGCTGGCCAGAGGGAGCCCAACGGTCAAAAAATGGTCCAGGCCATTTTGACACGATCAGCAATCTCACAGCGGTGGCCTGGTCGCTGCTAAGTGCCAAACAAAGCGAGATCGCTGGCAAGGTCGCTGTTGCGTCACAAAACCTGTGATGCAACAGCGATCTCAATAGTGATCTCGCTATGTGTAATGGGGGCTTTAGAGCTGACTGAACTCTAAGGATATTATCATTTGGTAGCTGCTTAGTAAACAATGCAGCGACACTGTACAGTATTAGTGTACAAAACAAGATATTGAGATAAAGAGCAAGTTCTGATGCTTTTATTGTGAGAGGGGCCACAGGCAGGCCCTGGAGCCTTGAGGGCCCCAAAAGTCTCTTGGTCAATGCAAAAAGACTATTGCTATTAAAGATTAGCAATAATCGAGGGCCCCATTGGGACTTTTGCATCAGTGCCCATGAGGTTCAAGTTACCCCACTGGCCACAACCCAGAAGCTTGGGTTGTTAAAAAGTTGACATGTCCAAGAGGCTTTTCAGAGGTTTCTGTGCACTTTTACCAATAACTTATATTTAGAAAAATCACCAGTTTTGGGCTGCCCTTTCTTTTGTTAAATAATAAGCCCCGGATTGGTGTACCTGTTTAGCTATAAAACAATCATGAGTAAAGTACATCTGCATGAGATACTTTTAGAATTCAAAGTACGAGGTAACTTGGGGTCAGATAGATAATCTGGAAAGTATGTTGCAGTCATTAATCATTTCTCTTGAGGAATCCTTAACAATGTGAAGGGAACAATGATTGAAATCACAGGAGTAGGTCTTGTTCTCATTTAAAATCACTATTCAAGCATTTTAAGAAGAATGGGATGCCACAGCTACTCTGCACCACACTTTCTCCAAGCAGACAAAGGTTATTTTTTTATTTATTTGGATTAAGGAACATCTGTTATAAAAGCTTTGTAATGATTTGATCTTTCTTATAATTATATAGAAATTAGAGATAAATTATAAATTGTCTGCTGGTTAATTTCACTTATCTTTGTTACCATATTTATTACTTAACAATTTGTGTTACCTCTCTTATGCAAGGAAATGTTTAGAAAATTAAAAAAATATCAAATACAGTTACATGTGTGCATGTTTAATACAAAAGTATTTTGAGTTCAAAAAGGGAGTAAAAAATATGAATAAAAATGTAAAATAAAAAACCTAAAAAATTCAAAATCACAAAAAAATGTAGCTGTATTATGGCTAAAAATCTAATATATAAAGCTGAATGTGTGTGTGTATGTATGTGTGTGTGTGTGTATATCCAGGATTGGCATCTACACCGTCACAACTACAGCCACAAAATTTTGCACAGTCACACGTCTCGACCCTGAGAGCGTCATAGGCTATGTTGTGAGGCGAAATTTTAACCCTGCGCGTTCCAGTTCACCAAACAATTTTGCCCCTATCTACATAATGGGGAAAAAGTGAATAGAAAAGTTTTGGAGGAAAATCGACAGCTGTCAGCTATAGCCACAAAATTGTGCACAGTCACACGTCTGGATCCCGGGAGCGTCATAGGCTATGTTGTGAGGCGAAATTTTAACCCCGCGCATTCCAATTCACCAAACAATTTTGCCCCTATCTACATAATGGGGAAAAAGTGACAGTTACCAGTTGACAGTTGTGATTGAGAGCGCCAAAAACTAACAGCACATACCAGCATATAGTCACTAAGGTGGGGCCCCAACATGAGATATTCACCACGCACGGGCACATGTATACACATCACATGCACACAAAGAGTAACAAACAACAAGTGTATAGTCGCTAAGGTGCAGCCCCAATATTGGATACTCACCACGCACCCGAACAAAACACACACACCACAAAGAGACACACACAACACAGAGACACACACACACCCCCACGGGGACACACACACAACACAGACACACACACCACACAGACTCCCCCCACAGGGACACACACACATAGCCATCCTATAGGGACACATGCACTCACCCCACAGGGACACACACACCCCCTATAGCGACACATGCACTCACCCCACTGGGACACACACACACCACAAAGAGACACACAGAACACAGACACACACACCACACAGACCCCCCACAGGGACACACACACATAGCCACCCTATAGGGACACATGCACTCACCCCACAGGGACACACACACCACTAAGAGACACATACAACACAGACACAGACAACCCCCCTACAGGGACACACACACATAGCCACCCTATAGGGACACATGCACTCACCCCACAGGGACACACACACCACAAAGAGACAAACACAACACAGAGACACAGACACCCCCCACAAGGATACACACACATAGCCACCCTATAGGGACACATGCACTCACCCCACAGGGACACACACACTACAAAGAGACACACACAACAGAGACACACACCACACAGACCCCCCCACAGGGACACACACACATACACACCTTATAGGGACACATGCACTCACCCCACAGGGACACACACATACACACACCCCAGAGACACACACACCACACAGACAGACACAGATGTGCACAAATCACCTCACACAACTCGCCTCATACGTGTGCTATCTTTAATTTCCAAACATAAACATCTGATTAAAAACAGCCAATGTGCAACACATGTGCCATATAGGGAATTAAGGCAGATGTCAGTCACATGAGCTGTCTATTATGTGTATGTGTTAGGTAACATATACTACCCGGCCAGGGGGTGGGTTTACTGTTGGCTGGAGATTTATTAGGCTGCCTATAGAAACCAATCACAGCTCAGCTTCTATTTTCTTACAGGTCATTAATATGACATATTCAAATTCTATTTTATTATAGCTAACATCAGTTATTTATTAACCCCGGCGTAGCCGGGTAGTACAGCTAGTACATTATATATATCCAAAATTTAATGAATCATCCTACCAAAACCAAATTTTTATATGGCTATGTTGACCGAAAAATACAAATGTTACAGTTTTCAATGTGCAAGATTTAAAGAATTGTTTAGAAAGGTCTGGCTCAATAACCCATGTATGGTGCTCAGGGAAAATCAATCTCAATATTATACAATATAACCCGGCACACATATATCTCTATAATTATGATAAGGAGACGTCAGTTCAGACTATCAAAGTTTTATTTATAAGATAATTGTAGCTCAATCCTTGCCGGTTCAACCACACTGGTCTTCGCAGAGGATACAGGAGCTGTGACAGTGTATTTGATTCGACCAGAGCTGGGGTGCGTGGGGTACTCGGTCACCGGGGCTTCTGTGTGGGATGTCACGGGTGGTCGGTATCCCGGTGCCGTGCCCTGGCGAACAATTGTACCAGGTGTTGTTGGTAAACGGTGGGGGTAAAAGGGGTTATTTACAGGGGGACGTGACGCCACCTGTAGGGTCTGGTAAGGTGGTACCAGCGCTGCCAGCCGGCCACTGAGGTGATGGAGGGGGCAGCAGTGTGTGGTACAGCTCCCCACAGGTGGAGCTTTACCTCAGGGCAGCTATGATGGTATATGAGACGGTGAGGGAGGGCAGTGATGGTAAATGGTGGTGCAGTTCTTACCCCTCTGCTGTAGATGTTGATGATGTTAAGTCCTTTTAGCTGCGGCAGGAAGAATAACAGAAACCAGTTCTTGTTTAACTTGCTTTACTCGGTACCGGCTGATGGCATAACAATACACGGTACAGTTTGGTTTAGGGTGTTGTTACCAGCTCAGGATTTCTCTTAAGGAGTCATTAGATGTTCTTTCTCTGTCTTTCAGGGTTTCTATTCTCTTTCTAGATCTTTCTGTCTTTCCCACCTTTGAAGAGCTCACCCGCCAGTCCTGCAGTCTGTGTCTAGTAGGCTTAAATTGACTATTACCGGTCCAAATGGGAACAGCAGGAACGCACAAGTTTCCCACCTGATACCGGGTTTCAGTCTTTCCTCACTAGTGTAGGACCGTCTTTTGGGCATGAGGGGTGAGGTACCTTGTGGTGCTGTCAGCAACCCGGTCTGGTTGGGCCTGCAGCTCGTCGGCTTCGCAGTCAGGGATGAACTCCTGGCTGCCTCGGTATCCGTGTCACCTGTGAACCCTCAACATGACCAGCTGGTTCCTACCAGTCTAGGTCCGTTGCCATCTGTCCTGGGCCCCCACATATAGTTGGGGTACCCTCCACTCAGCTCAGGCTGCCAGGCGTGACCACACTGTCTGCCTTCCCAACGCCGTCTGAGGTAAAATCTTAACTGTCACTCTACTCTAACCTAAGCTCCGCCCACCACCTGTGGAACCTACCATAAAGTCAGTTTCCCCTACACTAAGTGGTGTGGTCCTAGGTGAGTGCTAAAAATAGACTCCATAAGCATTAAATCGTAACCTGTCAACTTACAAGTAAAAACACATTTTATATTCAAGTGTAATACCATTCTGTGGCGCATACCCGCAGGGGCGCCACACACCCCTTGGTGAAACACACCCGTCCGCGGGTGTCAAACCAAACCTGAAATACAAAATGCATTTTACATATAACATTGAACATTTAGAACATTTATCAACAATAAGATTGCTTCTTTTCTTCCCTATCAGGGAGGCGCATTGCTTATAACGTTACTTAAACTTTGACTATAGTCTAGTCCATACTGGCCCAACTGGGACCAGGTAATAAGTTCTTTGGTTACTATCCATCAAGTGCTGAAAAGGAAAAAAAAGAAACAGTGCAATGCAAGGGAAATATGCATTTTAAACGATTCTGCTCACACTTTGAACAGTGCAATACCGGGTTAACTCTTTATTGCTCAACTTACTGACCCGGTTTGCAAACCTCCCACTGAGACCTGCGTGGCGTTTATTTATCCCCACAATACAGGTCCCGGTCCAGGTGGCCCTGGGGAACTGCAGATAGATGGACTCTTCTCTTCTCCAACCGCTGCTGCTGGTACCGCGACCCTCCATAGCTCGCGGGGCCCGGCCTCCTCCGTACCACCGGCTCCTTCAGGAACTGGATGAAGTCCTCCTCTCCGGGCTCCACAAGGGGTGCATAAATCGGTCCCAGGGAATCAGCAGCTGGGACTGCCATTGCCTCACAGCCGGTTACAGGTCCGGAGCCTGACCAGGTATATTGAGTCCGCTCCCGGCCGCATCCTGCTTAGTTCGTGTAGTCCAGAACCAGTGTGGGCTGGCGCTCGACCCGCCCCCTTGGTTGATTGAGAGCAATGGGGGCGGGGAGACTTTTTGGCGCCTCTTGAATGGCCTATGTTTGTTGAGGAGCCGAGGCACGCCCCTAGGCCGGCACATTGTTGTTTCTGCACTTTTAAGCCCGCCCACCACAAAGTTCCTGTGGGTAAGTCCTTCGGGCTTTTCCGGAGCCCGCCACTGCCTTCGTCACTCCTCGGCAGAGCGGAGGGGGCGGGGCTTATCTTCCCGCTCTTTCTCCTGCTGTGACGCAGTTTGAATTTCTGAGGCGATGTAATGGCGGCTCGGCACAGTTTTTATAATCCACACATTTAGACAATAATAAAGTTCTTAAGGCACACTTCACCCGGTAGATACCAGGCTGGCTCATCCTGTTCGTGACGCCAATTTGATTCGACCAGAGCTGGGGTGCGTGGGGTACTCGGTCACCGGGGCTTCTGTGTGGGATGTCACGGGTGGTCGGTATCCCCGGTGCCGTGCCCTGGCGAACAATTGTACCAGGTGTTGTTGGTAAACGGTGGGGGTAAAAGGGGTTATTTACAGGGGGACGTGACGCCACCTGTAGGGTCTGGTAAGGTGGTACCAGCGCTGCCAGCCGGCCACTGAGGTGATGGAGGGGGCAGCAGTGTGTGGTACAGCTCCCCACAGGTGGAGCTTTACCTCAGGGCAGCTATGATGGTATATGAGACGGTGAGGGAGGGCAGTGATGGTAAATGGTGGTGCAGTTCTTACCCCTCTGCTGTAGATGTTGATGATGTTAAGTCCTTTTAGCTGCGGCAGGAAGAATAACAGAAACCAGTTCTTGTTTAACTTGCTTTACTCGGTACCGGCTGATGGCATAACAATACACGGTACAGTTTGGTTTAGGGTGTTGTTACCAGCTCAGGATTTCTCTTAAGGAGTCATTAGATGTTCTTTCTCTGTCTTTCAGGGTTTCTATTCTCTTTCTAGATCTTTCTGTCTTTCCCACCTTTGAAGAGCTCACCCGCCAGTCCTGCAGTCTGTGTCTAGTAGGCTTAAATTGACTATTACCGGTCCAAATGGGAACAGCAGGAACGCACAAGTTTCCCACCTGATACCGGGTTTCAGTCTTTCCTCACTAGTGTAGGACCGTCTTTTGGGCATGAGGGGTGAGGTACCTTGTGGTGCTGTCAGCAACCCGGTCTGGTTGGGCCTGCAGCTCGTCGGCTTCGCAGTCAGGGATGAACTCCTGGCTGCCTCGGTATCCGTGTCACCTGTGAACCCTCAACATGACCAGCTGGTTCCTACCAGTCTAGGTCCGTTGCCATCTGTCCTGGGCCCCCACATATAGTTGGGGTACCCTCCACTCAGCTCAGGCTGCCAGGCGTGACCACACTGTCTGCCTTCCCAACGCCGTCTGAGGTAAAATCTTAACTGTCACTCTACTCTAACCTAAGCTCCGCCCACCACCTGTGGAACCTACCATAAAGTCAGTTTCCCCTACACTAAGTGGTGTGGTCCTAGGTGAGTGCTAAAAATAGACTCCATAAGCATTAAATCGTAACCTGTCAACTTACAAGTAAAAACACATTTTATATTCAAGTGTAATACCATTCTGTGGCGCATACCCGCAGGGGCGCCACACATATAGAAAAACAAAACAACAGTCAGTTCTTGACAAGTGATATAAAGAACAAAAAAACAGTAATCCTTACAATAATGGTCAAGGAAAACACAACTTATAAGATAAGAGAAATACAGCTGTAATGATGATTGGTGTCTAAACCAAAACAATGGGTATTAATACCCTTATAGTGACACCCGTTGCTATGATACATATAAACAGTGAATAGTGAAAACATATACAGTGGTATAGTTAATCTCAGAGTGAAGAATGATACAGTGTCATTCAAGAACATAAGATAACATGTGCCTAAGTGAGGTTGGAAAACCCATAGGTCAGTCCACAGGAATACTGTGTAACATGTGGCTACATGGTATAGGGTTACTACCTGTGATCAATGGGATGAGAAGTTAAGTGCAAACCCCTATCTAATAGGAGTAAACAGCACCTGAGGGTATTAAAATGAGAGTTTGAATGTCATAATGACCATCAATAGAGCCTAAGGCGCATGAGAAGGAGGTAAAAATAAAATTCTACCTATGTCTGTGATGTGGGAGAAGCATCCAAATGTGGCCACCCACTCCAGGCCAGTTTTGGCCAATGATTAATGCTGTCAGAAAGAGGGAGAAGGGGAACATATCTATACCGATGGTCTAAAAGGTAAATTGTCTACATGTGCAGGTGGTGTCCATAAATACCTCAGTAGCTGTGTGATATAGGAGAGAAGGTACTTCCTATAAGTATAAACAGCGAGATTACTGACAACATTAGGCACAAGTCCAGGGATTAACCGTGTTAGAAGAAACATTACATTACCTCCGTGCAGTCAGGTGGCTGGTATGTGAGTGGCAGTGAGCCCTGTGCGCTCGCGTCCTTATGACGCGGATAGGCGGGACTTGAGCGCGCCTGCTTCCTGTGTTTGGAACGCAGGTGACGCGCAAGCCGCGCACGCGTCCAATGGCAAGTGACGCGCGCGTGCGTGATGCGATCTAGAGAGCGCGCATGCGTGTTGCAGCCGTCGCGCCGCGCATGCGTGATAGGAATGGTGATAAAACGCTGTTTAAACAGCCTAGCCGTGTCTCTTAAAAAAGGATACAGTGCCTTATTGTGCACAGAGTTCAGTGCATAGTGAGTACAGGTGCCTCATGGTGATATCTATCCCAGCATGGGGCATTAAGTGATCTGTTAGGAGGAAGAAGAAGTACAATAAGAATTAGTACATCTATACAAGGAACTGGAGATAATACACTGTATAAGAGAACAATATATTCATTCCTAAGGACATAGTAACAGATTATCATATTAGCCACAATAAGTTAACTTCTATGATGCAGGAGGAGTTGGGTGGGACCCCCAGTATGGGATGAAGGGTAATCTCTAATGGGAGAACATCTATGGTACCATTTCATATTCCCGGTTCAGTCCATTGGTTTCAAGAGTCCGTAACGTATGGATCCAATACATTTCTCTCTCTCTGAGAGTCCTCATCCTGTCGCCCCCCCGTCTATTAATTGGTACGTGGTCAATAGCCTGAAACCTCAGTTGTGCTATACTATGTTGCCTGGACATAAAGTGTGCTGGTACAGGAAGTAATGTGTGTCCACATCTTATGGTGGATTTATGTTTGCTTATGCGGTCTCGGATATGCTGGACGGTCTGCCCAACATATCCGAGACCGCACGGGCATTTCAGCAGATAAATCACAAACGTCGATTCACATGTGAAGAAACCCTTTATGTCAAACCTTTTGCCCGTCATGGGATGGGTGAAAAAACTACCTCTGGTCATATTTGAACATTGCCTACAGCCTAGGCATGGAAAATTACCCATGCGAGGTGTGGCTAGGGTCCTTTGCTGCATAGATGTTTTCAGGCTACCAATGTCCGCTCTAATGAGTTTATTCTTAAGGTTGCTTGGTCTCTTGTGGCAAACTAATACTGGATTTTGAAACTCTGGGATTGAAGGATAGGCCTTACTAAGTAACGGCCAATGTTCTCTTATTGCATTGTGTACAAGTGTCTGATAGGGATGATATGTGTTGACGAACGCCACCCTGTCAGATTTCTGGCGTTGATGGTTAGTGGACTTAGAGGACCGTGTGGCTATAGTAGCGGGGTATCCCCTCTCCATGAATTTGGCGCTCATTTCATTCTGTCTCAACTCTTTCAGCGTAGGGTCAGATACTATACGGTCGATTCTCGTATGTTGGGATAAGGGTAATGACTGCTTGACGTGCCCAGGATGGCAGCTGGAATAATGCAAGAGGGAGTTACGGTCTGTCAGTTTCACGTAAAGATCAGTGCTTATGTGGCCAGAGTCCAATATAACTAAGGTATCCAGGAAATTGATCCGACTAGTGTCATGGCTCATAGTGAATCTAATATTGGGTGAGCACGAATTAAGGTCAGCGTGGAATTGGACTAGAGATCCTACGTCACCCGCCCAGATCATAAACACGTCGTCTATGTACCGTCGCCAAGATAACACGTGTTCCTTGGCTAGAGTATGTGTATAGTCGAACCGGCAAGGATTGAGCTACAATTATCTTATAAATAAAACTTTGATAGTCTGAACTGACGTCTCCTTATCATAATTATAGAGATATATGTGTGCCGGGTTATATTGTATAATATCAAGATTTAAAGAATGACATTATTTTTAAGTTTCAATCTTTCAATTAACAGCTAAATCCAATGGCAACTACAGCTTTCTAATTTCTCTGCATTTGTCAGCATTGATCACCCACTCCTCCTCACTATCCTTTTCTCTACTTATTTAAGTATAGTGCTTTCTACACTCTCCTCCTACCTCTCTGAAAGAGCTTTCAGTTTCTTATTTGCTGGCTCTTCTCCTCTCCCTAATGATGGGGTTCCTCAGTGTTCAGTCCTTCTCTCTAGTTATTAGCAAACCGTACTTTAAAATTCAGAGTTCATATCGAACACAGACTTTATAAAAAAAAATCACTTCGAATTTGGAGTTCGGGTGCTTTACATATGCACAGCACTGGAGCGAGCATCGATGTGCTCAGGTATGCTTGGTGCTCGGCCCAGTGCAATGTTTGATCATCTCTAGTGGGAGGTAAAATCAGTATTATTGGATGTAGTGTGTGCCAAAAAAAAAAAAAAGACAAAACACTGTCCTCCCACCCCTGGAAGTGCTTTGTTTATGCCTGTATGTGGGTGGAGTGTCGATCTGCCAAATCATATATGACATATAGTCTTGAGACATTCCCTTTAAGACCATGATTTTAGCTGCACTAGGGCATTTTCCCATTCACACTTCCAGGTTGCAGACATGAGGGTGAGATTAGGACCCAGTATAGTGAAAGAACTCTGTAAACAGTTACTGGGGTTATGATTTCATGGCTATGATATCAACTAATGCCTTTACATTTATTCTTTAGACCAGGGCCAGCTTTCAGTAGATTTTTAAATATTTCCTTGATTCTTATCATATGATACAATAAATTCACACAGCCATTTTGGCATTCCCTTTAAAGATATATCGTGGTGTGCAGCGGATCTATTGGTAAGTGTTTACATGTATATTTTTTGAAGCTTGCACCCACCATAAGAGGTGTGCGCCCATACTGATATATATATATAGTTATTTATATTTGGAGCAGCACCCCGCCCAGTGACTAATGTGAGCACACTCCCTTTAAAGGCAGGGTTTTACATATAGTCTTGATATATCGTGGTGTGCAGCGGATCTATTGGTAAGGGATCTGCCAAATCAGTGACTTCCAATGAGGTTTGGGTAAGGTTTGGGTTAAGCACAGAACTTTATAAACCCTGATGATGTATAAAAAGCATTTTATACTTACTGTACATGTTGTTATGGTAATGAAGTGGGGGGCTACTGTTCATAGCCCCCCTGGGCATCCTCTTTCACTCTCTGTCCCCTCCTTGATCCTTCTTTTTGATGCCCCTGTGGGCGTCTTCATTCCGTTCTGTAAATCCTCCTATCTTGATATTACCGCCCCTTCTCATAGTATTGCAACGAGCTGGAGCATCATATCCGGCCCAGTGCATTGTGGGGCTGATCACGTGGGACGGCCCTGCTCCCGGCACATGCGCAGTGCACATATTGAAGCCGGCCCGTCCCACGTGAACAGCCCCACAATGCACTGGGCCGAATATGAAGCTCCGGCTCGGCGCAATACTATGAGAAGGAGTGGTAATTTCAACACAGGAGGATCGAGGAGGGGAGAGAGCGCAAAAGAGGACGCCCAGGGGGGCTACTAACAGTAGCCCCCCGCTTCATTACCATAACAACCTGTAAGTATAAAATGCTTTTTATACACCATCACAGCACACAGTTAGGACTGAGACAGGTAGTGACAGCTTGGGGGCTAAACTAGGTGACAGGTTGTCTTTAATATTAGTTGCCAAATTATTTAAGACTAAAATTATCATCTCATTAGCAACACATGAATCCAAAAATACCAAAAGAAAAAAATGTGCAGAAATAACATAAATTATCAATTCCATTTCCATTGGTTGTAGCTCTAGAACTTTCCCACCTTATTGAGTTCATCACTGCCTTTTTTCAGCAAGTATATCAGAATTCACTTTCTTCAGGATTAATCTGTGATTTGAACAATTCACAATATACTTCAGTCAATACTGCAGGGATAAGACTCCACCCTCCCCTTCTGATGTGTCTGCAGCCATGGCAGCTCTTCATGCATTTGTTTAAGGTATAGAAAGTTTCACAATTGGGATGCATAGGATGTCAGCTTGTAGCTGCATGAGAATCCTATTAATAGTCATGCCCCCATCAACATGCAACTGGCTCAGAGGAATATCAAAGTCTTGGATCATCTAGAACCTTTGTGGTCTAGAAATAGACTGGCTTCTAGAGAACAAATTCAATGTGGTTTTTATTTGTAAACTGTGTCAGACCACAGTTGATTCCTCTGGCAGTAGGCTCCCAATTTGATACAAAAAGGCCTGAAAATGTGGGAACAAAGCAGCAGCAAAAAAGATGTTCCAGCTTCAGTAGTAAGTTTTTCTACTCCTTTAATTGTATTAACAATGCCAAGGTTATCTTATAACCAGTTCACCACTGCTCTAGCAATTGCAACTGATCCTTCAAATTCATAGCAGGCTGATTTATTTCTTCAAGACTAGGAGGCCAATGTGGTCAGAAGCCCATGATCTGATACAACACGTTTTGGGCCAGTATCACATAGCAAGAAGCAACCAATACTGTATGTATTCTTTGCTTATCCATCTTGAAAACACATCTGTCCAACTAATGCAGTTGACTGGTTACCCAAACACCCTAATATTGGCACTCCAGTCAAAGCTCCTGATTTCAGGCTAGGACAAATTCTCATAAGGCTGTAGATTTCCAAAAAACTTCTTACTTTTAGCATCAACCTCATAGGTACATAAAAAAGGCACAGTTCTTTATCCCATTCCAGATTATTGATGTTGAACAGCATGGTCCTGATGGCATTAGTCACATCAATACAATGTAGACCATCATTCTTCCCTCGCGTCAAGCCTCAAATGATCTAAGAATTAATGGTTCCAAATAAGGCTCTACTTTCTCCTACCCAGCTTAGCATAGACACCACCAATATCAAAGCTATTGGAGTAAGTAACCAGAGGAAAACAACTTTGGTATGGGATAAGACCACCGGAGAACCTCTGTATAATGCAATTGGCTTGATTTGAGAGCCCAATGAGCAGTTGAGCTACTACTGAAAGAAATACAAGGATGGATTAAAAAATTCTTCAAGGGACTAGTCATCCTTTTAGGATTTATTTCAGCACTATGAAGATACAATGGCTGCTGGACAATGTGGAAGAAATCCAGCTTATGGTAGCAGAAGGCAGAGTCTTGTTTGGAACAGTTGATTCCTAGATCATTTGGACGGGAGAGACGAAAGGGGCTGTCCAATGCCATCAGAACCATACTTTTAAACATTAATAATTTGTAATGGGATACAGAGCTGTGTCAGTTTTTTATGCACTTATGAACTTGCTACCAAAAGTAAGATGTTTTTTGTAAATCTGTGGGTTTATGAAAATTTATCCTAGCCTGAAGTCAGGAGCTATCACTGGAGTTCCAACATCAGGTTGTTTGGGTGATCGGTTGACTGCTTTAGTTGGACAGCTGTGTTTTCAAGATAGACAATCAAAGAATATGTATGGTACTGGTTGTTTCTTACTGTGTAAGGCTGGGGTCACACTTGCAGATTTTACATGCGTTTATGAGACCTGTGTTTCTAAAAACGCATGTAAAAAGGCACCCATAGGCCCCCATGCAAAAAAAGCATGCCCCAATAGCAAAAACGCATGCCCCAATAGCAAAAACGAATGCCTAAAGTGCAATGCGTTTTTGGTATGCGTTTTTGCACTTAGGTGAGGAGCTGCCTTCAAAAACGCATGCAAAAACGCATGGTACCATTCAGTACATTTAGACACTTTCAAAAACGCATGCGTTTCCCATAGGGGCCCATGTTAAAAAAACGCATGCGTTTTCTAAAACACGCATTCGTTTTTGAAAAAGCACCAAAAAAGTCAGCTTGCACAATTTTTTGGTGCTGATTTAAAAACGCATGCAAAAACGCAGGGTGTCATCAAACACCTTAAAAAACTCATGCAGAAGTGGAAAAAAGCATGCAGAAACGCATGGGTGCCTAAAAAAACGTATGCCAAGTGTGACCCTAGATTAATACTGTTCCAAAACTTTTTGTATCAGATCATGGACTGTTTACCACAGTGGCCTACCAGCTTGAAAGGCATAAATCTACCTACTATGCTTTTGCAGGGTCAGTTTCAATTGCTGGAGCAATGGTACGCTGTCTACAAGATAATCCTGGCATTCTTAATACAACCAAAGAAATAAAAAATTTTACTACTGAAAGTGAAATATATTAAGGCTGCTACTTTGTTCCCACATTTTCAGGCCTTTATGCACCATGTTGGGAGCATCGTGCCAGAGGAATTATCTGTGGTCTGACACAGTTTACAAATTAAAACCACATTGAATTTTTGCTCTTGAAGCCAGTCTGTTTCCAGACCAGAGAGATTCTAGATGCAATGAACCAAGACTGGAATTCCTCTGAGCCAGCTGCAAGGTGGTGAGGGCATGACTAATAATAAAATCATCATGCAGTTAAGGCTGATATCCTATGTATCCCAGTGGTGAAACCTTCCATATCTGAAACAACTGCATAGGAGCTGCCATGGCTGCTGGCGCAGCAGGAGTGGGCATATTAAGTCTTAACCCTGGAGATTTGATTGCAGTGACTCATGATCAGGTTCAAGCCACAGATTAATCCTGTAGAAAATTAATTCTGATATGTTCATTGGAAAAAGGCAGTGATAAAAATCAATGGGCTTTGAAAGTTCTGAGTACTTCCTCCATAAATAGCATTGAAGTTTCACTCCTCTTTGTCTCTACATAGGCTATTTACATATTTAAATTCCAAACCTATGAGTCTCCTTACGCCCACTTGACACTTTTTACAAGGGAAAAATGTTTCCACCTTAGTCCTTAGAAGCCTCTCACCTAGCCAAATAAGACATTCTGCTTTGCACTGATGTTGGCAAATGAAGTATTTGGTTTGGCATCTCATCTTAAAAGCCATGCAGCAGGG
Organism: Allobates femoralis; assembly: GCA_033576535.1. Classification (NCBI taxonomy): domain Eukaryota; kingdom Metazoa; phylum Chordata; class Amphibia; order Anura; family Aromobatidae; genus Allobates; species Allobates femoralis. The sequence continues at coordinate 241,172,284 of JARQOC010000001.1, read as the reverse complement.
CTTGTTAATATGTCAATATTGACTTTTAGGATTGCTATCCCAATATGTCACACTAGAGTTCAATGAGAAATACTGCATAAAAGCGGTCTATAGGAGCGCTAATGAGAGACAAGGGAGCCGAGGAAGCCGACGGCTGCCCAGAGTCAGCGAGGGGTGAGAGCCTGGGCGACACAGCTAAACTTCAGGACCTTTGGTGATGAAATTCCTGCTGGGTCCAGTCACTTGATCTCTCTGGAGGCCAGCTGCAAAGCTGATCCACCCTGGGAGCAGAGGAAGTCGACGGCTGCCCAGAGTCAGCGAGGGGGGAGAGGAAAAGATCCCCACCACCAACGTCCACACCTTGGTTGTGCAAGGATAGCACAACCTCCGAAGGTGAGCAATATTTACATGGTTAGGGTTTATTATTAGAGTACTGGTACACTCATTGCGCCTCTGTTAATTTCTTTTCTACACTAGAGTTCAAGTCACCTTCCTCTTTAGAGAGCAGGGGTAGGGAACTCCAGACCTTGAGGGCCACCAATAGTGCAGACGCTCAGGATTTCTTTAGTATTGTACAGGTTATAATTGAATCACCTACACTGGTGATGATTTCAACACCTGTACAATACTAAGGAAATCTTGAAAACCTGCACTGTTGGTGGCCTTCAAGGCCTCGATTTCACCATCCCTGTTAAGGTACCGTCACACGCGGCAATTTTGCAAGCAATTTCACTGGCAATTTGCTGGTTGCAGTGAAATCATGGATACATGGTTCCATTTCTACACGGCAACAAAACAGAACCATATATCCATGATTTCACTGCAACCAGCAAATTGCCAGTGAAATTGCTTGCAAAATTGCCGTGTGTGACGGTACCTTTATGGAGGCTATGTGAATATATATCAGTGGGGACACTGCTGAGATTATAAAAAGAGGAAAAGATGCACAAACCAGCTGAAACCTTGGGAGCTCATTCTCTACAGTAAACTGCTACTAAGCTTTGAAGTTTCTGGTCCAAAAGCTGACATATTAGAATTTAGCCACAAGTATCATGCATCATGAGCATTGCAACATGCCAAGGTATTTTTTCCATGAAAAGGATAGCATAGAGTTTAAATGAGTTATATTTCACTCCAAAGCACCAAATAATTCTTATACTTTCCTATGTGACAAAAAGGCTTCAGTTAGGTGTTTGTAACAATTTAGTTCAATATGGTGTAAAGGCTGCTTTACACACACAGATATCTGTTCAGATATTGGTCACAGATCTCTGGTTACAGTGAAATCATGGACACATTGTTACATTTGTACACAGCCACAAAATGGAGCAATGTGTCCATGATTTCACTGCAACCAGAGATCTGTGTGTGTAAAGTGGCCTTAAGTTATATGTGATAAACCAAACATGAGAAAAAAAATTAATGATGTATGTCACTCAGTTCACGTTAGATAGTATTTCATTTGAGTCCGGTAAATACAATGAATAAAATAACAACTGCAAGGCAGATATAAAAAACAATAAAAATGCACAACTAATCCTTAGGCACTGTACAAACTAAGAACTTCGAAACATTTATTGAGGCAATGATCCATGCTTTCAGCAGCTTTATTAAAAAGAAGCAAATTTCAATTCCACATTTCCATCTAAATAATTTTACTATACCAAGTATAATTCTGTGTTTTCTGTGCAGAGATTTTAAGATATAGCTAGGAGAAAGGTTATAAAGCTGCTTTTAGGCTCCATCAGAAGCAGATGATTGTTTGCAAAACATTTAAACATTCTTTTCTCCCCTTGTGAAATGTTTAGTGTGTTCTAACCCTTTCAATTTTATTTTTAATACACAGATATAATTCTGCTATTTTAAAAGCATTATGTCTTGTTTTTGCTGAATTATAGCTCGAGAATACATTTTTCTTCCAAGTTCCATCTAACATTTATATCTCACAATGGAAAATATTTCTGTTTTAAGAAGTTTGAAATTTTTATTATCTGATTATTGTCAAGAATCGAAGAGTTTATCTGCTTGTTTTTAGAAACAGAGGAACTCAGAGATAGTCACATAGGAGTTGAGTTTTTTTTTACATGAATGTTCTGTGTTCACAGATTATACAGATATTACATATACATTAATCCAGGGGGCTCAAACTCGGCTGGGTCGGTGGGCCGCACACAGAAAAAAATTGATATCGGGGGCCACATTTCTTGTAGGACTAAGTGACATTTTAGTAATACCAGAATTTTTTGCTCAATGTGGTAATGTCCAAATCCTGATCTTCTTCTTTTAGTAATGTCCCCACCGTGGTTCCCTTCTTGTAGTAATATCCCCATCCTGGTCCCTTTCTTGTGGTAATGTCCCCATCCTGGTCCCCATTCTATAGTAATATCCCACATCCTGGTCCCAATATTGTAGTAATGTCCCCATCCTGGTCCCCATATTGTAGTAATGTCCCCATCCTGATCCTCATCTTGTAGTAATGTCCCCATCCTGGTCCCCATCTTGTAGTAATGTCCCCATTGTGGTCCCCATATTGTAGTAATGACCCCATCGTGGTCCCCATCTTGCAGTAATGTCCCCACCGTGGTTCCCTTCTTGTAGTAATGTCCCCATCCTGGTCCCCATCCTATAGTAATATCCCATATACTGGTCCCAATATTGTAGTAATGTCCCCATCCTGGTCCCCATATTGTAGTAATGTCCCCATCCTTGTCCTCATCATGTAGTAATGTTCCCATCCTGATCCTCATAATGTAGTAATGTCACCATCCTGATCCCCATATTATAGTAATGTCCCCATCCTGATCCTCATCATGTAGTAATGTCCCCATCCTGGTCCCTATATTGTAGTAATGTCCCCATCCTTGTCCTCATCATGTAGTAATGTCCCCATCCTTGTCCTCATCATGTAGTAATGTTCTCTCCCTGGTCTTCATCTTGTAGTAATGTCCCCATCCTGGTCCCCATATTGTAGTAATGTCCCCATCCTGATCCTCATCATGTAGTAATGTCCCCATCCTGGTCCCTATATTGTAGTAATGTCCCCATCCTTGTCCTCATCATGTAGTAATGTCCCCATCCTTGTCCTCATCATGTAGTAATGTTCTCTCCCTGGTCTTCATCTTGTAGTAATGTCCCCATCCTGGTCCCCATATTGTAGTAATGTCCCCATCCTGATCCTCATCATGTAGTAATGTCCCCATCCTGGTCCCTATATTGTAGTAATGTCCCCATCCTTGTCCTCATCATGTAGTAATGTCCCCATCCTTGTCCTCATCATGTAGTAATGTTCTCTCCCTGGTCTTCATCTTGTAGCAATGTCCCCATCCTGGTCCTCATGTAGTAATGTCCCCATCCTGGTTACCTTGTTGTAATAATGGCCTCATCCTGGTCCTCATAATGTAGTAATGCCCCATCCTGAGCCTCGTTTGTATAAATGTCTACTTTCCTGGCCCTCTTCTTGTAGTAATGTTCCTCATCCTGGTCCCCTTCTTGTAGTAATGTCCCCATCCTAATCCCCATCTAGTAGTAATGCCCCCATCCTGGTCATCACATTGTAGTAATGTCACCTATACTGATCCCCTTTTTGTAGTAACGTCTCCCATCCTCGTCCTCTTTTGTAGTGATGTCCCAATACTGATACTTTTTGTAGTGATGTCCCCATCCTGGTCCCTTTTTGTAGTGATGTCCCCCATCTTGGACCCCTTTTGTAATGACGTCAACCCATACTGATCCCCCTTTGCAGTAATGTCCCCATCCTGGACCTCTTTTATAGTAATGTCCACATGCTGGCCCCCATAGTGTAGTAATTTGCCCCATGCTGGTCTAATTTTTTACTGATGTCCCCAATCTGGTATACCACCTTTTTACACACACACACACACACACACGCACACCACACACACATTCTCTCTTACACACATTCTCTCATACACTCACATATACACACACAGACACACTTCAGGAGACAGCATCAGCTGATTACCAGGAGGTGCTGCAGCTGATCGGACATGTCTGCAGAGGTATGTTTTTTTTTTTTTACTGATGACACATCAGCTGATTATTTACCTGCAAACAATCAGCTGATCTGTCATGTCATTCAGGTCCTTGAACCTGATATTGATCATCTGATCGGTTTGCCGGCCGGCATACCGATTAGTTGATATTGGATCCGGATTGGATGTCGCAGGACCCTTGACCCTGGACTACGTCGGAGGGGGGGCTCTTTTCTTTAATAAAGATGGAGTTGTTAATTGTGTTCTGTTTTATTTCTAATAAAAATCTTTTTCTGTGTTGTGTTTTTTTATATACTAGCTAGAAATTCATGGTGGTCATGTCTAATATTGGCATGACCCCATGAATTTCGGGCTTAGGGCCAGCTGATACTACAAAGCTGGCCATAACCCCATTATTTTCTGGGGCGGCTGTGGACTGCAATTTGCAGCCGGGGGGGGGGGGGCCCAGAAAGCTTGGGCCACCTTGCGCTGCGGATTCCAGAAGCTGCCGCACATACGCTGCTAAGCGAAAGTAGCATGGCACACATGTCACACGGGGGGAGGAACACAGGATTCTTCCTCCCCCTGTGTGACATCACACTGCACACGCCATTAGAATTGGAATTGCGCATTGTCTGAATGGTGATGCGTAATTCCAGTGAGTATAATGGCCCCTATGGGAGAAAGCGCACAAAAAAGCGACAATTGACATGTTGATTCTTTTTACGCTCGCGCTTTCTCCCATAAAAGCGCAGCGTATATTTACACAGTGTCTGCACAGCAAAAGTGAAAGTCCATTCACTTTGCCAGCAGACGCAGATGCGCTTTTGTGGAATAGCGCAAAAATACACAGAGTGAACATAGCCACACACACACATTCTCTCTCACACACACACTCACATTGTCACACACACTCACATTCTCACGCACACTCACATTCTCACACACACAAACACACTCACACACATTCTCACATACACAAACACATTGTCACATACACACATTCTCACACACACACAAACACACTCTCACATACACACATACTCTCACATACACATATTCTCACATACACACACTCTTACATACACATTCTCACATACACACCCACATATTCTCACACACACTCACATTCTCACATACACACACTCTTACTTACACATTCTCAAATACATACACACAAACACACACATTCTAACACACACTCACATTCTCACATACACACATTCTCACATACACATATACACAAACACACTCTCACATACAGACATTCTCACACACACACAAACACACTCTCACATACACACACTCTTACATACACATTCTCACATACACACATTGTCACACACACACACACACAAACACATTCTCACACACACACATTCTCACATACACACATTCTCACATACACACACACACAAACACATTCTCACACACACACATTCTCACACACACAAACACACTCTCACATACGCACACAATCTCACATACACATATTCTCACATACACACACTCTTACATACACATTCTCACATACTCTCACGTTCTCACATACAGACATTCTCACATAGGCTAGGGTCACACTTAACAATCAAATTGCATTCATCGCATCCAGATCCGGATGCGGTGAACGCAATTGTCTTCAAACAACCAGCAATATGGGAACCGGATTGCTGAAGCCGCAATCCAGTAACCGGATTGCTCAGGATGTGTAATCCTGAGCAATCCGGTAACCGGATAGTTTGCTCATCGGATGTGCAAACTGTTCAGTGTGTGTAAAAACTGTTAATTTTATTATTAAATGTTCCTATAATGTCTCTAGGGGGTGCCCACCCCCCTAGAGACCTTCCACCCACTCAGGAGGGCATATAATGATTTATTCACTTCTGTACAGCAGCCGCCTCCTGTCAGCTGCTGTAAAGTTTTATCAATGAAAGTGCCGGGCTTCCCTGACAGCTGCGCATACTATAGCTATTATAGCTATAGTATGTGCACTGTCCGAGGTCCTGAAGCCTTATACAGTAAGATCTATGGGCAGCGCTGCTCATAGATCTACTGTAAATGGCTTCAGAATCTCGGACAGCGCACATACTATAGCAATAGCTATAATATGCGCACTGCTCTTAGAGGAGCCCGGCGCTTTCTTTGATAAAACTGTACAGCAGTTGTCAGAAGTCGGCTGCTGTACAGAAGTGAATAAATCATTATATGCCCACCTGAGTGGGTGGAAGGTCTCTAGGGGGAGTGTCAGGTTGTAGGGAAGAAAATGGTGTGCCACGGTCCGCGCTGCCAGAAATCTTTTACTCCAAAGAAATGTACAAGAAGCTGGAACTTCCAAAGAACTCCTTTATTGTATCCTACGCGTTTCGGTGCCCTCCTGGCACCTTCCTCAGGGATCCCTGGAGTAAAGGATTTCTGGCAGCGCGGACCGTGACACACCATTTTCTTCCCTACAACCTGATGTTTCTCCACACTTGAGTGGATGGTGGAAGTCCTGCAGCAGCTACCCAGTAACAATTACTGAACACGTCTTCAAGCCAGTTGTGGGTGACACAACTGCCCCAGGTGAGTGAATTCTTTTTCACTACGCTTGCACCCAGTGCCATAGTGATAAGGCACTATTGCGCCTCTTGTTCCCCCCCCTTCTTTTTATTTGATCTAGGGTGAGTGGGCACCCCTAGAGACATTATAGAAACATTTATTAATAAAATTAACACTTTTTACACACAGAGAACACTTTGCTTATCTCGGCGGCAGGCAGGATAAGCAAAGTCTATGCGGTATCCGCCTTCCTCAGGATTACACATCCTGAGCAATCCGGTTCCTGCATTGCAAATGATAGAACCGCTCCAAAAACTGCAGCCTGCATGATTTTTCAGGCAGGCTGCAGAGCCGGAGGCAGAAACAGGATTGCTTGGGAAGCAATACGGTTTTTATCATAGGCTCCTATGAGGAGCGTTTCCTGATGCGGTTTTGAGCTTTTTAAAAGCTCAAAACCGGATCAGGTTTTAAAAACAAATCTGGATGTGTGACCCTAGCCATACCCACATTCTCATATACACACATTCTCACATACACACACACACAAACACACTATCACATACACATATTCTCACATACACACACACCCTCTTACATACACACACACACACACATACAAACACACTCGCATACACACATTCTCACATACACACATTCTCACATACACACACAAACACACTCTCACATACACACGTTCTCATACACACACACACTTTTCATTGATGTTACTGAGTGGGCAGTGCCTTGTCAGTGCCGCGGCCAGAAAATATAGCACAGCAGGGAGCGCGGCTCCCTCCAGCACTATACCGCCGGCGTGTCTGGCCACAGTTCCACGGGCACATTAGAATTACATTTACCACAGAACTTCAAGGCGTCACCCACCGACCCTTGCAGACCTTAGTCTGGTTCTAAAGACGGCTATCACTGTCTATCACCCTGACAGGGATCCTTCCCCATCCTACGGTAGGAATCCTCAACCTACACCTAGGGTGTCTCAACCCAAACTGCATCATACACTTTCAAAGGGCCCTTTCACGACTACCCAGTCGGACCCAATGACGCTTACGGCTGCCTGACCTTCCTTCACACCTGGATACATCATATGGTACTTTTTCATACACCACTATGAGTCACCAAGTCACATATCACATACGGTAATTATACATACAGTTGTGGCCAAAAGTATTGACACCCCTGCAATTCTGTCAGATAATACTCAGTTTCTTCCTGAAAATGATTGGAATCACAAATTCTTTGGTATTATTACGGTATCTTCATTTATTTTGTCTTCAATGAAAAAAACACAAAAAGAATTGTCCTAAAGCCAAATTGGATATAATTCCACACCATACATAAAAAAGATGGGTGGACAAAAGTATTGATACTGTTAGAAAAATCATGTGATGCTTCTCTAATTTGTGTAATTAACAGCACCTGTAACTTACCTGTGGCACCTAACAGGTGCTGGCAATAACTAAGTCACACTTGCAGCCAGTTGACATGGATTAAAGTTGACTCAACCTCTGTCCTGTGTCCTTGTGTGTACCACATTGAGCATGGAGAAAAGAAAGAAGACCAAAGAACTGTCTGAGGATTTGAGAAACCAAATTGTGAGGAAGCATGAGCAATCTCAAGACTACAAGTCCATCTCCAAAGACCTGAATGTTCCTGTGTCTACCGTGCGCAGTGCAATCAAGAAGTTTAAAGGCCATGGCACTGTGGCTAACCTCCCTACATGTGGACGGAAAAGAAAAATTGACAATAGATTTCAACACAAGATTATGCGGATGGTGGATAAAGAACCTCGACTAACATCCAAACAAGTTCAAGCTGCCCTGCAGTCCGAGGGTGCAACAGTGTCAACCCGTACTATCCGTCGGCGTCTGAGTGAAAAGGGACTGTATGGTAGGAGACCCAGGATGACCCCAATTCTTACCCCGAGACATAAAAAAGCCAGGCTAGAGTTTGTCAAAACTTACCTGAGAAAGCCTAAAATGTTTTGGAAGAATGTGCTCTGGTCAGATGAGACAAAAGTAGAGCTTTATAGGCAAAGGCATCAGCATAGAGTTTACAGGAGAAAAAAAGAGGCATTCAAAGAAAAGAACACGACCCCTACAGTCAAACATGGCGGAGGTTCCCTGATGTTTTGGGGTTGCTTTGCTGCCTCTGGCACTGGACTGCTTGACCGTGTGCATGGCATTATGAAGTCTGAAGACTACCAACACATTTTGCAGCATAATGTAGGGCCCAGTGTGAGAAAGCTGGGTCTCCCTCAGAGGTCATAGGTCTTCCAGCAGGACAATGACCCAAAATACACTTCAAAAAGCACTAGAAAATGGTTTGAGAGAAAGCACTGGAGACTTCTAAGGTGGCCAGCAATGAGTCCAGACCTGAATCCCATAGAACACCTGTGGAGAGATCTAAAAATGGCAGTTTGGAGAAGGCACCCTTCAAATATCAGGGACCTGGAGCAGTTTGCCAAAGAAGAATAGTCTAAAATTCCAGCAGAGCATTGTAAGAGACTCATTGATGGTTACCGGAAGCGGTTGATCGCAGTTATTTTGGCTAAAGGTTGTGTAACCAAGTATTAGGGTGAGGGTGCCAATACTTTTGTCTGGCCCATTTTTGGAGTTTTGTGTGAAATGATCAATGTTTTGCTTTTTGCTTCATTCTCTTTTGTGTTTTTTCATTGAAGACAAATTAAATGAAGATAATAATACCAAAGAATTTGTGATTGCAATCTTTTTCAGGAAGAAACTGAGTATTATCTGACAGAATTGCAGGGGTGTCCAAACTTTTGGCCACAACTGTACGTCCTTGTGATTACACATACACCTTCACACATAGTCAAAGGGACCACATCACGACTAGCACAAGCAGTCCCAAAGTCGGCTATACTTTTGACCGCCTGGCTCTTGAGCCGTCCTCGATCTCTCTCGCCATCCATATGACCACCTGGCCTTTGATCCGTACTCAGTCCTCATCACACATATGACCGCCTGGCCCTTGAGCTGTACTCTGTCTCTCATATCACACATATGACCGCCTGGCCCTTAAGCCGTCCTCAGTCCTCATCACACATATGACCGCCTGGCCCTTGAGCCGTACTCTGTCTCTCATATCACAGATATGACCACCTGGCCCTTGAGCTGTCCTTGGTCCTCATCACTCATATGACCGCCTGGCCCTTGAGCCATCCTCGGACCTTATCACTGGCTGGCATGCACACATCAGGTGCCACAGGCATGGAGCTGGCAAGCTCCCTTCACTTCCCCCACTGGGGACAAATCACTTCCAGCACGTCCTCACATGACAGTGGTCTGGATTGCTCTGATTCCCATCGTCCTCTCTCTCACTCAGACACCTGGCAGGCTCTTTTCGTAGCTGCCACACCCACCAGACACACCCACCTGGGCTGCTGGTAATCAGCACACATTGCTCTCAGCCGCTTATTAGGCTCATCTACTCCCTCTAGATGTCACAGCACTTACACTCAGCTGTTCACTCAGCTCATGAAAACCCTTCCGCTGTTAACCCACTGTGCACTGGACAGGTTTCACACAGCACACACAGGAAAACCGGCCAATGTAAACAGAGACCTGCATTGATAACCCGTGTGATGCACCCAGCCAGGGGTTACATCACCACAATACATATACATAATATCCAGGTCATAGGGACATTCCCATAGCAGCCACAGTTACAAGTCTAAATTCAAAGTATATATATAGCAAGTTATTGCACTGTTTCAGGGGTTTACAGAATGCAAAATACTATATAACAACATTACTTAAACCAAATTACAGTTTACACCAAATGGTTTCACATTCATCTTTATACAAAGTGCAAGTGCTTAACAGAAATCGCATAGACACATATCATGGGCAGTATTGGGGCATTGTCCCATATCAGAAATAGAGCATGTTACCATTTTTTAACTGAGGACATCTCAGCCAAGGCACACAACAGGGGGAGACCGGGCAAAGGACACCAACGCGCTTCATGAACTGGTCAAGACCTCTGGTCACTTCTTCAGGGAATACATGTCACTGTCCACAGCCCGCACTAAATACTGCTCCTCGCATACTGCGTCACTGGGAGTGATGTTTCTCGCCGGTCCCATGTGACCAGAAGTGATGCACCTCTCTGCCCGACAAGCAAGCCCACCACCTCCACATCATGCCGCACACACGCTCGGTGGCCTAGTTTTGCTGTGGACACCTAGCACTTGTGCACTTTACACCATCTCCCTTATCCATGATCCTTGTATTATAACAATAAATTTGTTTAGTAATGCAAGTTGAAGTCTTTATTCTCTTTTCTCTGTATATACATGCATGTTTTGAGTAGCTTCATGAAGTGGGAGTCCCAAATAGGGTTTCTCACTTTGGTGTTAATGGAAATTCTGTATCTATGTACAGAGTGGACTAGAGAGCTGAGACTGCTTCACACACTATAGGTGCACTTTAAGTGATCCTAAACCCAGAAACTGACCCCCCCCTTATCTTTAGACCTGTCCCTGCACCCCCTCTTATCATTTCTAGCCATCCCTTTTGCAGAAAAAAATCGCTTTTGTAAAGTAAGAGAAAAGGTTATATTTAGTGTTGAGCGAGCATGCTCGCCACTACTCGGTACTCGCATGAGTATCACTGTACTCGGGCGACTCGCCGAGCACCGAGTAATCTCGCGATACTCGTGCTGTGCTCGTGGTCGTCATCTCTGCATGTTGGCGCTCTTTTGAGAGCCAGCCCACGTGCAAGGATTGGCTGGCAGACCACTGCAATGCCACAGCCCTGTTAGTTGTGGCATAGCAGTGATTGGCCGCCCTGCACAGCGTGACCGAGCCTTTATAACTCCCGGCGCGCTGTGCTCGACACACAGCCATCCAGACAGTGAGTGTAGGGAGAGTGTCTGCTGCTGCTTAGGGACAGATTTGCGGCCCTCATAGGTAGATCCGGAGCAGGGCTGCAAACTGCTGCTGCTGACCACAACAGTCCTTCTCAGGACTAATCTAGGAGGATATAGGCAGGGTGATCCAGATCGGAGTCCAAGCTTTCCAGTGACCAGAACAGTCCTTCTCAGGACTAATCTAGGAGGATATAGGCAGGGTGATACAGATTGGAATCCAAGCTTTTCTGTGACCATTACAGTCACCAGACTGGTGTACGTACTACCTTAATACAGGTTAGGGACTAAAATCCTCTCCTGACACCATTACAGTCACCAGACTGGTGTACGTACTACCTTAATACAGGTTAGGGACTAAAATCCTCTCCTAACACCATTACAGTCACCAGACTGGTGTACGTACTACCTTAATACAGGTTAGGGAGTAAAATCCTCTCCTGACACCATTACAGTCACCAGACTGGTGTACGTACTACCTTAATACAGGTTAGGGACTAAAATCCTCTCCTGACACCATTACAGTCACCAAACTGGTGTACGTACTACCTTAATACAGGTTAGGGACTAAAATCCTCTCCTGACACCATTACAGTCACCAAACTGGTGTATGTACTACCTTAATACAGGTTAGGGACTAAACTCCTCTCCTGAAACCATTACAGTCACCAGACTGGTGTACGTACTACCTTAATACAGGTTAGGGACTAAAATCCTCTCCTGAAACCATTACAGTCACCAGACAGGTGTACGTACTACCTTAATACAGGTTAAGGAGTAAAATCCTCTCCTGACACCATTACAGTCACCAGACTGGTGTACGTACTACCTTAATACAGGTTAGGGACTAAAATCCTCTCCTGACACCATTACAGTCACCAGACTGGTGTACGTACTACCTTAATACAGGTTAGGGACTAAAATCCTCTCCTGACACCATTACAGTCACCAGACTGGTGTACGTACTACCTTAATACAGGTTAGGGACTAAAATCCTCTCCTGACACCATTACAGTCACCAGACTGGTGTACGTACTACCTTAATACAGGTTAGGGACTAAAATCCTCTCCTGAAACCATTACAGTCACCAGACTAGTGTACGTCATACCTTGATACAGGTTAGGGACTAAAATCCTCTCCTGAAACCATTACAGTCACCAGACAGGTGTACGTACTACCTTAATACAGGTTAAGGAGTAAAATCCTCTCCTGACACCATTACAGTCACCAGACTGGTGTACGTACTACCTTAATACAGGTTAGGGACTAAAATCCTCTCCTGACACCATTACAGTCACCAGACTGGTGTACGTACTACCTTAATACAGGTTAGGGACTAAAATCCTCTCCTGACACCATTACAGTCACCAGACTGGTGTACGTACTACCTTAATACAGGTTAGGGACTAAAATCCTCTCCTGACACCATTACAGTCACCAGACTGGTGTACGTACTACCCTTAATACAGGTTAGGGACTAAAATCCTCTCCTGACACCATTACAGTCACCAGACTGGTGTACGTACTACCTTAATACAGGTTAGGGACTAAAATCCTCTCCTGAAACCATTACAGTCACCAGACTAGTGTACGTCATACCTTGATACAGGTTAGGGACTAAAATCCTCTCCTGAAACCATTACAGTCACCAGACAGGTGTACGTACTACCTTAATACAGGTTAAGGAGTAAAATCCTCTCCTGACACCATTACAGTCACCAGACTGGTGTACGTACTACCTTAATACAGGTTAGGGACTAAAATCCTCTCCTGACACCATTACAGTCACCAGACTGGTGTACGTACTACCTTAATACAGGTTAGGGACTAAAATCCTCTCCTGACACCATTACAGTCACCAGACTGGTGTACGTACTACCTTAATACAGGTTAGGGACTAAAATCCTCTCCTGACACCATTACAGTCACCAGACTGGTGTACGTACTACCTTAATACAGGTTAGGGACTAAAATCCTCTCCTGAAACCATTACAGTCACCAGACTAGTGTACGTCATACCTTGATACAGGTTAGGGACTAAAATCCTCTCCTGAAACCATTACAGTCACCAGACAGGTGTACGTACTACCTTAATACAGGTTAGGGAGTAAAATCCTCTCCTGACACCATTACAGTCACCAGACTGGTGTACGTAGTACCTTAATACAGGTTAGGGACTAAAATCCTCTCCTGAAACCATTACAGTCACCAGACAGGTGTACGTACTACCTTAATACAGGTTAGGGAGTAAAATCCTCTCCTGACACCATTACAGTCACCAGACTGGTGTACGTACTACCTTAATACAGGTTAGGGACTAAAATCCTCTCCTGACACCATTACAGTCACCAGACTGGTGTACGTACTACCTTAATACAGGTTAGGGACTAAAATCCTCTCCTGACACCATTACAGTCACCAGACAGGTGTACGTACTACCTTAATACAGGTTAGGGACTAAAATCCTCTCCTGAAACCATTACAGTCACCAGACTGTTGTACGTCATACCTTGATACAGGTTAGGGACTAAAATCCTCTCCTGAAACCATTACAGTCACCAGACTGGTGTACGTACTACCTTAATACAGGTTAGGGACTAAAATCCTCTCCTAACACCATTACAGTCACCAGACTGGTGTACGTCATACCTTGATACAGGTTAGGGAACTAATATCCTAACCTCTTGTGATCTCAACAGTCACCACACTGGTGTACGTCATACCTTGATACAGGTTAGGGAACTAAAATCCTAATCTCTTGTGATCTCAACAGTCACCACACTGGTGTACGTCATACCTTGATACAGGTTAGGGAACTAAAATCCTAATCTCTTGTGACCTCAACAGTCACCAGACAGTTGTCGCTGTATACAGGCAAAATGCGCAAAGGCGTTGGCAAGGGCGTTGGCAAGGAACAAGGAAGTGGACGTGATGGTGGTGCAGGCAGAGGCCGAGGTCGTGTGCAAGCACTAATTTCGCAACAACAAAGGGCCACATCAATTCTTGGGGCCCGCAGCAGTACACCACTGTTGAACCAAGACCAGTGTCAACAGGTTGTTACTTGGATAGCGGATAATGCTTCAAGTCAGATGGGCACCTCCACAAACACCCTGTCTTCCACACGGTCAACTGTCAGTAGCCGTGATACTGCACCGCACATTTCCCAACCTGATCCTCCTTCCAACCACCTGGCCGAGTACACGCCCACGGACATTTCAGATCCCACACTAGGACACTCGGAAGAGCTGTTCACGTATCCATTCGCAGAATCTGGCCTGTCGCCACCTCCTCTTGAAGTGGGTGATGAGGAGATGGTATGTACAGATGCCCAAATATTTGAGCAGCCACGTTATGACGAACGGAACATTGACAAAGTGTCTCAACAAGGGGTGGACGATGAAGAGACACAATTGCCAGGAAGTCAGGAGGAGGATCAGGGTGCGGAAGAGGAAGACGACGTGGTGGATGATCCAGTAGCTGACCCAACATGGCAGGAGGATATGCAGAGCGAGGACAGCAGTGCACAGGGGGAGGGAGGCGTAGCATCCCAACAGGCAGTACGAAGCAGGATTGCGTCCGCAGGCAGAAGGCAGGCAACCGTTCCCCGGAACAACAACACTACTCAAGGTGCCTGTGCAAATGTTCGGTCTTCCCGAGTCTGGGAGTTTTTTAAGTTGGCTCCAGAAGACTCTAAAAAGGCCATTTGCCACACCTGCCATGCCACTATCAGCAGGGGTACGAAAACTAGCAGCCTGACCACCACCAGCATGATCAGGCACATGTCAGCCAAGCACCCGACTTTGTGGGAAGTACAACAGAGTCGAGGAGCGGTGCTTGCTGATGTCACTGCTACGTCTTCACCTGTTGTGCATGCGAGACAATCCCCTGTCCATGCTGGCCGCGAACAATCCTCCGGCCCTGCACCTGAAGTTGCCCACGCACAAATTACACCACCATCAAGCACATCCTTGTTCCAGCGCAGCGTTCAATTATCCATTCAGCAAACATTTGAACGCAGGCGCAAATACGCTGCCAACGCCCCACATGCCACAGTCCTGAATGATCACATTTCGCGACTCATAGCGCTAGAAATGTTGCCTTTCCGGCTGGTGGAGACGGACGCATTCCGCGACCTGATGGCGGCTGCTGTCCCACGTTACTCGGTCCCCAGCCGCCACTATTTCTCCAGATGTGCCGTCCCCGCATTGCATAACCACGTGTCCAACAGCATCACACGTGCCCTGAACAATGCTGTTTCAGCCAAAGTCCATCTAACAACAGACACGTGGACAAGTGCTTGTGGGCAAGGCCGCTACATCTCCTTGACGGCACACTGGATTAATATTGTGGAGGCTGGGACCCAGTCTGAGCGAGGGACGGAACACGTCCTTCCCACACCAAGGATAGCAGGCCCTACCTCTGTCAGGGTTTCACCGACACTCTACAGCTCCGGAATGTCATGCTCTTCAGCCTCCTCCTCCTGCGCATCCTCATCCACTGTACCCTCCACACCAGTCCCAAGCTGGAAGGACTGCAGCACTGCCTCTGCAAAGCGGCAACAGGCTGTGCTGAAGCTAGTCTGCATAGGTGACAAACCCCACAATGCAGAAGAGGTGTGGACAGCTCTGAAACAGCAGGCAGATCACTGGCTCACACCTCTGAACCTAAAGCCAGGAAAGGTCGTGTGTGACAATGGCCGGAACCTGGTGGCAGCTTTGAGGCGAGGGCAGCTGACGCATGTTCCATGCGTGGCCCATGTGCTCAACCTGGTGGTTCAGAGGTTTGTGAAGTCATACCCAGAGGTGTCTGACCTGCTGGTAAAAGTTCGGCGTCTGTCTGTACATTTTCGCAAGTCACCTGCTGCTTCAGCCGGCCTTGCCGGCTTTCAGCGCCGTTTGCGTCTTCCGGCCCACAGACTGGTGTGTGATGTCCCCACGCGTTGGAATTCAACTCTGCACATGTTGGTCAGGATATGTGAGCAGAAGAGGGCAGTTGTGGACTACCTGCATCACCTAACCCATCGGGAAATGGGTCAAACTCCACATATAACACCTGAGGAGTGGAGATGGATGTCGGACCTATGCACCGTCCTCCAAAACTTTGAGGACTCCACCAAGATGGTGAGCGGCGATGACGCCATTGTTAGCGTCACCATACAACTACTCTGCCTTCTAAAACGGTCTCTGCTGAAAATCAAAGAGGATGCATTGCAGGCCGAGCGCGATGACTTTGAGCAAGAAACAGTAGTGGGTGTGGGTGAAAACACACAGCCCAGCCTCATCTCATCACAACGTGCAGTGGAGGACTATGACGAGGAGGAGGAGGATGAAGACATGGAGCAACTCTCTGGCCAAATTGAGGATATGACATGCACACCAGTCATACCCTCGATTCAGCGTGGCTGGCCAGTGGACAGGAGAGATGAGGAGGAGGAGGAGGACAGCATGTTCAGTCATCGTGTTGGTCTGGATACTGAAGTGATGGCTGTTAAGAGTCTGGCGCACATGGCTGACTTTATGGTAAGCTGCCTGTCTCGTGACCCTCGCGTTCAGAACATCTTGGCCGACAATCAGTACTGGTTGGCAACACTGTTAGACCCACGCTACAAGGAGAACTTTATGTCTCTCATTCCTGAGGCGGAGAGGTCAGCCAAAATGCAGCAGTTCCACAGGGCCATAGTCACGGAAGTAGTGAAATCATTCCCCTCACAAAACGCTAGCGGCATAGGTCAGGATTCGGTGGACAACCAAGGCGTACGGCCGAGAGGGGCACAAGTCCAATCCGCCAGAGGTAGGGGAACTGTCTTTACGATGTGGGACAGTTTTCTCAGCCCCTCACGTACCACAGCCCCTGAGGTGCGGGGTAGTGCCACTAGAAATGCTAAGTTTGGGCAGATGCTGAAGGAGTACCTTGCAGATCGAACAACTGTACTGCGAGATTCCTCTGTGCCTTTCAATTATTGGGTGTCCAAGCTGGACACGTGGCATGAATTGGCTCTCTACGCCTTGAAAGTCCTGGCCTGCCCTGCCGCTAACGTTTTATCAGAGCGTGTTTTCAGTGCTGCAGGTGGAATCATCACTGATAAACGCACCCGCCTGTCAACTGAAAATGCTGGCAGGCTGACTCTGATCAAGATGAACAAGGGTTGGATTGGGCCAGACTTCACCACACCACCAGCAAATGACAACTGAATTAAAATTTTGTTATGTGAATTTGCCATGTACCTCCACTCACCCATGGGTACACACTGCAGTACTTTGGCTAATCGCTGGACTGCTCCTCCTTCTCCTCATGTGACACCATGATGACCGTTACACTAGTTAGACTGTTGTTTGAGGTATACCCGCAGTGGTAAATTTTTTCGCCCATTCTTTTAGAATGGGCATTACAACGACAGGTGACCCGCTCCTTTTCAATGGGAAAAATGTTTTGAGGCCCTCCTGCACGTCTCTATCCAGGGACAAAGAGGAGCCTCCCAATTTTTGGCTGCCCTGACCAAAGGGCTATACTACAATACACCCACTTGAGGGTTACAGGCCCTCCTGCATGTCTGTATGCATGGGTCATTGTTGAACCTCCCAATTTGTGGCTGCCCTGACCAAAGGGCTATACTACAATACACCCACTTGAGGGTTACAGGCCCTACTACATGTCTGTATGCATGGCTCATTGTTGAACCTCCCAATTTTTGGCTGCCCTGACCAAAGGGCTATACTACAATACACCCACTTGAGGGTTACAGGCCCTCCTGCACGTCTCTATCCAGGGACAAAGAGGAGCCTCCCAATTTTTGGCCGCCCTGACCAAAGGGCTATACTACAATACACCCACTTGAGGGTTACAGGCCCTACTACATGTCTGTATGCATGGGTCATTGTTGAACCTCCCAATTTGTGGCTGCCCTGATCAAAGGGCTATACTACAATACACCCAGTTCTTGTTTACAGGCCCTCCTGCACGTCTCTATCCAGGGACAAAGAGGAGCCTCCCAATTTTTGGCTGCCCTGACCAAAGGGCTATACTACAATACACCCACTTGAGGGTTACAGGCCCTACTACATGTCTGTATGCATGGCTCATTGTTGAACCTCCCAATTTTTGGCTGCCCTGACCAAAGGGCTATACTACAATACACCCACTTGAGGGTTACAGGCCCTCCTGCACGTCTCTATCCAGGGACAAAGAGGAGCCTCTCAATTTTTGGCTGCCCTGACCAAAGGGCTATACTACAATACACCCACTTGAGGGTTACAGGCCCTACTACATGTCTGTATGCATGGCTCATTGTTGAACCTCCCAATTTGTGGCTGCCCTGACCAAAGGGCTATACTACAATACACCCACTTGAGGGTTACAGGCCCTACTACATGTCTGTATGCATGGGTCATTGTTGAACCTCCCAATTTGTGGCTGCCCTGACCAAAGGGCTATACTACAATACACCCACTTGAGGGTTACAGGCCCTATTACATGTCTGTATGCATGGCTCATTGTTGAACCTCCCAATTTTTGCCTGCCCTGGCCAAAGGCCTATACTACAATACACCCAGTTCTTCTTTACAGGCCCTCCTGCACGTCTCTATCCAGGGACAATGTGGAGCCTCCCAATTTTTGGATGCCCTGGCCAAAGGGCTATACTACAATACACCCAGTTCTTGTTTACAGGCCATCCTGCATGTCTGTATCCAGGGGCATTGGTGAACCTCCCAATTTTGGACTGCCCTTGCAAAGGAAGATACTACAATAGACCCAGTTCCTCAAAATGGGCACTTTATTTCTAGACAGGGCTTCATGTACGTCTCTTGTCAGGGTCATCGGAGTGTCGCACAATGTTTTCACGTAAAATCTTTCATGTAATCACAAAAAGTGACATACACCAGCTGTATCTCACTATTGGGTATGTGCCCTTAACATTTCCACCCTAAATATTCATTTTGGTGTCATTTTGGAAGGTTTTCTGGAGACTCCGTAAAATTGGCGTGAAACTCGGACAACATTGTTCACAGCTGTGACTTTTGAGTGAGAAATGCTTCCAGGGGTCTTCCCCATGGTGTTGCCATGTCATTTCAGCACTCTTCTGAGACTTTTGTGACATTTTTAGGGTTTTTCCATGCTACCGGCAGTCATTTCATAAAAATACTCGTGTCTCCCATAGGATAACATTGGGCTCGTTACTCGGGCCGAGTACACGAATATCTCGGGATGCTCGGCCCGAGCTTCGAGCACCCGAGCATTTTAGTACTCGCTCATCACTAGTTATATTACTTTGTCCTGTGTGAGTTCTCTCTTTCTGTGGAAGCCGCAAATGCCCCGCCTGTCTGCTGCTGCCTGGTAATTATGCACACCCCTCTCTGCTTCTAAGAGCCTGGCCGCGTCATGAAAGGGGGCGGGGCTCCGGCATGACACAATTTAGCCCCGCCCCTTTCATGACGCGGCCAGGCTCTTAGAAGCAGAGAGGGGCGTGCATAATTACCAGGCAGCAGCAGACAGGCGGGGCATTTGCAGCTTCCACAGAAAGAGAGAACTCACACAGGACAAAATATTATAACCTTTTCTCTTACTTTACAAAAGCGATTTTTTCTGCAAAAGGGATGGCTAGAAATGATAAGAGGGGGTGCAGGGACAGGTCTAAAGATAAGGGGGGGTCAGTTTCTGGGTTTAGGATCACTTTAAAGGGACCTCTCAGCTTGTTATACCCCACAAGATATCACTATTTGTCCCAGCAGATTTCCAGTACATTCTTAAAGAGGACCTGTCACCCCCCTGGGGCTTTTCAAACTGAAAGCATGTCTGCTGCATTCAGGGAAGGCGTCCCCCATGTCTCTAGCCCCCCTGTAAGTTGTATAAAACACTTTAGAAAGTGTACAGATAAGGAGTCCAGAAGGACTTACTCAGTAATGAGACCTCGCTGCTCCCTGGTGTTCCCCCTGCCCCCAGCCCTCTCTGTGCCACCTCCAGCCCTGTAAGTAACACTTCCTTTATGTGTCTCTCCTCCTTGGCCGCTCAATGCTGCTCTGCGTCTGAAATCACGCAGATGCAGAGCAAGCAATGGGTGGGAGCAGTCCCAGCAGACTTGGCCATTCTCACACCTGGATATGTTTATTTTTGAACCATTCCAATGAAGATTTTGCTTTATGTTTGGGATCATTGTCTTGTTGGAAGATAAATCTCTGTCCCAGTCTTAGGTCTTTTGCAGACTCCAAAAGGTTTTCTTGCAGAATGGTCCTTATTTGGCTCCTTCCGCTGAAGAAAAGCAGGCCCGAACCATGATGCTGCCACCACCATGTTTGACAGTAGGAATGGTGTTTTGAGGCTGATGAGCTGTGTTGCTTTTATGCCAAACATATCGTTTTGCATTGTGTCCAAACAGTTAGATTTTGGTTTCATTTGACCAGAGCACCTTATTCCACATGTTTGGTGTGTCTCCCAGGGGGCTTGTGGCAAACTTCAAATGAGACTTTTTATGGATATCTTTGAGAAATGGCTTTCTTCTTGCCACTCTTCCATAAAGGCCAGATTTGTGAGTGTACAACTGATTGTTGTCCTATGGACAGACTGTCCCACCTCAGCTGTAGATCTCTGCAGTTCATACAGAGTGATCATAGGCCTGTTGGCTGCATCTCTGATCAGTCTTCTCCTTGTTCCAGATGAAAGTTTAGAGGGACAGCCAGGTCTTGATAGATTTGTAGTGGTTTGATACTCCTTCCATTTCAATATGATCACTTGCATAGTGCTCCTTGAGATGTTTAAACCTTGGGAAATCATTTTGTATCTACATCCGCCTTTAAACTTCGCCACAAAGGTATCTCGGACCTGCCTTATGTGTTCCTTGGTCTTTATGATGCTCTGTGCACTTGAAACAGAACCCTGAGACTATCACAGAGCAGGTGCATTTATATGGAAACTTGATTACACACAGGTGGATTCTATTCATCATTACCTGTCAGTTACGACAACATTGGATCATTCAGAGATCCTCACTGAACTTCTGGAGTGCGTTTGCTGCACTGAAAGTAAAGGAGCCGAATAATATTGCACGCCCCACTTTTCAGTTTTTTATATGTTAAAAAAGTTTAAAATATCCAATATATCCAATAACTTTCGTTCCACTTTATGATTGTGTCCCACTTGTTGTTGGTTCTTCACAAAAAAATTAGAATTTATATCTTTATGTTTGAAGCCTGAAATGTGGCAAAAGGTTGAATAATTCAAGGGGGCTGAATATTTTCACAAGGCACTGTAAGCGTTATCTATGTACTATTGAATATGCTATGTAAAATCTACATTGTATATGTGCTTTAGACTCTATTTATGTGGGACATGGTCAGTACCTAAATAATGAGATATTTTTGAATACTACATGTACATGTATATTGCTGTTGAAAAAAATTATATTGATTTATGTACTTAGAAACCTATAACTATTATTGGGTAATATGTGCAATACTATTATGTGCTGCTAGTGATTCTGTCAGGTGCCGCTGGTATCCACCGCATCAAACGTTTGTAAATTGCAACATTTTATGGGTGGCACTTTTGTAAAAATAAAACCTGTTCACATTTAAAGCAGAAAGAAACTCTTTTTGTCTTTGATACATACACACACGCAGCCATACTCAGCTTATAACTAAGAACAGTTAGTTACTATGCCCAGGCAACACTGGGCTCTATAGCTAGTTATTAATATTTCCCAAATGCCAGAATAATTTTAAGGCATTTTTATTACTTTCTGCAAAGTCAAAAATGTACATACTTTTCATTGGTACTTGGTACCATTCCCTTAACTCCTTTACCCCCAGGAGATTTTCCGTTTATTTTTTTCCTCCCCTTCTTCCAAGAACCATAACTTTTTTATTTTTCCATCAATGAGAGCTTGTTTTTTTGCAGGACGAGTTGTACTTTCAGATGACATCATTTATTTTCCCTTATAGTGTACAGGAAAATGGGAAAAAAATTGCAAGTGCGGTGAAATTGACAAGAAAAGTGCAATTATATATTTGTTTTTTGGTTTTTTATTCATCATGGTAAAACAGACATGTTGGTATGATGCCTCAGGTCAGTAGGAGTTAGTAGATATCAAACATGTATACTTTTATTGTTGTCTAATTAGTGAAAAAAAAACCAAAAGAATTCTGCTTTTGTCGCCATATTCTGTGACCTGTAACGTTCTCATTTTTCGGGATCTGAGACTGTGTGATGGCTTGTTTTTTGCGTCTTGAGCTGATGTTTCTAATGATACCATTTTTGGGTAGATGCACTGTTTTGATCGCCCATTATTTCATTTTGTTGCAATGTTGCGGTGACCAAAAAAGCATAATTTTGGCGTTTGGACTTTTTTTTTCCATTACGCAGTTTACAGATCTGATTACCGTATATACTCGCGTATAAGCCGAGTTTTTCAGCCCAAAAATTGGGCTGAAAAGTCCCCCCTCGGCTTATACGCGAGTCAATACGGCGCCCCCACCTCACTGGCACCCCCACCTCACTTTCTGGGCCCCCCGCATGCAGCGCCGCGCATATACATTACCTGTCTAGCAGCTTTCACCCTCCGATGGCGGATCGCGGCTCCCGGCTCCGGGCTCCATCTTCCTCGCTGACTTCCTGCTTGTCATGTGACCGGCCGGCGTCGCGATGACGTCATCGCGCTGAGCCCGGTCACAAAGCAGGAAGACAGCGAGGAAGATGGAGCCCGGAGCCGGGAGCCGCGATCCGCCATCGGAGGGTGACAGCTGCTAGACAGGTAATGTATATGCGCAGCGCTGCATGCGGGGGGGCCCAGAAAGTGAGGTGGGGGCGCCAAATTATGAGGGGGGCCCTGCTGGGGCCCTGTATACTACCACTGGGGCTATATACTACTACTGGGGCTGTATATATACTACCACTGGGGCTATATACTACCACTGGGGCTGTATACTACCACTGGGACTGAATATACCACTGGGGCTGCTGTATACTACCACTGGGGCTGTATACTACTACTGGGGCTGTATATATACTACCACTGGGGCTATATACTACCAATGGGGCTGTATACTACCACTGGGGCTGAATATACCACTGGGGCTGCTGTATACTACCACTGGGGCTGTATACTACTACTGGGGCTGTATATATACTACCACTGGGGCTATATACTACCACTGGGGCTGTATACTACCACTGGGGCTGAATATACCACTGGGGCTGCTGTATACTACCACTGGGGCTGTATACTACTACTGGGGCTGTATATATACTACCACTGGGGCTATATACTACCACTGGGGCTGTATACTACCACTGGGGCTGAATATACCACTGGGGCTGCTGTATACTACCACTGGGGCTGTATACTACTACTGGGGCTGTATGTATACTACCACTGGGGCTATATACTACCACTGGGGCTATATACTACCACTGGGGCTGTATACTACTACTGGGGCTGTATACTACCACTGGGGCTGAATATACCACTGGGGCTGCTGTATACTACCACTGGGGCTGTATACTACTACTGGGGCTGTATGTATACTACCACTGGGGCTATATACTACCACTGGGGCTATATACTACCACTGGGGCTGTATACTACCACTGGGGCTGTATACTACCACTGGGGCTGTATACTACTACTGGGGCTGCTGTATACTACCACTGGGGCTGTATACTACCACTGGGGCTGTATATACTACTGGGGCTGCGTGTATACTACCACTGGGGCTGTATATACTACTGGGGCTGCGTGTATACTACCACTGTGGCTGCTGCTGTATACTACCACTGGGGCTGCTGTATATACCTCTGGGGCTGCTGTATACTACCACTGGGGCTGCTGCTGTATATACCACTGGGGCTGCTGCTGTAACACTGCTGGGGCCTGTATATACCACTGGGGAGGCTGCTGTATACCACACTGCTGGGGGCTGTATACCTGTGCTGGGGTCCACCCTCGGCTTATACACGAGTCAATAAATTTTCCCAGGTTTTGGGGGCAAAAGTAGGGGGGTCGGCTTATACACGGGTCGGCTTATACATGAGTATATACGGTAAATGATTTTATATTTTACTAAATCAGTCATTTCTGAACACAGTGATACCAAATATGTGTATATTTTTCATTTTTTTAATAGCTTTATTTTGGGGGAAAAGGAGGGTGATTTAAACTTTTTAGTTTTTTTTATATTTTAAAAACTTTTTTTATTTTCTCTTTATTTTGCACTGGCCACTAGAGGGCCTCAGTGCTGCACAGTGTGATCACTTGTCCTATGTACCAACAAGCTGCAGCACTTCAGTATGTAGGGGAAAGTGATCACTGTCTGTGGATGATGGCCATCGCCAGCCATACACAGGATGTGATCCCAGAAAGCTTCTGAGGTCATTACAGGACCCTGGGTGGTGCAGGTGACAGATAGAGATCCTGTGTTCACTTCATGGGAACTTCGATCACAATGGGGAACACCACAAGCCCTGCTGCAGGACTTTGGACTTTGCTGTCAGTCATTGACAGCGTGATCCAAAGGGTTAACAGTGCCAATCAAATCATGAACCTGATTGGCGCTGTTAGACACACATCTCAGATAATGGCATCAGCTGAGTTTGTGGAGAAGGATGCGAGCTCACAGCATCAAAGTGTGGGAGTTGTGAAGAGGTTAAACTGTATGACATGGGTCAAACATTTTGGATATCTTGGATATCTTTCAATAAGCTTCTTACAATAGTTGAAAGGAATTTGGCCTCATTCCTCCTAACAGAACTAGTGTAACTGAGCCATGTTTGTAGGCCACCCTGCTCGCACCTTCCTTTTCAACTTTGCCCTACATTTTCAATAGCATTGAGATTAGGGCTTTGTGATGGCCTCTTCAAAACATTGACTTTGTTATTCTTAACCCCATTGCGATGGCCTTCCGACTTTAGACGTCGGAAAATTAAGGTACTTATGCTCGGCTGACGTCTTTAAACCAAAAATCTCCGGGGGTTAAGGTTACCGGGGATAGCTGAGACCGTGCAGATTATGAATCGGGCTGGTTTGTACCAGGACTGGTCATGTGATCATGGTTATACACCGTTTACCAGTGTATAACCATGATCACATGAATATATACTGAATCGCTGGTAAAAAAAAATAATTTCTCTGTGATGCCACAGGATGAAACCTGTAATGCAAGGAATGGGTGCACTGCTTTAGTAAGGTCATCAATATCAAAGGGGTGCCGCTTGTCAACGAAGCATAGTGAGAACGGAAGAGAAGGAATTGTCAAATGCCACGGCACACCACAGGGTCAAAATATAATAAAAAAAATCGATTTTATTGAGGTCACATGAACACAGATTAAAATCAATTGAAAAACACAATACAAAAACACAAGTTGCCCAAATTGGGAAGGGTCCCTGCTTGTAACAATATCAAAAAAATCACATATTCAAATCATGCACCACTGAAGTAATCTATTGGAAGAATATATGATCACTGGGGCAGTGTTCAAATTGTGAAAACTCAGCCATTGACAATAATAAGCCAATCTAAATACAAATTAGGCAGTCAGGAGCTAATATTACCTTAATGAAGAGAAAGGCTTTAACCGTCAAAGGGCTATACGACCATGTCAAAACATCAACCCATGCATCTAATAGAACGTGAAGGTAACAACCTAAGGCAGAATGATACAAGGTGCAGTATTTTAAAAATGGATCCAACTCTCATCTAATTACTGTGGATTGTCCTTATGGGGATTGCCCAAAGATTCCAAGGACCCGTAACGAGAGGGGAGGTGGATATTCATGGGGAGCAGCAGGCTGGGTGCCTAAGGAACATGTTGCCAAGTACGAGTGGGTAACACTGGGTCCCCAGTCCCATGCATATCTCCGCTGTATAACGGCTTCATTAGGATCAAACCTATGGCATGATAGAGAAATGTCTTCCCCGGTCCCCCAGTACAGGCACACAGCCCCCACCCCCTCCCCTCCTACTAACATGGCGCCGGAGTGTACAAGAAACTGCCGCCTGCAGCTGCCTCCTGTGGATTTCTCTCCAATGTGACATGATCACACATGTCACATCAGAGAGAAACAGCCCCCTACCTCCCGGTCCCCTTTGTCCCCAGTCTGCAGATCCAGTCCTCACCACGCCCCCACCATCATCATCGCCATCATCATCATTATCTGACCTGTCAGATGGGAGGGAGATCAGACGGCTCTCCACTGCCCTGCCCCCTTCCCGTTCATTCCTCCTCCCCACCCCCGGACATCCTCCGATACTTACCCTCATCTCCTGTGGCCTTCAGTGTGGCTCCCTCTGCTCCTTCTGGCCCCTGGCTTTTGGTTCCGTTGGACACATGTGCAGACAGAGCAGTCTCTCCTCTGTCTGCGCATAGAATGAGAAGCCATGATCTCAATGAGGTCATGGCAGCTCACCATCCTTGGTTCACACAGGGGTCAATTGTGATTCCATGATAGGATCACAATTGACCCTTTGTGAACCAAGGATTGGGACCTGCCATGACCTTACTGAGGTCATGACCTCTCATTCTATGCACAGACAGAGCAGAGACTGCTCTGTCTGCACATAGAATGACAGGTCATGATCTCAGTGAGGTCATAGCAGGTCACCATCCTTGGTTCACACAGGGGTCAATTGTGATCCCTTAATAGGATCACAATTGACCCTTTGTGAACCAAAGATCATGACCTGCCATGACCTTACTGAGGTCATGACCTTTCATTCTCTTGAAAGGATGCCTGCTTTTATAGCATATGGGGATGCCCCCATATGCTGTAAAAGACTGGAAATCATTGAGGGACCTCCCACAGGACTACGTCAGACTTTCCCACTGGACTACATCAGACCCTCCCACTGGACTATGTTGGATTTTTTTCCCAATAATTTGTGGAAAGAGGGTTGTTGGGGAGTGTTTTTGCAAATAAATATTTTTTGTGTGTTTATTTGTGTCCTTACTGATTTGGTTAGTAATGTTGGGTATCTAATTGACACCTTGATGTTACTAACCTCTGGGCTTAGTGTCAGTTGGCAATATTCAGCTGGCATTACCCCCTTTATTACCCAGTCTGCCACTGGTACACGGCAGCTGGAAGAGTCGGATACAGTGACAGAAAATAGCGCTTCTATGAATGTGCCATTTTCTGGGGCAACTGCGGACTGCAATTTGCAGCGGGGGAAGGTGGGCCTAGAAAGCATGGGCCACCCTACGCTGAGAATTCCAGGCCCCAGCTGCCTACTTGTACCTGGCGAAGATCCATGTCTTTTTTTTTTTATTATTTCATGAAATAATTAAAAAAAAAAGGGCTCCCCTGTATTTTTGATTTCCAGATAGGTTAAACTAGGCAGTTGGGGGTTGTGGCAGCCCATAGCTGCCTGCTGTACCTGGCTGGCAACAAAAACATGGCGAAGCCCCACGTTGTTTGTTTTAAAAAGTTAATAAAGAAATAATAAAAAAAATGCAGGAGAGGAGACGTCCAGAACACAGTGTCTCCAGATCTTGTGCGCATGCTCTAAAAGTGAGAAATTGTGTGAAAAAAAGAAAATATTCAATATGACGACCTAATGTTATCAAATTCTGTGAAGTAACTGAAGGTTCTAAATCCTCACAATACCCCTAGAACTAGATACAATCCTTGAGGGGTCTTGTTTCCAAAATGGGGTCACTTGTAGGGGGTTTCTGCTGTTTAGGATCCCTTGTGACCCTGCAAATGTGACATGGTGCTCGCAATCTATTTCAGCATTTCCAAAATTCATATATTGCTCCGTCCCTTTTGAGCCCTCCCATTTGTCTAAACAGAACATTTTGGCTACTTGTGGGGAACTGTTGCGCTCATAAGAAAGTGGGTAACAAATTGTAGGGTCCAATTTTTGGTGTTACCTCTTGTAAAAGTGAAAAATGTGGTACAAAAGCAACACTTTTGTGAAAAGAAAGAACATTTTCAATATGACAACCTTTTGTTATCAAGATCTGTGAAGTAACTGTTGGTTCAAAATACTCACTATAGCCCTAAATGAAATACTTGGGTGGTTTAGTTTCCAAAATGGGGTCACTTGTAGGGGTTTCTGCTGTTTAGGTACCTTAGGGGTCCAGGATATGCAACATGGTGCCTGTCATCTGTTTCAGCCAAATTTGCTTTCCAAAACCCAAATAGCGCTTCATTCCTTCTGAGCCCTCCCATTTGTTCAAACAGCTGTTCCTGACCACATGTGGGGTATCCATGCATTTAGAAGAAACTGGGTAACAAATTTTGGCATCCAATTTATCATGCTATTCCTTGTAAAAGTGAATCAATTGATGCTAAAGCAACATTTTTAGGTAAAATATAAATGCATTTCTTTTTTCATTCCACTTTGCATTCATCCTGTGAAGCACCTGAAGGGTTAATAATCTTCTTGAATGTGGTTTTGAGTAGCTTGAGGGATGTAGTTTTTGGAATGGTGTCCCTTTTGGATGTTTTCTGTCATGTACATCCCTCAAAGTCACTTCAAATGTGATGTGGTCCCTAAAAAAATGGTTTTGTGAATTTTAATGTAAAAATGAGAAATTGCTGATGAACTTTGAACCCTTCTAGCTTCCTAACAAAAAAAACTGTTTCCAAAATTGCGCTGATGTAAAGTAGACATGTGTGAAATGTTATTTATTAACAATTTTTTGTATCATTACTCTCTGGTTTAATGGCATAAAAGTAAAAAAATTGAAAATGGCAAAATTTGTAATATTATTGCCAAAATTCAATTTTTTCAGAAATAAACGCAAAAAAATCGTACAAAATGTATCCCTAACATGAAGCCCAATATGTCACAAAAAACAATCTCTTGGAATCACTGGGATCTGTTGAAGTGTTCCAGAGATATAACCTCATAAAGGGACACTTATCAAAATTGAAAAAATTGTCTGGTCATTAAGGTGGAAATTGGCTCCATCACTAAGGGGTTAAGCCACTTTGTTACCAGCTTGGCAGTACACTTGGTGTCATTGTCCATTTGGAAGACCCATTTCCGCCCAAGCTTTAACTTCCTGGTTAGTGTCTTGAGGTGTTGCTTCAGT
Organism: Allobates femoralis; assembly: GCA_033576535.1. Lineage (NCBI taxonomy): Eukaryota > Metazoa > Chordata > Amphibia > Anura > Aromobatidae > Allobates > Allobates femoralis. The sequence continues at coordinate 241,142,843 of JARQOC010000001.1, read as the reverse complement.
ATTGCCACATAATCTTCTTTCCTTATGATGCCATCTATTTTGTGAAGTGCACCAGTCCCTCCTGCAGCAAAACAACCCCACAACATGATACTGCCACCCCTTTGTTTCACAGTTGGGATGGTGTTCTTATACTTCCAAGCTTCTCCCTTTTTCCTCAAAATGTAACGATGGTCATTATAGCAAAACAGTTACATTTTAGTTTAGTCAGACCACATGACATGTCTACAGAAATGTTGGTCTTTGTTCCTGTGTGCATTTGTAAAAAATAATCAAACTTTTTCATGTTTCTTTAGAAATAATGGCTTCTTCATGGCAAAGAGGCTTTTCTGCTCATATTGATACAGTACTTGTTTCACTTTGGATAATGACACAATTTTACCAAATTCCGCTATCATCTTCACAATGTCTTTTGTTTTTTTTCTTGGGTTGTTATGCACATATCGGAGCAAAGCACATACATTTTTGGGACACAGAACCCATCTCCTTACTGAGTGGAATTATGGCTGGACATTCCCATTTTATTTGTACTTGCGTATAATTGTTTGTACAGATGAACGAGGCACCTTCAGGTATCTGAAAATTGCACCCAAGGATGAACCAGACTTGTTCAAGTCCACAATTCTCTTCCTGATATCCTCTCCTGTGAACTCTGATGCTCAGGCAGTGTTCAGAGAAAATGACTCACGACAGTGACAGGAGTCATTATCTGATCCCTTACAAAAGAAGGGGGGTGTAGGTGAGCACAGATATGCGATCCACCGGTCACACGTAAATTATGAACAGTAAATTAAAGGACAAAAAAGCACGTGTTTTGGCAGACCGGGATCAGGGAATGAACACTCAGAAATTATAAGTATCTTCAATAGACTTTATTGTGTAAATATCAAAAGTGGACCTGAACAACAAGCTGCACATGTCGGTTGATCAGATCAGCCAACATTTGCATGGTATGATGCAAGCTCAGCGTTTGAGCTTACATCAAAGAGAGGGAGGTGACCAAGGACGAATCTATACAGTTTTGATTATGAAGGGGTTAAAATGGTAATTTCATATCAAATTCTATATGTGACATAGTGCATTCTTGTTCAGCAAATATATTATTCACTAATTTATAATTACCATCATTCTGAAAAAAACTGTATGGTGATAAAGATATTTAAGGATCAAATATATGTAAATTAATTATGCAGTATACATACTGTATATACTCGAGTATAAGCCGAGTTTTTCAGCACAAAAATTGTGCTGAAAAGTGCCCCTCTCGGCTTATACTCGAGTCAGTATACGGCTGAGTCGGTGTCCGGGGGCTGGAGGAGGTGGGGGGAGGCTGTAATATGAGGGGCCGCTCATTAGTGCAATGCAATATGCACTGCATCCCCCTGTCCACAGCGGCAGGGGGAGCTGTGCATATTACATTGCGCTCCCCCCCAGTGGTATATACAGGCCCCCCGCTACCCCCCATGGTATATATAGGCCCCTGCTCCCCCCCGTGGTATATATAGGCCCCCCGCTCCTCCCTGTGGTATATATAGGCCCCCCACTTCCCCCAGTGGTATATACAGGCCCCCGCTCCCCCCCCAGTGGTATATACAGGCCCCCAGTGGCTGCCGCACACATGTAAAAGAACAGCTTTCATACTTACCCTCCTCGCTGTTACCGCGCGTCCTCGTCTCCTTCCTGCTTGTACCCGGGCGGCGCAGCCGCAATGACTTCATTGCTTCTGCGCGGTCACATGAAGTCGGGTAGAAGCAGGAAGGAGACGAGGACGCGAGGTAACAGCGAGGAGGGTAAGTATGAAAGCTATTCTTTTACAGGTGTGCGGCAGCAACCGGGGGCCTGTATATACCACTGGGGGGGCCTGTATATACCACTGGGGGGGCCTGTATATACCACTGGGGGGGCCTGTATACCACTGGGGGCCCTGTATACCACTAGGGGGGCCTGTATATACAACTGGGGGGAGCCTGTATATACCACTGGGGGCCTGTATATATCCCTGGGAGGGCCTGTATATATCACTGAGAGGGCCTGTATACCACTGGGGGGGGCCTGTATACCACTGAGGGGCCTGTATACCACTAGGGGGGCCTGTATACCAATGGGGGGCCTGTATACCACTGAGGGGGCCTATATACCACTGAGGGGGGCTGTAACCTATGATGGGGGGCCTGTATATACCACTGATGGGGGCCTGTATATACCACTGATGGGGGGCCTGTATATACCACTAATGGGGGGCCTGTGTATACCACTGAGGGGGGGCTTGTATATACCACTGATGGGAGACTTGTATATACCACTGATGGGGGCTGTAACCTCTGATGGGGGCCTGTATATACCACTGATGGTGGGACTGTATATACCACTGATGGGGGCTGTAATCTCTGATGGGGAAGAACTGTATACCAGTGATGGAGGTCCTATATACCAGTGATGGGGGATTATATACCAGTAATGTGGGGCCTTTTATCATGATGAGAGGGGCTGTATACCATGATGAGAGTCTGCTTCATTTTCCCCCCTAGGCTTATAATCGAGTCAATAAGTTTCCCTAGTTTTGGAGGGTAAAATTAGGGGCCTCGGCTTATGCTCGGGTCGGCTTATACTCGAGTATATACGGTATATCAGCACAAGACAATGAGAATATACATGAGTATAATGTGCTGACTTAGCGTCTGCAGATACACAGGTTAGGAGGGAGAGCGGGGTGACAGCACACAGGCGGCCACCTGTCAGGGGCAAATATACAGCACCCATTGGCCCACAGCTATCAGATAGTGCATCCACACATCACACGACATTGTGGGCAAAAGGTAGGAACTATTCACCTGCGGGTGCAGAGCAGAGGGGGCTCCAGTGCTCTGCAGATCATGTTCAGTGCCCAGTGCTCTACAGATCCTGTCCAGTGCCCAGTGCTCTGCAGATCATGTCCAGAGCCCAGTGCTCTGCAGATAATGTCCAGTGCCCAGAGCTCTGCAAATACTGTCCAGGGCCCAGTACTCTGCAAATCATGTCCAGTGCCCAGAGTTCTGCAGATCATTTAAAGTGCTCAGTGCTCTGCAGCTCATGTCCAGTGCCCAGTGCTCTGCAGAGCATGTCCATTGCCCAGTGCTCTGCAGATCATGTCCAGATCATGTCCAGTGCCCAGTGGTCTGCAGATCAAGTCCAGTGCCCAGTGCTCTGCAGATCATGTCCAGTGCCCAGTGCTCTGCAGATCATGTCCAGTGCCTAGTGCTCTGAAGAGCATGTCCAGTGCCCAGTGCTCTGCAGATCATGTCCAGTGCCCAGTGCTCTGAAGAGCATGTACATTGCCCAGTGCTCTGAAGAGCATGTCCGGTGCCCAGTGCTCTGCAGATCATGTCCAGTGCCCAGTGCTCTGCAGAACTTGTAGGGTACACTGTGCTCTGTAGATCTTTCCAGTGCCCAGTGCTCTGCAGATCATGTCCATTGCCCAGTGCTCTGCAGAGCGTATCCAGTGCCGAGTGCTCTGCAGATCATGTCCAGTGCCCAGTGCTCTGAAGAGCATGTACATTGCCAAGTGCTCTGAAGCGCATGACCAGTGCCCAGTGCTCTGAAGATCATGTCCATATTATGTCCAGTGCCCAGTGCTCTGCAGAACATGTACAGTGCCCAGTGCTCTGCAGATCATTTCCAGTGCCCAGTGCTCTGCAGATCATGTCCAGTGCCCGGTGCTCTGTAGATTATGTGTGCCCATCGCTCTGCAGATTATGTAATATGTCCAGTGCTTGGCTATTCTGCTGCAGTTGTGTGCATGTGATGGGCAGAGGCTGCAGAACATTGCACCCCAGCCCCCCAGCCTTGCTCTGTGCACTGGCTGCTGCATTGTTCTGAGAACAATTGTAGACTGGGGGGACTCTGATGCAGCTGGTGGGCTCTGCTGTCTTTGCTCTGTTGTCCAGTGTTCTTTGCTGTCACTGTGTTCTGGTGTCAGAAGGCTCTGTTGTCTGTGCTCTGCCATCCGGTGTTCTTTGCTGTCACTGTGTTCTGCTCTCAGTGGGCTCTGTTGTCTGTGCTCTGCCATCTGGTGTTCTTTGCTGTGACTGTGTTCTGTTATCAGTGAGCTCTTAAACCTATCTGATAAAGAGGAGAGTTTCTGCCCCCAAATATGTCAGATGCCATAAATTGAGTCATACTGCATTTTTTCTCTGAGTGTAAATAAATTGTAATGCTTTTCTCCATAAAAATTATACAAAGATCATAGTTATTACATACAGTACTCATCATTTATCAATACACATCATTTTACAAACAATTGATATATAAAGTGACCAGGTGCACACATAGAAAAAGCCAATAAAATTCCCAGTACATATTTTGTTTCAATTTCTGTTCCAGACTTTACCAAATTAATGTTTCTGGGAGAGAGAGAGAAAAAGAGAGAGAGCAAGCGAGCGCACAGAAAGAAAGGAGATGGGGGGAGACAGCGTGCAAGGGGGAGACAGACACAGAAAGGAAAACAGCACACAGGGGTAGAGGCATCATACAGGGAAGAGACAGATGCAGGGGAGAGACACAGTAAAATGGGGAAGACAGGCACAGAGAGGGAAGACAGTACACAGGGGGTGACAGGGGGAGACAGGGGGAGACAGGCATAGAGAGGGGAAACACAGTGTACAGGTGGGAGACTGGCACAGAGAGGGGAGACACAGCACACAGGGGGACACAGATACAGATAGGTGAGAGACAGCACACAGGGGGGAGAGACAGCACAACGGGGAGACAATGCACAAGAGGAAATATATTTGTGGGGATTATATTATTATTATTTACTTATTTATAGAGCACCATTGGTTATATATATATATATATATATATATATATATATATATATAATATTACGGTTTGCAGCCTTTATAATTATATATATATACTAGTTGTAGTACCCGGCTACGCCCGGGTTAATAAATAACTGTTGTTAGCTATAACAACATTGAATTTGAATATGTCATATTAATGACCTGTAGGAAAATAGAAGCTGAGCTGTGATTGATTGCTATAGGCAGCCTAATAAATCTCCAGCCAACAGTAATCCCTCCCCTGGCTGGGCAGTATATATTACCTCACACATACACATAATAGACGGCTCATGTGACTGACATCTGCCTTAATTCCCTATATGGCACATGTGTTGCACATTGGCTGTTTTTAATCAGATGTTTATGTTTGGAAAATAAAGATAGCACACGTATGAGGCGAGTTGTGTGAGGTGATTTGTGCACATCTGTGTTTGTCTGTGTGGTGTGTGTGTCCCTGGGGTGTGTATGTGTGTGTCCCTGTGGGGGGGGGGGGTCTGTGTGGTGTGTGTCTCTGTTGCATGTGTCTCTTTGTGGTGTGTGTGTCCCTGTGGAGTGTGTATATGTGCCCCTTTAGGGTGTGTATGTGTGTGTCCCTGTGTGGGGGGGTCTGTGTGGTGTGTGTCTCTGTTGTGTGTGTCTCTTTGTGGTGTGTGTGTGTCCCTGTGGAGTGAGTGCATGTGTCCCTATAGGGAGTGTATGTGTGTGTGTCCCTGTGGGGGGGGTCTGTGTGGTGTGTGTGTATCTGTGTTGTGTGTGTCTCTTTGTGGTGTGTGTGTGTCCCTGTAGAGTGAGTGCATGTGTCCCTATAGGGTGGCTATGTGTGTGTGTCCCTGTGGGGGGGTCTGTGTGGTGTGTGTGTCTGTGTTATGTGTGTCTCTTTGTGGTGTGTGTGTGTGTCCCTGTGGGGTGAGTGCATGTGTCGCTATAGAGTGTGTGTGTGTCCCCTTGGGGGAGGTGTGTGTCTCTGTGTTGTGTGTGTCTCTTTGTGGTGTGTGTGTGTTTGTTCGGGTGCGTGGTGAGTATCCAATGTTGGTGCTGCACTTTAGCGACTATACACTTGCTGTTACTCTTTGTGTGCATGTGGTGTGTATACATGTCCCCGTGTGTGGTGAATATCTCATGTTGGGGCCCCATCTTAGTGACTATATGCTGGTATGTGCTGTTAGTCTTTGGTGCTATCATTAAGCCCCTCTTATTCACAACTGTCATCTGGTAACTGTCACTTTTTCCCCATTATATAGATAGGGGCAAAATTGTTTGGTGAATTGGAATGCACGGGGTTAAAATTTCGCTCCTGGGGTCCAGACGTGTGACTGTGCAAAATTTTGTCTCTATAGCTGACAGTTGTCGATTTTCCTCCAACACTTTTCCATTCACTTTTTCCCCATTATGTAGATAGAGGCAAAATTGTTTGGTGAACTGGAACGCGCAGGGTTAAAATTTCGCCTCACAACATAGCCTATGACGCTCCCGGGGTCCAGACGTGTGACTGTGCAAATTTTTGTAGCTGTAGTTGCGACGGTGTAGATGCCAATCCCGGATATACACACACACACATACACACACACACATACACACACACATACACACATTCAGCTTTATATATTATACATATATATAATATATATATATGTATATATATATATAAATGTATAAATATTTACAGCCTGTATTTGTTAAAAGAATTTGATTTTAATAAATAAGAAGTGCTCAGGCACTGGATCACAAAATTGGTTACCTTTATTCTACCATGATGCGTTTCCACGGCGGACCGCCATCTTCATCATCTTTATACCTGAAGGCCATTAAAGGCAGAATATACAACTGAAATTGGAGTGCTGCAGCCTAATTTGCAAATTTTTGTCTAGGATTAGGTGGCTGGACACCACCTCAAGGACTGATTAAGCACCTAACTTGAAGTTAATAAGAAACGCTGCTCAAATAACCCTTTTTTGTCTCTATATATAAATGTATATATATTTACAGCCTGTATTTGTTAAAGGAATTTGATTTTAATTAATAAGAAGTGCTCAGGCACTGGATCACAAAATTGGTTACCTTTATTCTACCACGATGCGTTTCCACGGCGGACCGCCATCTTCATCAGGTGGATTTTCAAAATTTACCGGTTACATGCATTAAATAGATCATTCAACTAATCAGGGTGTTACAATTATATGACATCGCTTAACCTCTGATGCTCTGACTATTTCTATCCTAAACAGCAATTCTCTATCACAGTGTTTCCCAACCCCAGTCCTCAAGGCACACCAACAGGTCATGTTTTCAGGATTTCCTTAGGATTGCATAGGTGATAATTTAATCACTTGCACAGGGGATACCGTATATACTCGTGTATAAGCCGACCCGTGTATAAGCCGACCCCCCTACTTTTGCCCCCAAAACCTGGGAAAACCTATTGACTCGTGTATAAGCCGAGGGTGGACCCCAGCACAGGTATACAGCCCCCAGCAGTGTGGTATACAGGCCCCCCCAGTGGTAGTATACAGCAGCCTCCCCAGTGGTATGCAGGCCCCAGCAGTATATACAGCAGCCCCAGTGGTATACAGCAGCCCTTAGGTAGTACAAAGCAGCCCCAGGGGTATACACAGCAGCCCCAGGGGTATACACAGCAGCCCCAGGGGTGTACACAGCAGCCCCAGGGGTGTACACAGCAGCCCCAGGGGTGTACACAGCAGCCCCAGGGGTGTACACAGCAGCCCCAGGGGTAGTACACAGCAGCCCCAGGGGTATATACAGCAGCCCCAGGGGTAGTACACAGCAGCCCCAGGGGTAATACACAGCAGCCCCAGGGGTAGTACACAGCAGCCCCAAGGGTAATACACAGCAGCCCCAGGGGTAGTACACAGCAGCCCCAGGGGTAGTACACAGCAGCCCCAGGGGTAGTACACAGCAGCCCCAGGGGTAGTACACAGCAGCCCCAGGGGTGTATACAGCAGCCCCAGGGGTAGTACACAGCAGCCCCAGGGGTAGTACACAGCAGCCCCAGGGGTAGTACACAGCAGCCCCAGGGGTAGTACACAGCAGCCCCAGGGGTAATACACAGCAGCCCCAGGGGTAGTACACAGCAGCCCCAGGGGTAGTACACAGCAGCCCCAGGGGTATATACAGCAGCCCCAGGGGTGTATACAGCAGCCCCAGGGGTAGTACACAGCAGCCCCAGGGGTAGTACACAGCAGCCCCAGGGGTAATACACAGCAGCCCCAGGGGTAATACACAGCAGCCCCAGGGGTAATACACAGCAGCCCCAGGGGTAGTACACAGCAGCCCCAGGGGTAATACACAGCAGCCCCAGGGGTAGTACACAGCAGCCCCAGGGGTATACACAGCAGCCCCAGGGGTAGTACACAGCAGCCCCAGGGGTAGTACACAGCAGCCCCAGGGGTAATACACAGCAGCCCCAGGGGTAGTACACAGCAGCCCCAGGGGTATATACAGCAGCCCCAGGGGTGTATACAGCAGCCCCAGGGGTAGTACACAGCAGCCCCAGGGGTATTTACAGCAGCCCCAGGGGTAGTACACAGCAGCCCCAGGCCCCCCTCACTTTTTGGCGCCCCCACCTCAGGATGCCCCCCCCCCTGCACGCAGCGCTGCGCTCATACATTACCAGCCTGTCAGCTGTCATCCTCCGGTGGCGGATCGCGGCTCCCAGCTCCGGCTTCCATCTTCTTCTGTGTCTTCCTGCATTGTGACCGGGGCTCATCGCGACGCCGGCCGGTCATGTGACATGCAGGAAGACACAGAAGAAGATGGAAGCCGGAGCCGGGAGCCGCGATCCGCCACCGGAGGATGACAGCTGACAGGCTGGTAATGTATGAGCGCAGCGCTGCGTGCGGGGGGGGGGGCATCCTGAGGTGGGGGCGCCAAAAAGTGAGGGGGTCCCGTATATACTCGCGTATAAGCCGAGGGGAGACTTTTCAGCCCAATTTTTGGGCTGAAAAACTCGGCTTATACGCGAGTATATACGGTAATTCCTTCATCTGTCTAATGATGAGGAAATCCTGAAAACATGACCTGTTGGTGTGCCTTGAGGACTGGAGTTGGGAAACAATGCTCTATCAGTAACCCTGTTATATCCATTTCGGTGATGTGGAATATAACACAATTAATATTAAAATGTAAAAAATATTTAAATAATATATGAAAAAATATATAAAAAATATATATATGTGGTACATATACATATAAAGAGACGAATAGTCTCATTATTCCATAGATTATTCAACATTATCCAATTCATTAATATATATAAAAATTAATAAAATATAATCTAAAACAATTAATAAAAAATTATTTTCCTACAATTGTCTGCAGATTATATTAGTATTACATTAGAACAATAATCATGTATATGTTATATAAATAAAACTACTGCATATATTCAATCTCACCTAAAATATCAAGTTGTTATCCTTATGGATGTACTCACTTATTCAATATGTTCCATTCCACCTATATATTAATTATTTGCACACATTCTCTCTATTAAGGTTCAGACCCTCTGGGTGAAGGTAACCCATTTTATATATCCAATACATTTCTTTCTGAATTAATTTGTTGTACCAATCCTCAACATTATCTGGAATTTGATCTATTATTAATAGCCTCAAAAGCCCTGGATTCTTTTCATGGATTATGCTCATATGTTTGGAGACACTATGTAATAAAAATCCTTTTTGGATGTTGGATCTGTGTTTGTTTAATCTTGTGTGCATTTCTTATACTGTGCGGCCTATGTATTGGAGTCCACACACGCATACAGTTAATTCTAAAATTTTCTCCTGTAGTCTGTGATTGGAATGATATAGCTCCATCCATTATAGTCTTGCAGCACAAACATCCTTGAACTCTGCACGTAAAACAACCTTTCTCTCCAGGGTTGATGTTCTTTTTCCCTACTACTAGTCATCTGAGCACTCAAATGTCCAAGGGTGGCCAAAATTTTACATGGGGCCAATTTTTCTTTTTGTAAGTCTTAAAATGTTAAAGATGAATTTTGTTTTGACTAAAATACAAAACAAATGTGTCATCTTTAACTGTATGCCTTTAAGTGATCATTTCACTTTCAACTTGCTTAAATATTCAAAATAACAGTAACTTTGACCAGTGGGAGCCCATACTTTTGCATATTCCTGTATATCATCCATTTTTAATTGTAGATTGTTGACCCTTATAACTTTTTCTTTAGCTTGACCTTAACAGTATACAAATGTTCAGGGACTACCAAACGATTTCATTACTTCCCTTTATTGTCATCCAGTTTGTTCAACTCTTTCTAGATCAACTCTTTCTTCTAATCTGTACATTAATATCCTACCATATAAAATAATGGTGGAATTAATGGAGAGTTTTTTATACCACTTCATTTGGATTTTTTTTCCCTTAATTACAGCACATTACATGGTCAAATGAAAGGGCTATTCAAAACGATATATCGACCAGGAAAAACAAGCCTTTACACATCTTGTTGACAAAGGAGTGAACACTTATGACTTGGAAAATGAGGAGTAAAAAATGAAGATGCAATAGTGAAAAATGGCTTACTCTCCAGGAGATTATTTTTGTGTTAAACCAACCTAAGTAGTAAGAGGACATAAGCATTTTTTTGTCCCATGAAAAAACTTAATTTTGTCTTAATTCACTATGTAAACCAAGGGTCTCAAACTCAGCTGGATATATTGACACATTAAAAAAATATGTTTTTCAGGTGCCGCTTTCTTTGCAGGACAAAGTAACATTTTAAGCAATGTCCCATCTTGGCCCACTATTGTGCTCTTGTACATACACCATACATGCACACACAATTCTTCTCACCTTCACTCCATTCACTCAGCATCTTTTTTTTTTATACATGAAGCCCGCAGAACATAGCAGTCTTATTGGCAATTGTGGCCCATAGGAATGTATGTTTGCCAGCACTTCCAGGATCAAGCTCTGCTCAGTTACTCATGGCAGCCACCAGCCAATCAGAGGCCAGCAGCTGAGGTCATATGCTGACATCAGCTGCTGGCCTCTGATTGTCCCGCAGCTGCTATAGTAATAATGGGAAAGGAAACGGTGTTCATCAGTCCGCGCTGCCAGGATCCACTTATTCCAGGGAAGAAACTCACGATCAGATGTGATATGATCAAAGCCTTTTATTGCATCCAACGCGTTTCAACGCCTTTCCTGGCGTCTTCCTCAGGGATCCCTGAGGAAGACGCCAGGAAAGGCGTTGAAACGCGTTGGATGCAATAAAAGGCTTTGATCATATCACATCTGATCGTGAGTTTCTTCCCTGGAATAAGTGGATCCTGGCAGCGCGGACTGATGAACACCGTTTCCTTTCCCATTTTTACTGTGTGATTCCACGTGCAAGTGGTCGGTGGGAGTCCAGCAGCAGCCATCCGGATAAAACACTACATGTCTGCATACCAGTTTGGGGGTCGCACAACTGAAATAGGTGAGTGGTTCCTTTATACCACCTGATTGTCAGTGTCTAAGTGATAAGGCACTATTGCGCCTCTTGTTCCCCTTCCCCCTTTTTCTTTCATTCGCAGCTGCTATAGGTATAGCTGAGCAAAGCTTGTCCCTGGTGGCACTGATAAATGCCCCTTTAATCCGAAGAAAAGTGTGGACATCTGCGGTCCCCTGCACCTTAGCGTGATCACCAAAGGGGGTCTGCCTGGGGGTCCCATGAAGCAGTCTGAGGATCCGCATGCTGCTGCTGGCCATGTATTTGAGACCCCTGATGTAAACATTATGTACACAAAAATATTAAATTTTACGGCATTACAGCTATGTTCTTAGAGCCAAACACACATTAGGGACATTTGTAAGGTTATGAGTTGTCGCTATGGTGCTATGAGCCATTGAAAAGTCTACCAGGGCAGTTATTAAGATTATAAGTGGGCCCCTTCCCTAGTCCAGTGACATTATTACATTTGATCTCAACATTTTAATTCTTAATAATCAGGAATTAATTTTTATCTAGTTCTTGTAGTTGTAGCAAGAGCAGGGCTGTGATCTGACAGTGCTTGCAAGAACATCATGATGAAAATGAACATGATGCTACACCAAGTTAAAACCATTAATTGCATTTCTCTCATGAGGTAAGAAGTGATTAAAGTGTATTTCCAAGATGAGGAATATATTAAATTAAGAACATTAATATGATACAATAATATAGTTACCCTCTTCTTAAGCCTTCCAAAGTGAAGGCACATCATATACCACATGTCTGTCGCTGTCTAGAGAGTAAAGGTTCCCCTGTGTTCACCATCAATGCCTTCAAATACAGCACAACCACTATACCATGTAGGTGGGCACCTACAGTAATAATAACAAGAAGAAGAAGAAAAAAGTTATAACATATTCCATCTATAAGCCATAATTTTAAAGCATTCACATACCATGTTAATATTTAAATATATAAAATCTAAGCAAGCAAATAGTGACATCCATTTTTCAATATTCAATTCAAGCCGTATGCTTATTTTTAACAACAAATTTGTTTTTCAGTTAAGTTGATTATTAATTATAATCAGCATTGTTCACCTCAGTCATTAATGACAAACAAAAGGCAGCTCATTCAAAACAAAGCTTAATTAATACAAAGCTAATTTAAATCTATTTAAAAATAATTGCACCAGATGGCACATACAATTGGGCTAGGTTTAAGAAATTATCTGCTCAAAAACACAATTAGCTTTCAAATGCATTTTGTATGAGCACCAACATAATTTCTAAGTCCAAATATTAATGTACTTTCATGTCAATATTAAAATTGGTTTTGCATTAGTTAATTTTTCTCAACTGATGCAATTAATGCTCTTTGCATACAGAACAGATAATTAACATAAGAAAATATTCTTATACAGTTGTATGCAAGATTATTCATATGACTTTCCTGGCCTAATTTTATACTTCTGAACAAGTCAATGTTGCAGTTTTGTGGAGATAAGTTAACTCCCCAAAAATCTACAATTTTTCTTGTATTTTTCAAAATCTACTATGTAGTAATTTACTAGCTTTTATTCCAACAAGCATAGTTTATGGCAAATAGCATGGGGATATGAGTGAGTTAATTCATTGTGAGTCGAATTTTTGTTACATTTTTTGGGTATTCTTTGGATGGTTCTCAGCCTCATGCTGTTCCAGACATTACCATGACCATTCTGTATTAATGAGCGAAAGCAACAGTATCAGTTTAGTGGACTCCAGCATACCGATCCTCAATCCCGAAACCTGTCTATTGTAATGTTGGATCAGACAGTCTGAATGGACTAGCTAATGACAAAAGCCTTTCAAAGCTCCAAACGTGTTCCCAGTAATGACACCCTATCTTTGAGAAATTGAGAAAGTGATCATGTCATATGTAAGTCTCCATCTTTCCCAGATCTGGCTATGACACATCCAAGCCCGATTTCTCTGAACAGAAGTGATGATAACTCTGACTGCAGTGTTTCCAGCCTCAGCATGGTCTTCTCCCCTATCTTATCGGTTATCAACAAGGACATTGTGGACTTCTTTGTGACCAACAACTCAGTGTCAACTTGGAAAATTATTTCACAAATTTTTCAGATGTTACTTGGAACTCTTCAAAAGATAATGCAGATGCAACGTTTAAGGTCTGTATGCCAGACAGGGATGTCAATAGTAAACTAAGAATATTTGGCACCAATCAGTAACTTCATCAATAGAAAGAGCACAAATTGGAAAAACAAAATTAAATCCAGAAACCCCAGAAAAGCACAAAAGGAATATGAAGACAGAATTGGGTGAGCTTCAAAGTCTCCATCCCCAAAGCAGAATGTGAGGAAAAGCCGGATAATCAAACCATTGTCCATTATAGCTCTAATTTTGCAATATAGGCCAGAAAAATCTTCCAATAAAACCTACTGAAGAGGCTCAGAAATACTGAAAATAATAATAACAAATGGTCAACCAGAATAAAAGAAGAGAATTCAAAGAAGCCCAAAAGAAAGAAAGGTGTAAACTGGAGGAAAGTGTTCAAAATGTTGTCTAATAAAAAACAATGAGATTCCGCCCAACTCGGGATCAATGTGCTGTTTTTGAAAGGTTTGGAAGATTTTGGAAAAGTCTGGAGATTGGCAACCGGCAATGAGTTGGGTTGCCCCACAAAATTGATTTTAACAATAGATTTTGTTATAATAATTTCTACTGTTAGCAATAGAACCCTTTCACTCTCATGTTCTCTTTGTTGACAGATAAGTTTATTTCTGGCAATCTCCATGAGAGAACTATCCACTGAAACACTTGGGAGTTTAGGGGTCCATTCCTCTTGTTTCAATTTGTTACAGCTGAGAAACTCCGACTTGACATACTCTGTCCCCTTTATCGTGCAGTGCTGTTAGAGACAAAGTGTTGACCTGCCAGCTGGAAAAGTTAGTTTGTTGCCTCCATTAGGAAGTGAGACCTTGTTCCTCCCTGGTGGTTGATATATGACATAGATGTGGTGACCAAGGAGGAAGTAAGGAAAGCCTTTTAGTGTCCTTCTAGAGCCTATAGCTCTTTCAGGTTTGATGACCAACCACTCTCGAGCAGAGACCAAGACCCTTAAATTGTATGATCCCTCATGTGTGTCCTCCCACCATTGCAGCTCGGTTGTGACTATGTCAATTTTCTGTGTTGCCTATTGGATCCCTGATGTTAGTTTTGCTGTATGCCCACCATGAGAGGGAGTTTCCGACCTCAAAAGAAAGTTCCTCCTTCCCTTCTAAATGCCCTTTTAGCAGTTTTTGTGAAGACAGAATTTCCCAATGAAGCTGCCCTATGTGGAGCTGGGAAGCAGGCTGTCAGGATTCCTAGCAGAGACATTGCTTTCCATAGGGTCATTTTTGGAAGACACAAAGTTGTAAAGATAAGGTTTACTACCATGTCCAATTTGTTCTTGGGTAAGAGACAAACCTGAAGTTCTGAATTTAGGAAAAGGCCCAGGAACAACTTTAACCTTACTAGTTTTAAGCTTAACTTGTGGTTGTTCATCATTCAGCCAAGATGACTGTGACATCTCTGTTGTGTTGCGCCATGGTATTTCGAATGTCCCACTATGAGGAAGTCATCTAAGTAAGGAACAATATCTGTGTTCCAAAAGTAAAGGTGAGACGTCATATCAGCTAGAACTTGGTTAGGATCCTCGGAGCAATGGACAACCTGAATGGAAGGCCTC